>OX578154.1:108381608-108959108 GCA_951213105.1 Amaurobius ferox | reverse complement strand
TCCCACCCGTAAGCAAAAGGTTAAACTGAGTAAAAGTTAAGATAAACATCTAATAGCACAAACTTGTGAATTATATTCAATTGACTACTTTTAATTTTTAAGATTTAAAAAGATGAAACTTGCAATGATATATTATTTGATACTTATTTAAATGTTAATATTCTCATGTTCATAGGAAATTTATGAATAATCACTTTTTTGGGGAGAGGGGGTGGGGGTTCGTTCAAGAGGTAAAAAATGAATAGGTACTTTTGAATTTTGTAAAGAAAAACACTTTACGGTAAGTATTTTATAACACTAAATCGAAAACTGTTACTTTTGTTCCTAAACTATTGTTTAGGAAACGTTACATTTTTATAAAGGAAAAAAGGAAAGGGAAAGGTATTTAAAATTTGCATTGAGTGTATCTAGCAAAAACTTACACTAATTATTCGGAAAAGATTTCGGAAAAGTCTACGGCAATTTTTGTTCCTCTTTATGTCTAATATCACCCCTTTGAGTTTGTCGCCGCTTCAAGACAACAGCCTGTATATAAATAAATAAATAAGTATATATATATATATGTATGTATATATATGGACTTGAAAAAGAGTTTTGAAAAAGTGAACAAATCCTGATTTTGGCTCAGACCATGTCCCCGTGTATAGCGTTTGTGCTTGGATTTCGTCTGTTTTTCTTTTATGGATTCCATGCCATTGTTTTTTGATACTTTTCTTTGACTTAATGATTCGGAATTTGTATTTTTTTCCATTTGCTTGAAGATTTGCTGATTTATACTTTTATTTTATAAGCTTGTTAGAAAGTTAAGTTTTTCGAGTTACGACTTCTCACTTTCCTATATATATATATATATATATATATATATATATATATATATATATATATATATATATATATATATATATAAATATATATGGGGGGAGATGGAGAGAGTTTAGAATATAGGGGGAGATATAGTTTTAAAATCTTCCTGTGAATTGAAGTATCGATTTTGTGATTAGTATGTATTGCTACAGTATTTATAAATATATTTTTTTACATGTATATATATATATATATATATACATGCATATATATATATATATATGGGGGGAGATGGAGAGAGTTTAGAATATAGGGGGAGATATAGTTTCAAAATCTTCCTGTGAATTGAATTTTTTTTTAAATATTACATAAAAATAGCAACTGTAAGGTAGCCTACACTATTTTAGAAGCACTGAAAAAATGAAAATGTCTTCGGAACGGCTCACCTTAAAAGAATTATCGATTTTGTGATTAGTATAATGTAATATAAAAAATATTCGACTTTCAGAATTTAAGTAGCTGAACTAATTACTTCAGTTTTTTCTATATAAATCTTCTAAACTCAAATGGTTTTACTTTTGAAACAAAAAATTATTAAATGTATTTTAATTCATTTTATCTCATCCATTTCTGTGGTCATGTTTTATGCCATTTGAATAAAGAAAATGCTAAAAAAAATATGATGACCTCATTTCGATAGATTTTATATTTTAATCCTTGAATTTAATTCTTAAAAAGTTTAAAGTATTTAGAATAAGAAAATATATATAAATGAAAATAAAATTGCACTAATACATAAATATATATAAACTTAGCAGTATACCCGTTCTTCGTACGAAATATATAATATTAAAAATTTTAAAATTCACAATCATGGGCAAATTCCTATAATATTTTAAATGACATTGTTATTTAAAGCGTTCTAATAAAATATTTAAGTTAATGATCCTTAAAAGTAATTTAAAATTTTTTTTCTCGGTATAAAAAATTATCCTCATAGGCAGATCTGAAAGATAAGATAGCCTGGTCTTGTTTGTAAACAAATGTACAATAAATATAATATTGAATCAATATATATGACAAAATATAAGCGCAAAAGTTGCATGGGAAGATATAACCGCCCTACAAATTCTCGTAGATTAAAAGGTAATATACTAATGAAAGATTATTACCTGTAATACAATTTATGAGTTTCAACAGTTTTTGCCAAAATAAAAAAATGGCTTAATAAATTGAAAATATTAATAATTCCAGTAATCTTTAAACATGAAGGCCGTATTTGATACAAATTAGTCAAAAATGCAATCTCGATAAAAAAATTTATTTCATATACATTTCTGTATTATTCAAATCGCAAATAATTTAACAAAAATCCTCAGCCGCATAAATACATTGGATATAAATCCGTCGCTAAGCGACGTGATATAATTTTCTGCAAATAAATTGGGGCAAAAATATCGGCTGCATAATGTTATCTCAATAGAAGGTTTAATTGCGCGTTTTTAATTAACATCTAGATAACACCTTTTCCTAGAAACTCGAAACATGGACTCAATTTTATGTGGGGCTATTCCAA
Organism: Amaurobius ferox; assembly: GCA_951213105.1. Classification (NCBI taxonomy): domain Eukaryota; kingdom Metazoa; phylum Arthropoda; class Arachnida; order Araneae; family Amaurobiidae; genus Amaurobius; species Amaurobius ferox. The sequence goes on along the minus strand of OX578154.1, from coordinate 108,956,728 downwards.
GGCAACCCGCAAAATTTCATGGAAATTGGTTTAGCCGTTCTCTCGTGAGGATGAGATACACATACAGACAGACAGACAGATATTCAATTTTATTTATATGGATATGGCATCGGTAGGGTATCATACGACGCCCGCTCTAAACCCAATCCATTATACTTTGTATAATTAGAGTTTATCACCAAAGTGGGTGAAATATGCATAAGTATGTATTTCAATTTAAAAATATTTTCCAATATCATTTAGAAGCTTAGTACTCATTGAAATGCAAGTCTCTAAAATTATGAAAACAAAACAAAGCATACTTTTAATGATTTTTTGGAGTTATTATATTTAATTGCCACAAAAACTACGTATAAAGCAAGTTTGCAATTTATATGTTAAATCATGATTTTATACCAGTTCTCGTCGTGTGAGCTATTATAAAAAATCTGATGTGGCCAGCATATGACTTTCGCTACAGACTAAAAATTGATTTTCTCTTTATTTCTCTAAAATTTTTTTTAATTTGAATAAAGTTTAATGGAACTTGAAATAAAATTTAATGGCACGAAATAACGACCGTCATTATTAGAAATGACACTGAATTGGCACTGTTAATACAATTTTTGGTTTCATTAGGAAAGGCGACATATTTTAAACGAGCAGCGTACCAAAAATGCGAAAAAATTAAATTATCTCAAGACCGTGATGATTTTACTACTTTTGTGGACAGAAATTAAATCTAAATCAAGCATTTAATGGATACATTTGAGCATACGTGGCCTTATATCATAGATTATGACGATTTTTGTGGGCCTATTTTGCACAAAAAAAAGTTACTTTCCGCATCTTACTTAAAAGTATTCTCCCTTCTAAGTCACTGGTGCTTCTGAAAAGTATTAAAATAATTTATACGCCCCCTCGTAGGGGTGAAATAAAAATTTCAAAACCGTTAAGACCACCAGAACCTGTCCCACAGTCTGTCATATAAATGTACAAAGATTCAACCTTCTTCAGTTACACTATAAACCTTGGGACTTAATTTAATGGTTCTGAATGAGCCCCATCTTGAGACATCCACCCACAATAGCGCTTACTTTACCAACACTATCGACACCTCGATCTAATTCTCAAAACATTATGGCATTTTCAAGCGTTTCATCTCTAGGGGTTTGATGTCCTTCTTCCCAAATCCGTGCCCTCGACTACATGTTTCCACTGCGAGTTGCCACCCCGCGACAAGTAACTTCACGAAAGAATTCCATACTTAAGAGTGAGCGTCAGTAAATCTTCTGCCCTATCCGCGCTTTGTTAACTTTCGCGGCACATATTTTTCGCAGAAATTCTGCTCAAACAGTTGCGAAATATTTTCTGAAAAATAAAATGCAATGCTTAGATTATATTAAAACTAAATTTAATACCCAATAAAATATAAAATATATTTTTTGTTTTAATTCAATATATTTTTGGTGCTGCCATCTGTTGTCGTAATGTAATTCATACAGACTATTTTTATTTTTTAACGAACATTTTTAAATGTCCATTCCTTCTAATACGCTAATAAATACTACAGCAGATCATATATAATAATGCCGCAATTACGGAAACGTAATTGAACTTGGACTTGAAGACAAAGAAACTTGAAGACAAAGCAGTCCTCAGTGATGTATATTCAGATCCCCTTATCAAATTTATAGAAGGAAAAATTACCTTTCCATGATTGTGGCATTATTAAATATGATCTGTGGTTGTATTTAATAGCGTATTAAAAGGAATAGACATTTAAAAATGTTCATTAAAAATTAAAAATAATCGGCATGAATTAAATTACGACAACAGATGGCAGCACCAAAAAATTTTTGAATTAAAATAAAAAATATATTCTATGTTTTATTGGGTATTAAATTTAGTTTTAATATAATCTAAACATTGCATTTAATTTTTCAGAAAATATTTCGCAACTGTTTGAGTAGAATTTCGGCGAAAAATGTGTGCCGAGAAAGTTAACAAAGCGCGGATAGGGCAGAAGATTTACTCACCCTTAAATAGCCTCGGGGCACTCACCAGCAATCACAAGAGACGAACCCTTTCATTTAGATATTTCCTTTCAAGTCGTGACGGGTGACTGAATTTCAATATTATTAAATAAATGGGATCCTTTTATTATAGATTAGAACAAATTACCCGGGTTTTAAATAAGCTTCCACTACGTGTAAGCACCCTTTGCTTTATCACGTTTAATAATGTTTCAATCCGAAAATGGCACGAATAAAATCCTATGCACTCCCTTCTAAAATACAAAAAAAAAATGCTTGATACTTACCATGAACCTTATCTAGAACCTCTCATGAAACAGGCGATCCCACAGAAATCTACACGCGCCTTAATAAATAGGAAGAGGATTCCATCTAGAATTTCCGGTTTCACAACCGAGACGCTTGTCTATGATCGTGCCATCGTGCCTCGAATGAAATTCGAGCCACCTATTTATCCGCGCGTTTTATTAAATTTTTAGCGGTCGCAAAGGAAATTCAAGCTTAAAAGTAAATTGAAATCGAATTCGAAATTTAGAAAAAATGATAACGCCGAGGTTCACTTATTCGGGTCCTGAACTACCTGTGTATTCAATTTTAGGGTCGTACACGAATTAGATTTCCCGCTACAGGCTATACACACATACATACACAGAGGCACACACACATGGACACACAGACATACACACATACATACACAGAAACCCACACACGGACATACACACACACAGACATACACATACACAGACAAACATAAAACTTATATTATTAAGTAAGATTTACACTAAACTTTTACATTACGCACTGGTTTTATACGGTGAACTATTAAATTAAAATTCCACTGAAACAAAAAGCAAGAAATTTATTTAATCATTTAAAAGAAGTTTTCAGTTTAACGTTATCATATTACGTTATAAATAGATAATTGTTTTCTTACTCGTCAATACCATTGTTGTTGAAACATAAATCTTTATCTACCTTTGTAATTTAAGATTTATTTTGAGCTCTAATAGTTAATTGTCAGAAAATTCCTTTACTGAGGAAATAATTTATTGTGTGCTATTATCCATGAATACAGTATTGGAAGTCGAAAGTGCATTTAGTTTTATTTAGTTTCTTTTGGAGTTTAAATCGGTCGATTGTCTCTTCTGTTATTTATATTGTCCTTTGAGCAATCGAAAGGATTCGGGAAATTGTTCAGCCATATAAGGGCAATTTATCAAAGTAACATAAATCTTTAAAACAGGGTTGTTCACGAGTAAAAACGTAGAATGATGAAAGAGAAATTCGGAAAGCGCATTCAGTTAAAGGATTCAATTTGTAGTCCTTCATTGGTCACCCTGTGGAAGTGAAAAAAAATGTCGTGAGTAAAGTTGCGTATTCTTCTTCTTCTTCTTTTTTTTAAATAACCAACCGAATTTTTTTCTAAAATTTGATGAGCATTACGCTTATCGGAAATCATTTCCAAGTGTCGAAAAATATTAATCGTAAATATAAAATCATAAGCAGATAAATAAAACTGAACTATAAATAAGTTAGGAGTTTTGCCTGTTTTGTGATGTTTTTTACTCTTCTTTCAATATATGGTAATGTATACGAAAAGTATTCGAATCATGCTGAAAATCGCAACTAAAGTTTTCAACGGATCGACACGGTTTTGGACTTCTAGAATACGAAAAAACTATTTTTAGCTTGACGTCTGTGTCTGTGTGTGTGTGTGTGTATGTTTGTCTGTGAGTCTGTGTGTCTGTCTGTGCAATGTATGAATCCACTCTAACTAACAAACTGATTTACCAATTTGCATAAAATTTGGTAGGTAAGTAGTCACTTAGTTGTGACCCTGATGCAAATTAGTTTTTGGTACGATTCGGGAAAAAAGAACCCCATGAAATGACCCGCAAAAATCTAATGCATCCAATCTATCTGAAATCTAATGAATCAATCTATCTGATCTGTATAAATTGAGCCAATTTTACAAAATTGGGTAAATAAGTTAGTTGTTGGATAATTTGATGCTGATGAGATTTTGGTAAGATACGGAAAAGAACAACTTTTTTTTTTTACGAAATGCCCAGCAAAAATCTAAAGAAAATGCACTTAAGGTCAAATGTATCCATTAAATGCTTGTTTGCTAATGTAATTTTGACGAGAAAAATAATAAGATCAACTCCATTACTCTAGAACTAACCGTTCTCGAGATATTTGACCAAACTCACAGGCATCTTTCTTTATTCATATAAACCACAATGACCGCACGAGCCTCTAATAACAAGGGAATTTGATACTGTCGCTTAAGAAGTATCTGTTCTATTAACATTGAAACCCTTGCAGAGCCCTCTTCAACGATAAGAACTCGCAATTTCGTCTCAGTAGCTTAACGGGAGAGCGTCGGCTGGCCAGTTCGGAAATCCAGGGTTCGTTTCCCGGTCGGGACAGCAAGGCTCTTTACAATTGCGTCCGAGCCAATCAACCGTGTAGGTTAATGCAAAGATATCCGTGGTCTGAAAGTGACGGTACGACTAGTACGGATTCAGTGCACTCTGGAAGATTGAGCGTCGATTTCAAATTCAGAAAATAACTACCACGCAGGATACTAACGTGGATAAATATAGAAGTAACTAGAGACTAACCTGAGGTAAAAATAGCAGAATGTGGTCAGTCAGATTGTCCGTTGCCTGCCAATCGGACATAATAGGGTGGAGAATGCAGAGCTGCTTCGACCTTAAGAGCTTGAAATTTTGGTTCAATAACTCAAAGGTAAAGTTTAGTCCGGACAGTTTGGAGATCCAGGGTTCGATTCCCAGTTGGGGCAGCAAGGCTCTTTACACTCTCTGTATTAGATATAAAAAAAATAAATTAATAATTTCTAAAAAGCGACAGGACTTTTATTTCTCAGACATATTGCACTGACGTTGACTTGGCGACGTTTTCTAAAAGTCGCCACGTTACCTGTATTGCACCCAATATATATCCACCATCGTGCAATGTGTCTACAAACAGACAGGCAGACTGATAAATTAGAACTTTCGTAATCTGATACACTTTCTGAAATTTACATCAACGTAACAAGTACTTTACCACCCATGTAATCACTTAATATCATTTTGCTTTTTCTCAGGTCTGCTCGACTTTAATCAAATCACAGTGTCTGCAAGAATAAACCAGTTAATCCCCTGTTTTCACCCAATTATAGGGAGCAGCAGCTTCTACAACAAAAAAAAAAATGCATCTATTTTGCATCCACTTTGTACGCATTAACTAGGCTCAAGCACAGAATTCGCAAATATAACGACATATGGTTGGAGAAGAATATTTATATGGCTTAATATAGTCTTACAGTTTAATTAAATACGGATTTTTATGGACGGATTTCTGTGTATTGAAGATATTCATGAAGCATATTTAATGTTATTCTGTGTATGAAATCTGGGAATATATTTCTTTCTCATTGATTTTTGGCACTTAAATGGAGCCAGATCAGTATCTAAGATTTTGATTTAATGTTTTATATGAAAAAAATATAAAAATCTGATGTGGGCAACACATGATTGTCCTTACAGACTTTCCTTATTTCTTTAAGATTCCCGCTTCCTTTATTTCTTTAATAATTCATTAAATTGGGTTTAATGGCACAAAATAAAACTGAATTTGAACTTTTAATTAATTCAATTTTTGTTTTTATTTGGTAACGGAACATTTTTTTCTAAGGCGGCGTAACAAAAATACGAAAAAACTAAATTATCTCGAGAACGGTTAGTCCTAGAGTAATGGGGTTGATCCTTTCCTCGCCAAAAACCACTTATAAAACAAACTTTTAATGGATACTGTGATACCAGGAGGCAATTATGCAGTTTTGAGATTTACGATATACTAAACAAATAACTAAACAAATCTATAACTAAACAAATCGCAGACTCTTAGGCGCCATATTATGAAACTCCTGGCCCTGGAGGACATGACACCAATAAATTCAGCTCACATAAATCGCAGGTGTGATTGGGACAAAAGTCTCCTTGGGGGTCAACGCTTTAACCAATCAGCATCGGATAATAAAGTAGCCAATGATGTAATGTTGCTACATCGCATAAAGGAGCAACCAATGAAGATACGGAGGATGTATTTGGACCTCAGGTGAAATTATGTGGACTATATAAGGAATATATTAATTATTTCCTTATATATTAATTATTCCTTATATATTAATTATTCCTTATATATTTTTTCCTTATATATTAATTATATTAAAAGATAATACAATATATATAAAGTGCATTGAGAGGCTAGGAATGTCCAAGAAATATGTGGTATTCAAAGAATTAGAGTCCAGAATATAAAAAAGTATGTATTATTAAAAATGAGAGTCCAGGAACGAGAGAGAGCAGCCAACAAGAATGACTATTCGAAAACTTTGATATTCAGGCTGTGGTGCTCAAACGATTATGCAAAGCATAATATAAAATCAAATTCCCTTCATCATCATGGCCGAATTATCGTATATCGTGAAACTCATGAAATATTAAACATTAAACACATTGCGTTGTGTGCCGCTATTAAAACCCACCATATAAATCTTCAGTGCGAGTTCCTGGAATAGAAAACATTAACATACTACCATAATTAATTGCACCATTTCAACTTTACAATAACATATTTTATTAACAACTTGGATTACTTAATAAATTAATTATAACAATTATTCATATTAATTGGGGAGGAGAGAGCAAATGTGGAACCAGTTAATTAAAAATGTCAAAAATAACTTGATGACTTTCAACAGTTATTGATAGGAACATATTCCTTCAAGTCTGTATTTGGGCTTTGTCACCACCTCGTACTTAATGTCGATCATATTTGTACTAAAACTAACTCGCGGTTTGGTACGCCCACTCGTTCTGGTCGATTATATCGCACTGCCGCCTAAGTGTTAATTTCGAACACTTCTGGAACAACTGTATATCAGGACATTATTGTTCTCCATTGCCTCCGTTCTTAGGTACCAGTCGTCGTGATTTCTGTCTTAGAAGTAATCGTCTGCATTGCATCTCATTTCTCGTGTAGAAGTTTTTATATACGTCTCTCGTAGAAGATCTGAATATCATGTCTTGGTTGCCGCCTCTTTTGTCTTCGGTCTGTAACGTCCCTTATGCTACGATTGGTCGACCTCAGGGTAACGCGACAAGACATCTTCCATAATTGGTTAACATAGTTAACCACTCTCGTGGCTTCACCTTCGCCTCCAAAGTTTATTGCCTACTTTGACTTTTCGGGGTCGGGTCATGGTGCCATAAACTGGCGTTCTTAAGTCTGATGCAATTGTTAAACATTACAGGCATCATAAATACAAACATAAACCTGTTTCACTAAATCTGTCTCATATCTGGTCTCAGACAGGTAATAAACGGCCAAGAGTGCGTTTAATAAGCAACGGTGGTACAGTAGCGTTGAGATATAAGAATGTATAGTGATTATGTTGAAATTTGAGAGTGTGTTAGAAAACAGAAGGCTAACCCCAAAATGTCAGAAAAAGAAACGGCCAATATCCCAAGCGTGATGAGAAACAGAACGACAAACAGAGGTATGTGCCAATCTGTGTATATATAAGGTTGAATATAAGATTTTGGAATAAATGAAAAGACCTGGTTTCACATACGTATTTTCTCCTCCCTTAAGCTTTTTCCAAATAATGTAATTTTAATCTTAACAATAATTTCTCTATACTAAAAACATGTAGCTGACACTGCGGCCGCTTGACAAATTTCTCGTTTCAATAGGTTATTTGCTTTGTACCGCAAAAACTGTTGTATATAAAAAAAATCTGATGTGGGCAACACATGACTTTCCTTATATAATGCAATGAATTTACTACTTTTACAGTTAAAAACAAGAAAGATCAATCATGCTTAAAGCATTGATTATGAAACACTTTCCAACTTCAATGCAATTTTATTTAAACAAGTCTAAAATGCAATACATTCCTCGGTAATATTTTAAAACTTATCACAATACTACATTAATTTATTACATTTGAAAACTTAAACCTTCATCGAAAAAAATGAACTTCATTCAAATGACGGCATTGATATGTAAATTGTTTGGTTTAAACATCTCTAAAATGTGATACATTCCACGGTAATATTTTTAAAACTATCATAATACTAGGATAATTTATTATATTTGAAAACTTCATCGAAAACAACTGAAATTAATTCAATGACGTCATAAAAAATATAACACGCCTGGTTCTCTCTATAAAAGCAGCATTTCATTCATAAATAATTTCCCATTCATGTCATTCATCACAATACTATAATAATTTATTTTATTTAAAAATTAAGACCATGGAGCTACAAGTAATTAAACTCTATGCTTAAAACTTTATCGAAAAAAATCGTCCTACTCTTTGTAAAATCAATGAATATTTCATTCATATCAGCCATGCAGACTCCATGGGCTAAATTATTTTGTGTTAAAGAAATACAGCGATTCTAATACAACTCATTCTACATATTTTGCTGTTTACATTTTACATAAGTGAAAAATAGGCTTCGTTGTAGAAATAATCAAATTAGGATGATCATTTAAACACAAATATATTGTAATTGCGTTGTTTCAGTATGTAGATGCACAGAATTTAATCAAAAATAAAGTGGGTTTTGGACGGATACAACACTCAATATGAATTAAAAAGAACTTAAAAAATCACGATTTTGAGACAAGATGGATGCCATATATCATTTTGAAGTGGGTCATGTAATCTTTTCATATCATGGTCACGTGATCGCTTCATATAAGAGGTGTAAGTATTATTTTAATGGTTATTAAAAAAACTACTGAATATATTTCGCTGAATTTTTTTTATATATTTTACGGCAGTTATCGTGCTAACGGACAGACAGACAGACAGAATAAATGAAAAATGTCATAACCACTTTTCAACTTTGTTGTAAAGTGGCTTTCGCTAGAGACTCATATTCCTCTTCATTTTATTTCTTCAGTAATTACTTATATTGAGTTTACTTACACAAAATAACACCCATAAATATTTATAATTGCCCTGAATTTGCACTTTAGATTCAATTTTCGTTCTCATTGAGTAACTGGACTTACTTTCAAAGCTGGCGTAGCGAAAATGCGAAACAACTACACCATCTCGAGAACGGCTAGCCCTAGTATAATGGGGTTGGTCTAATTATTTTAAACGTTAACAGTTACGTATAAAACAAGCATTTAGTTTATATATACGTTTTCAGCATACGTAGTATTTAGCATTTTAGAACATAGTTGAAAAGTGTTTATAACTTTGTTCATTCTGTCTGTCCGTCCGTTAACACGATAACTGCCGTAAAAATGACTTTTTCAAAATGAAATTTTAATATGTTGTTCAGACGATCTGTGGGCCCTATGGGACTATAAATTTATAATTACACCCGATTAGTTTTGGACTGAGCCCAAGTTAAAAAAATCTGATGTGGGCAACACATGACTTTCCTTATATAATGTAATGAATTTACTACTTTTACAGAAAAAAAATAGGTTTTTCTTATAGTAGATACTAATATTCTTTCCAAGATATTGAATTTTCTACAATTAGTCGTCATTTTCATTGATTTAGCATAATTTTTATCCATTTGGCGAGATTTTCATTCATTTGGCAACATTTCAAAAAAGTCGCCAAGTTGGCGACATTCCGCCAAATTCGTCGCCAAAATCTCGCCAAGCGTTATGCACTAAGAAAAAAGTTATTCTTACAGCAGATAAATGACTATTGGCGTTCAAATACAAAAGTATTATTCAAAGAATATTTTTTCATGAATGGAACGAGCTAGATCCACGAGAATGAAGTCATTCAATTTATCGCATAGTATTACATATGAAAAGTGAACATGTTTCTCAATAGGAATTTTTTTTTTTATGTGACTTTTTCATAATTTTTTTGAAAAATGTACAATATCTCAAGAACGGTCCATGTTAGCGTTCTAAAATTTATGCCAATCGTTCCCTAATAAAAAATTACATAAGAAATGTCTATTTGCGTAACTTTATTAGCGGATTTGATTTTTTGACGATTTTTTCAAAATTTCATTCGAAAATTTAGGGGGGTTCTGAACATTCGATTCCATATAAAAACAATAGGCTTCCAGTGTTTACGGATTGTGATTTTTGTACCAAATTTGGTTCGAATCGGTCCATTCGTTCGTCAGTTATCGTCTCCACAGACTCACTGACACACACACATACTTTCACACACACACACACACACACATACACACACACAGACATCACTTCAAAAATGTTTGATTCGTGATCAGGGATGCTTGAAAGGTGCTCTCCCGTCGAAAACTCGAATTCGAATTTTCGACCCCGTCACAATACTTTCCTTATACATTATGTATATAAGGAAAGTAAAAATACATTGAACTCTATGGAACCTAATTTTTCAAACATTTCTTAAGCAAATTTAAAATTTAAATTATCCCTTTCAAATTATCTCATAAAAATATGAAAAAAAATTTCGCAAAATATATCCGTAAGTTTTTTAATTATAAATGAAAATAATTTTTACACCCATATTATATTAATAGATCACGTGACCCAGGTCAAAATAAAATATGCATCCATCTTGGGGTCAAAATCGTGATTTTTAAAGTTCTTTTTAATTTATATTGAGTGCTGTATCCGTCCTGAAAAAGCTTTATTTTTGCTTACATTCTGTGTATCTACATTCCGAAACAACGCAATTGTAATATATTTGAGTTTAAATGCTCATCAAACTTTGATTATTTCTACAACGAAGCCTAATTTTCACTTGGAGAATGTAAACAAATAAAGATGTAGTGTGAGTTGTATAAGAATTGCTGAATTACTTTAACGCAAAATTATTTAGCTCTGGAGTCTGCAATATAGCTCCATGGTTTTAAGCTTTTAAATAAAATAAATTATTGTAGTATTGTGATGAATGCAAGGAATGGAATAAAGGTGTATGAATGAAATATTTAAAACTTTTACATAGAGAGCCAGGCAATTTATATTTCAATGACGTCATTTGAATAAATCCAATTTTTTTTCCAAAAAAGCTTTAAGTTTTCCAATCTAATAAATTATTGTATTACTGTGATAATTTAAAAAATATTACAGCTGAATGTATCGCATTTTAGGGATGTTTAAATAAAATTGCTTTGTAGTTGGAACGTGTTTCATAATCACTGCTTTATGCATGATAAATATTTCTTGTTTATGTTAGATTTAGACAATTTTGAGGGGCCAATTCTCAAAAAAAGGTGGGTTCCTTTATTTCGAATCGTATCAAAAACTTATCAGCACCAGGGCCACCCATAAGTGTCTTACCTACCAAATTTTATGAAATGTTTTCCATTAGTTTTTGAGTTAGAGTGGATACAGACATTTTACAGACAGACACACACACACAGACGTCACGCTAAAAAATATATTTCACATTCTAGTGGTCCTAAAAGGTGTCGATCCGTCAAAAACACTAGTTGTAATTTTCGGCATGATTCCAATATCTTCCGTTAACATTACCATGAAGAATCCTAAATCAGATTCCTTATTTGCTTAGTATTTGGAAACATTCTTAAAAAATAGTAATTCCGTATCAATTTATTTTAAAAATGCGCTTCATAATAAAATCAAATATTGTCTCGATGAAAAGAGGAAACACAAAAGCATGTTCTCATTTCTGCTATTTAATACAAACGGGAATTGAAAGAAAGAAATATGCAAGGAAATTGTCGGAATATAAAATATTTCGGTTCTTGAGCAGAATATAAAATACTTCTATTTCTTTTGTAATGAAAAAAATCTAATGTTGGCAGTACATAACTTTCCTTATATAATGCAATGAAATTACTACTTGTACAGTAAAAAAATAGGTTTTTCTTATAATAGATACCTACTATATTCTTATAGTAGATACTTATATTAGGTTTTTCTTATAGTAAATACTTATATCCAAGATATTGAATTTTCGACGATTAGTTGTCATTTTCATTGATTTAGCGTCATTTTTATCCATTTGGCGAGATTTCAGTTAATTTGCCAACATATAAAAAAGTTGCCAAGTTGGCGACATTCCGCTAAATTCGGCGCCAAAATCTTGCCAAGCGTTATGGATGGAGAAATAAGTTATTCTTACAGCAGATAAATGACTATTGCCGTTGAAATAAAAAAGTATTACTCAAAGTATCTTTTCTTATGAATATGAATGGAACGAGCTAGATCCACGAGAATGATGTCACCCAATTAATCGTATGGTATTACACATTAAAAGTGAACATGTTTCTCAACAGTTAATATATTTTTTTTAATTTGTTCGATTTTTTGATAAATTTGTTTGAAAAATATGCAATATCTCGAGAACGGTTGATGCTAGCGTTCTAAAGTTTATGTCAATCGTTTTGAAAGAAAAAATTACATAAGAAATGTCTATTTGCGTAACTTTATTAAAGGTTTTGATTTTTTTCAAAATTTCACTCGAAAATTTAAGTGGGTTCTGAACATTCGATTACGTTTAAAAACAATAGGTTTCGAGTATTCGCAGATTGCGATTTTTGTACCAAATTTCATTCGAACTTCTCCATTCGTTCGTGTGATATCGTCTCCACAGGCTTACTGACACACGCACACTCACATACTTTCACACACACACACACACACAGACATCACCTCAAAAATGTTTGATTCGTGATCAGGGATGCTTGAAACGTGCTCTCCTGTCAAAAACTCGAATTCGAATTTTCGACCCCGTCACAATACTTTCCTTATACATTATGTATATAAGGAAAGTAATTAGCTCTTTAAATAGAAACAAGGTTTTAAGTGTTATGCCGATAATGGCACTACCACTTTCTCAAAAGATGAGTTACCATAGAATTTCAGCAATTGTAACATCATTATCTCATGCACATAAATATATCTATATCATAGTTTCTTTTCTAGCAAAAAAAATGTTTTTGAGAATATAATTAAGCATTCTATAATTAAATGTCAATATCGTATAGAAAAAGCGCAACTCAAGTTCTCATCCAATCCACTTCTACACGTTGTGTTATGTCTAAAACACAAAGAAACTATTTTTAGCGTCACTGCGTGTGTGAGTCTGTCTGTTTGTGTATCCGTCTAGGTGTCTGTTTGATGTCTATTTACGCATTGTATGTATCCACGCAAACACAAAAACTATTTGACCCAATTTTATAAAATTTTATAGGTTAGTCAGTTGTTGGTGACCCTGGTGCTGATTATATTTTGGTACGGTTTGAGATAGCAAATAACCCTGCCTTTTGGAGGGAAATGACCATCAAAAATCATAAAAATCTAAACTAAATGACTACGAATTCTCAAATGTATCCATTCTTGTTTTAAACGATGAAAAAATAAGACTCACCCCGTGACTCTAGGAATGCCGTTCTCGAGATAGTTTATTCGTATTCTTACTACGCCGCATTTGAAAATAATTCCCGTTGCCCAACGAAAACGAAAATTGAATTAAAAGCGCAAAATCTATGTTATTTTTTGCCATTGAACTCAATTCAATGAATTATAAAGGAAATAAAGAGAAATTGAATTTGAGTCTGTAGTGAAACTCATATGTTGCCCACCTCTTATTTTTTCGATCAAAACCAAATTAAACATAAAGACCCACAATAATACGAGTGTGGGGAATTCCTGTATGTTGAAATATTAACACAAACTTCCAATACTGCAGAAAACACCTTTATTTATACAAATTAATTTAACATAACAACTACAGCCCAAGGCTCACCTAGTTCTCAGATATACATGGAATACTCATTTAAAAGAAAATTGTTTTTGAAAAAAAACGAGAGCTTTCTTGTTGCCACAGCGTAAAAAGTAATATTTTTTTTTTCCATCTCGATCAGTCCACGGTGACAAAATTATACAATGACTAGCAGCATACCCGTTCTTCGTACGGAGTATATAATATAAAGAAACTTGAAATTCATAATCATGCCCAAATTCTTATAGTATACTAAATGACATGTTTAATCAAAATATTCTGTTAAAATATTTAATATAATGCTCCTAAAAAGAAGTTTAAGAATCTCTGTTCTTGCTATATAAAATTATCTTCATGGACATATCTGAAGAATAAAACATCTTGGACCCCTTATGTAAGCAAATATAAAAAAAAATATGGAATTGAATCAATATATGCAAAATAAAAGCGTTAAAATTGTATGGGACCCGTACTAATTACATACGCGAATATTAGAAAATATAACCTGTATTAGTAGATTACATGTATAAATTGAAAATACCAATAAACCCGTAATCTTTAAATCTGAAGACAGTCATTTATTCCAAAATATGTCAAAATTAAAGTGCTAAAATTATATGGGAAGATATACACGTACTACTTATAATGTCCGATTATTAGTAGAAGATTACCCGTTTTGCAATATGAGTCACAAATGTTTTTTGGTAAAATACAACAGACGACGTAATAAATTGAATATATAATTAATCCCCTTAATCTTCATACCAGAAGACTGTACTTGATTCCAATATATATGCCAATATATGTCAAAATATATGCCAATATACCTGTACTACTTATATTCCCGTAGGTTAGAAGATATACCCGTGCATTCCTAGAAGATTACTCGTACAACGTACAATATGCGTGTGTCAGCAATTTTTGCCGCAATAAAACAATGGCGTAATAACTTAAAAATATCAATAATCCCTGAATCAATAATTCTGGAAAATATCAATAATAATAATGTTTAAACCTGAAGAGTATAATTGATATTATCCAGTCCAAAATGAAATGGCAATGAAATTTATTTTATATACATATCTTCATTATTCAAATCGGAAAGGATTTAATAAAAATCGTCTGCCGCATAAACACATTGGATTTAAATCCGTTGCTAAGGGACATGATATCATTTGCTTCAAATAAATTGGTAGAAAAAATATCGTCTAAATAGTTAAATTTCTATGGAACATTTGGCGACAGTTTCGTCAAATTAGCGACATTTTAAAAAATCGCCAAATTTATCGCCAAGTGGGACTGTAGAACTGACAGTTCCACTTTGCGACAAATTGACGAAATATCATCACAATACTATCCCCTAACAAAAAACAATTAATATCATTTATGTAGCGCAATTTTATCAATTTCAAGATATTTTTATAGATTTGAAAACATTTTTATCAATTTGGTGACATTTTAAAAATTCGCTAAATGTATTACTAAGTAGGATGGTTGGTCTGACAGATAAATGCTAACCAAACATCATTTCAGTACTCTCTTCTAACAAAACAAAAAAAAATTTCATTGATATGTAGAAGACCCAAGCCACACGACCAACCCGAAGGTTTATAGCAGCTGTTTGTGTGTCGTTTATATCAATTTGGCGACATTTCCGTCAATTTGGCAAAGTTTAAGAAAAGTTGTCAAATTAGCGATATCCCTCCAAATTCGTAGCTTTGAATTTGCAGATCTGAATGAAACATTCTTATCCCGTTTCAATATACTAAATGAAAACACTACAATTGTATTAGAAGATATACCCGCTCTACTCTTTTTCTGTTTCAACAATCGGCTATATGAATTTATTGGCTAAACACAATATATGAGTTTAGTAGCTAAATACGATATAAGCTTGAAAACTATTTGCCAAAATAAATGAAATTGATGTACGCAGTCAGCAATTAATATAATTAAAAGAAAAATCAAACCGTCCATTCATAAGATATACTTTTATATCCATTTATCCATTTATTTATTATTTAAATCGAAAAAAAATAATAAAAACATTAACAAACACATTTAATTTAATTGCGATGCCGAGCAACATGATATATCCTCCTAAAATGTTAAAATTTATTAACCACTAACAGCACACCCGTTATTCGTACGGAGTGTATAATTTAAAGAAACTTAAAGTTCGCAATCATGTGCAAATTCTGTTAAAATATTAAATTTATTGCTCCTAAAGAGAAGTTTAAGAATATATGTTCTCACTATGCAAAATTATCTTCACGATCAGATCTGAAGAATAAAATATCCTGCCCCCTTTTGTAAGCAAATTTACAGAAGAGAAAATAGGAATTGAATGAATATATGCAACCCCGTACTAATTATATTGTCGCAGATCAGAAAATATGCCAATGTGTTAGTAGAAGATTACCCGTATTACAATATGCGTCTCAAAAATATTTGCCAAAATAAAAGAGATGACGTAATAAATTGAAAACATCAATAATATCCGTACTCTTTATACCAGAAGGTCGTAATTGATTCCAATATATGCCAATATATATCAAAACATATGTCAATATACCTGTACTACTTATATTCTCGTAGATTAAAAGATATACACGTGTATTTGTAGAAGATTCGTACAACATACAATATATGAGTTTAAACAATTTTTGCCATAATAAAATAATTGCATAATAACTTGAAAATATCAATAATCCTTGAATCAATAATCCCCGAAAATATAAATAATAATAATTTTTAAACCTGAAGACCGTAATTGATATTATCCAGTCAAAAATGCTATAAGAAAAATCAAATCGTTCTTTTCTAAAATATATTTTTATATCCATTTATTTATTATTCAAATCGAAAAAATAATTATTAAAATTAACAGACAGATTTAATTTAATTGCGTTTCTGAGTAACATGATATAAGATAGAATCTTATAACATGTTAAATATGTCATGTCTTATAACATAAACTGCGAAATTAAATAACGATTTTGATTTCTCTATACTTCTCATTGTTCCGTAAAAGCTTGTTTTAAATAAACCATGAACCATGGAGATAGATTTCCCCTTTAAATCATGTTTCAAACAATTCATGTTTTCAGAAAGTGACTAATTAACGCAAAAAATCTCCCATCAAACTCAGAGATTAAATTTTAATTCACTTTCAAACGATTTTCAAGCTTTTCGTTTGGATAAACCACGGAGTTAGGGAGTAGAACTCCTAGGAAAAAGTTCCGTTCTTCATTAATATCTCGACAACCCCAGGTCTTAGAAACTCGAAACTTGGACAAAATTTATGGGGGTATATTTCAAGGCTATTCACCAAATTTCATTAAATTCGGTTCAGCCGTTTTTCCGTGATGATGAGACAAACGAAAATTTCGTTTTTTACTAATATTTCGAGAACCACTGGTCGTAGAAACTCAAAACACGGATATAATTTTAAGTGGGGCTATTTCTGGGCTACCCACAAAATTTCATCAAATTCGGTTCAGCCGTTCTCCCGTGATGGTGTGACAAACAGACAGACAGACAGACAGACAGACAGACAGACATATTTTCATTTTTATTTATATAGAAGATAAATAAATTCACGTGACCAAAATAATAAATTTAAATAATCATTTTGCTTTTAACATAATAAATTGAAACTTATGAAGTGGATTTCACAACGAGTTAGGGAATTTGACTTTATATAACGCAAATGTAGAATCTCAAATCGCTCATTTAAAACAAGATTTTGTTTAAATCCATGTAGACATCAAAGACGAGGAAAGTCAGGTAAAGAGCATCTCTTATTTTCATATATAAGTTAAAATATATATTATATACTTTTTATAATGAGTATATTCTAAAGTTCCTTCATTCCCCAACCGGGAATCGAACCCAGGATCACCGAACTGGTCGGCCGACGCTCTACAGGGATATTGAGATATTGAGACAAAATTGCAAGCTCTTGTCGTCGATGTGGACTCTGCATTTTCTACCATCTAATGTCATATTGTCGACGACTGACAATTTGACTTTTCATCTCCTGCTATTTATACGTCACATTAGCCTCCTGTTACAACTTTTTTTACCCAGGTCAGTATCCTGCTTTATCGTTATACCCTCAATTTTGAAATAAGAGCTCGATCTTTCAGAGTTCACTAAATCCGTACTAGTCGTATAAGGGTCACTTTCAGACCTCCGACATCTTTACATTAAACCTACAGGGTTGAATTGCTCAGGCGTCCTTGGTGCCCCAACCGGGAATCGAACTCTGGATCTCCGAACTGTCCAACCGACGCTCTACCATTAAGCTACTGGGTATATATGATTTCTTAATTGCACTCAGATGCATGCTGGAGAATAAGATGCAATTATATGGCATTGGTAAAGTTTGCCTACCATTTCGAAATGTGCGTATCTGTAGTTAATTTGACGCGCTGAAAACGATACTTTTGAATATTTCTGCCAGATTTCTTAAAATTCTGATGTTAGATTTTAAGATAGAAATGAATTTAATTGCTGTATATTCGTGAAATGGCCACACTTTAAATAATTAATGGGCTTCGTCGGATTTCATTTGCTGCATCCATTAAAAATTCATTCATCGATATCTGAAAAAGTAATTCAAATCCTAACTGATAAATGACCCCATTAAATTCGATGGCGAATTCTATCTAAATCATAAATCCGTAATGTGATATATTTTAGCACGGTGAGCTAATACGATAAGCTTTTTTTCGATTTGGAAAAATTAATACATATAATCGTCTCATATGTAATGGAATGTGTCATACTGAGAAATTCGATTTCGAGTTATTTTTCTCAAATAAGGTGTCGTAATGATAGATTCAAATTGTTTAAATTGTAATTCTCTTATATTTATGGGATTTGAATCATTTTTAGTATCTTAATAGCATTTTGCTTAATAGCACTTGTGTAATAACATTTTTTAATCTGTGGTAATAAGAGAATCTTAAATTTATTAAATACTAGCGGCATTCGGCGACCAGTCTGTCGCTACCCTTGAAAATTCTGACCGTGGGAAACTCGCTGGCGCGACCTACCAACTATTTGGACGGCCAAATAATGCCACCCAATTTAGACCGAAACCCGTTAGGGGAGGCATCCACAGGAACCGTATCCACCTTCCCCTACCACCAACGTCTCGGAAAGACTTAGGGACCCACATGTTTAACGTGATCCTACTCCGCCTGAATACGGCGGCAGTTTCGGCAGTGGCGGTAATCGAACCCGGGCCTACCAAGGGCAATTCCCGCGCGCTAACCACTGGGCTACCGCGCCCTCAACCCCCTGGAGTTAACAAAGTTTGCTTTAGTTTAATGACGTTAAAACCATAATTCAATCATTTAAATTTTTAATGACCATATGCTAAGCTCTTAATTCCATCATAATAAATATAATAATTTCACTCTGTATACTGTTACCACCACCCGATGTATACAATGCATTACCACAATTCAATACACCATAATTCAATAATTCAAATTTTATAATGACCATATGCTAAGCTCTTAATTCCATCATTTAAAATATAACGTCTAACCCGATGCATAATCTCCATAAATTTCACGGTTTACACGTGTCACCTTCCCACTCCCCCGGGTGTCCGATTGCCAAAGACCACACAAACACACAGACAGACATTAAACTACGACAAATCCTATCTCTGACAAAATTTATTTTCATCAAAATGTCTCAAGAACCCGCTTATTATTTTTAACTCTCTCGTTGTCTAAATCCAAACGTTACAAACTGCAGACGATTTTCAGGACAGTCTCAAATAAACCACCAAATCCGCGCGCAAACCGTCGCTATAGAAACGCAGTGCTTCTGCAGGAAGTGGAAAGTCGATCTCTTCTTACGGGGAAATTGAAAGTTCAATAAAATCGGGATTGTGCGGCTATTTATAATTATTTCTTGACCAGATTGGGCTTGTAAGAAAGCCAGATCTTTGAACTTTCTAAACATGTAAATTATTAGTTGAAATTAGGAGTACTTTTTCCTGTGCGAGAATTTAAAAACCAAAATTCGTTTTTTTTGAGCCGAAAGTGACTTTTGTTTTAAAATCTTTAAAAAATATTAGAAATTGAAATTGAAATTTGAAATTGATATATTTTTACTCATAATTGTCTGCTCTTTCCGGTCGTGTGATTTGTTTTTTTCTACGACGTCTCGATGGTGGAGAAAAAAAGGGAAAAAACGGAAAAAAGCGGTCGAAATCGCATGAAACATTAAATAACAACAAAAAAAAATTCAAATTTTAAAAATAGATTTTCACGTGTCCCCCCTCCCCCCCCGGGCCTGCGATTGCAAAATTTTGTAGCTCTCCGACGCGCGGTCGCGGTCGCTAGTGTATAAGACACACACACAGACACACAGATAGACATTACCTTTTACTATTTAAGACTAGCAGTACAGAACCCGTTCTTCGTACAAAATTTGCAATATAAAGGAACTTAAAATTCACAACCATGTGCAAATTCCTATAGTCTTCTAAATGACATCGTTATTCAAAACATTCTAATACATTTTTAAATGAATGCTCCTACAAATAAGTTTAAGAAACGCTGTTCTCGCTCTACAGAATGATCTTCATAGGCAGATCTGATCTGAAAAATAAAACGTTCTGATCGCGTTTATAAGCAAATTTACATAAAATAGGAAATTGAATCAAATTGATCTTCACAGGTATATTAATCCCGTTTATAAACATATTTACAGAAAATATGAAATTGAATATGCCAATAAAAAGCGCTGATATAGTATTAGAAGCACTAATTATATGCTCGTAGATCAGAAGATATACCCTTACCACTAATATTCCCGTAGCTTAGAATATATCCATGTAATAGAAGTTACCTGCACTACAATCAATATATGAGTTTTGCCAAAATGAAATAGATGATGTAAGAATTTAAAAATATCAATAATCCCGTTTTCTTTAAATCAAAACGCTGTATTGGAATATTTTAAATCGAAGTTGATCTTTTAAAGCAGTTGATCTTTCAAATGAAAAAAGATTAAGTGCTGTATTGACTCATTCTGTTCAATTTCACTGATTAGCAACATGATATTTTTTTTTCAAATAGTTTTGCCGAACACATTTCGTTTACCTCCATATAAGGTTTAATACTGCATTTTGTATGCATATCTCGATAAACCGTGGTCCAGAAAACTCTAAATGTGGATTCAATTTTAAGTGAGGCTATTCCAAGTCCACCTCGAAATTTTCATTCCATTCGGTGCAGCCGTACTCCCGTGGTGATGACACACGTACTTACGCCCAGACAGACATACATATAAGCAGACATATTTTCAATTTTATTATATAGATTAATTATTAAGTGGGTGCATTAAAAATGTATAATGATAAAATAATATTTTGGATGGGCTACTGAGATAATTAAGTAAAAACAAACTTTTATATTTTCTATATGTCATTGTTAGTTTATTAGTTTTTAAAAAAAATGCGCCGTGATTTAGAATAAATTTAGGCACACTATTTCACTTTTGAAAATATCGTTTGTTAACAGTTGCCACTTAAAAATGAAAGACATTAAATTTTAGAGATTTAAATAACGATCATGTTCATTCGATAAAATATTACTTAATTAAAAACTATTTTCAAAATTGTAATTTATTAGCAAAAACATATTTGCGTTTTTTTTTTACATTTACACTACGCCACCTTTAAAAAATGTCCAGTTACCAAATGTGAACGAAAATTGAATCCAAAGTGCAAATTCAGTGTAATTTGAAATAATTACAGATGTTATTTTGTGCAATTAAACTCAATATAATGAATAAATGAAAGCAATAAAGAGAACTTGAATGAGTCTGCAGGGAAAGCCACGTGCTGTTAACATCAGATCCTTTCCTGTTGAAATCTGAAAACTGTACTCTAGCTATGTATTCTAGCTAAAATCTGTATTCTATATTCATCAATTCCAATCGCATTGGGATTTTAATTTCTATGACTCAGGAAAGCCAGCATGAAGTTCTGCCCTCCTATAGAAAAATGTGCTTTTCCACACTCGCTATTAATGCACGAATGGATTGTTTGGAGTGCACAGGGCTGGACTCACCTCTGGACCTAGTCCCAGTTTTAGATATTTTTATTCTGCAACTTTTGCTCATTTTTAACACTTTCCAACTTAGTTGTAAAGTGTTTATGATTTTGTTCATTCTATTTGCCTGTTAGTTCGCACGATAACTGCCGTATAAATAACTTTATCAAAATGAAATTTTATTATGTTGTTCAGACGGTCTGTGGGACATATGGGAATATAATACCACCCAATTAACTTTGGATTGAACCCGGGGTGAACAAATGAAATACACTCACTTCCTAAAGTTAAGCACGCAATGCACATTTTCATTTTTCGAAAGCGTATTTGAATTTGAATGGCTGAAAATCGCTGTGGATGTAGATGGCAGTATTTAAATATCGCATGTTACAGCCAATCAGGATTGACTGTCTGCATATATGCTAATTAGGCAGTCGTTGAAACCTCAAGCATTCTGGAGGGTTTGAGGAGGTGAATTTAAATACAGATACGAAGTGTTTATAATTTTTGTAGGATTACTTTTGATGATATTAGTGTTCCTATGGCCGAAATAAAACAAATGACAGATAGCGAGCGGTGTCGTGTAGTCGGACGCACTGAAGTAGGACAGTCAATCAAATACTTCGCTATTTTCTTTGGCGTCATTCGGTAATTTTTTGATAATGGAAACAATTCCAAACAAGTCAAACAGTTGTGCGGAGAGCTATGCCCGGTCGTCCAAGGGTTACCACCCCCTCTGATGATCGGTATATTGCTATAGTAACCAAGCGGAATCGACGAACGACCTCCACAACTGTTACATCCATGGTTGCAGTGGCACTTGGTAAGACAATATCTGCCAGTACTGTTCGCCGAAGGCTCCGCGTAAAAGGACTGTACGCCCGAGCACCACGTTTTTATGTTGCACTAACCGTCCAAGGCAGAGGGACAAGATTAAATTGATTAAATTGGTGTCGTCAACATGGCAATTGGAATGTCTCAGATTGGTGCAGCTTCCTGTTTACGGATGAGTTCAGATTTGTCCTGAAATCAGATGGTAACCGTGTAAGGGTCTGGAGAGAACGGGGACACTTGATCAGGCCAAGAACATCACACAATCAGAGGTGGCTGCGTCACGGTGTGGAGTGGAATTTCAATGGGATATCGCACAGAGCTGCATATATTTAAAGACGGTTCTATGACGGTTCCGCGGTATCGGGATGAAGTCCTAGACCCTATTGCGAAAATCTATGCTGCAGCAGTTTGTCCTGATTTCCTCCTTATGCACCATAATGTCCGTCCTCATAAAGGTAACATCGTTGATGAATACCTGGGAAGTGAGGGCATTTCTCATATTTAGTGACCGGCGTATTCCCCCGTTAATCCCATTGAAAACCTTTAGGATGCCATTGGACGTGCTATCCCTGCACGTTTACATCCTCCATCCAATATCAGACAGTTGGAAACTGCACTATTGGAGAAATGACCATTGCTCGCATCTGCCATGGTTGATCACTTGGTTGAAAGCATGGAAAATTATTGTAACGCTTGTGTGAAGGTCCGGCATGGCCACATACCATATTAATGTAAGTTATGTTTGCCTTTAAACATAATTTTTTTAACGACCCGAATATGACGTCATGATATAACCTACGAAAATTAATTTTTTTTCATCTGTGTCCATAATTCTTGTTGTATTTAATGCATAAATACATTTGCTACCTTCATGTACAATTTTGAGTGACTCAAAGCTTTATTTTTTCATATTTGTTAATTTTACCTTCCATGCAAAACTTTTGGAAACCAGTGTACATTAAACGTTATGGGACCAAATTTTTCAAACATTTTTTAAGTGAATTTAAAATTCACAAATTGCTTCGGACGTTTTAGGAAACATTAAAATTATCCCATAAAAATATGAAGAAAAAATCAGCAAAATATATTCGGTAGTTTTTAAAATAAAAATTGAAACAATAAACGCCCATATTATATGAAAAAATTACGTGATCCACTTTAACATAAAATTTGGCATCCATCATGTGTCAAAATCGTGATATTTAAAGTTCTTTTTAATTTATATTTATTGTTGTATCCGTCCTAAAACTACTTTATTTTTGCTTAATTTCTGTGCATCTATATTCTGAAACAAAGCACTTACAATACTTTCAAGTTTAAATGATGATCAATTTTTGATCATTTCTACAACGACGCCTAACTTTCAGGTATGGAGAATGTAAACACATCAAGCTGTAAGATGAGTTGTATAGGAATTCCTGAATTTTTTAACGCAAAATTATTTAGCTCTGGAGTCTGCAATATAGCTAATATGAATGAAATATTAATTGAATTTACATAGAGAACCAGGCGATTTTCTAGCACACTTTTCTGATGACGTTTTAAGCATTGAGTTAAATTGCTTTTACCTCCATGGTTTTAAGTGTTTAAATAAAATAAATTATTGTAATATTGTGATGAAAGAAAAGACTGGAATAAAAGTGTATGAATGAAATATTTACTGCATTTGCATAGAGAGCGGGCGATTTATATTTCAATGACGTCATTTGAATTAATCTAATTTTTTTTTTTTGAAAAAGTTTTAAGTTTTCCAATATAGTAAATTATTGTATTATTGTGATAATTTAAAAATATTACAGCTGAATGTATCGCATTTTAGGGATTTTTAAATAAAATTTCATTGCGGTTAAAACGTGTTTCGCAATCACTGCTTTATGCATGATAAATATTTCTTGTTTGTTAAGTTTTCAAATATAATATATTATTATATTATTGCTATAATTTTTTAAAATATTACAGCTGAATGTATCGCATTTTAGAGATGTTTAAATTGCATCTGATGTGGGCAGCACATAACTTTCCTTATATAATGTTATGAATTTACTACTTTTACAGTAAACCAAATAAGTTATTCTTAGATACATATATTATTTCTAAGATATTGAATTTGCATCAATTAGTCGTCATTTTCATTGATGTAACGTCATTTTTATCCATTTGGCGAAATTTTCGTTTATTTGGCAACATTTAAAAAAGTCATCAAGTTGGCGACATTCCACTAAATTCATCGCCAAAATATCGCCAAACGTTATGGATGGAGAAATAAGTTATTCTTATTGTAGATAAATGACTATTGCCGTTCAAATGCTAAAGTATTACTTAAAGTATATTTTCGCATGATTAGAACGAGTTAGATCCATAAGAATGATGTCACCCAATTTATGGCATGATATTACATATGAAAAGTACACATATTTTTCAACAG
Source organism: Amaurobius ferox (assembly GCA_951213105.1). NCBI lineage: Eukaryota > Metazoa > Arthropoda > Arachnida > Araneae > Amaurobiidae > Amaurobius > Amaurobius ferox. The sequence goes on along the minus strand of OX578154.1, from coordinate 108,931,615 downwards.
TTAATATTTTTTTTATAATTTACGGGATTTTTTGATAAATTTATTTTAAAAATGTGCGATATCTCTCGAACGGGTCCTGCTAGCGTTGCAAAGTTTATGGCAACCATTTTTCTAAGGAAAAATTACATAAAAATGTCAATATTTGAGCAACTTTATTAAAGGTTGTGAGTTTTTGACTATTTTCTCAAAATTTCACTCGAAAATTTAGGGGAGTTCTGAACATCCGTTTGTGTTTGAAAACAATAGGCTTCCAGTATTCATGGATTGTAATTTTGTGTACCAAATTTTATTCGAATCGCTCCATTCGTTCGTGAGATATCGTCTCCACAGACTCACTGACACATACACGCACACACACACACACACACACACACATACACAGACAGACACCACTTCAAAAATTTTCGATTCGTGATCAGGGATGCTTGATACGCGCTCTCCCGTCGAAAACACGAATTCGAATTTTCTACCCGGTCACAATACTTTGCTTGTACATTATTGTATATAAGGAAAGTAATAAATAAATAAAGTAAGTGGTTTTTTTATAAATATAATTATCTCAGTACCTTTGTCTCTATCACCGAGTTGCTACTGTTTCCATTAGAATACATTCTGTGAAAGCCTCCTTCGTTTATCCATGAAGAAACATTCACAGTATCTGAATTAACTATATTTACCGTAAACATATTTAATTCAATTTACCAAAAACTGGGCACGAAGAATCTTGGTGCCAAATGCCTGTAAGAAATACTGCATCACCCGAAGTAGTCAAGTAATCCACTTTCTAAATCGAGATTTAATACAAAAAAAAATCTGATGTAGGCAGCACATTACTATTCCTGCAGACTCATATTCCCATTCTCTTTATATTTTCAATAATTCAATCGAGTTTAATGGCAGAAAATAACTGTGGTACGCGAAAAGAAGCATAAAGAACACTTAAAGTTATACTTAACGTTTAATTATTATTACCCTAATCTATATATCTTAACATAGTCGTAAATTACTCGTATAGTGGTACTTATTTATTAAATTGTACATTGCTTTGTTGTGCTGCTATATAACCCTCCAATTATATATCTTTCGCGCGACTTCTGTAAAAGAATTATAAATTAATATAATACGAAATGGATCACACCATTTTAACTTTAGCAATAAAACATTTATTAATAACGTAAAATACTTATTAAATTCATTAAACAATTAATTATATTATTTCGGAGGAGAGAACATGTGAGACCACTTAAATTGCTTAAAATATGTTTAGACCTTGATATCTTTTTGAGGAACACATACCTTCAAGTCTGTCTTAGACGTTGTTAGCAGCACGTACTTGATGTCATCCTTATTACTAGCATTAACTCGTAGTGCAATGCATCGCCCCGTAACTTCGTCGATCATATTGAACTGCTGCCTCTAACACTCCAGTTACGTCATTCTCGTAGTCATTTCTGTATTCGCCAAGTCATATCGTTCTAGTCATAATGTCGAACTCCTAGTCCAGTATCGTCGTTCTATCATAATGTCGCACACGTATCTATCTATATCTAAGAACAGGTGTCGTTCTTAAGTCACAGGTTATGGCTCTTTTCCCTCGGGAGTGTTAAACCCCCTTTGCTTACATTTGCAGTATTGAGAGTGACGCAACAAGCACCTTTTCCATTGGTTAATCTTTTATCAAATGGAACTACTTCACATCCTCGTAAGGCCGGGCGCGGTATCCCATTGGTTAGCGCGCTGGAGTTGCACTCGGTAGGCCCGAGTTCGATTCCAGCCACTGCCAAAACTGCCGCCGTGTTCACACGGAGTACGATCACGTTAAACATGTGGGCCCGTAAGTCCTTCCGAGAGGTTGGTGGTAAGGGAAGGAGTGTACGGTCCCTGTGGATGCCTCCCCCACTGGGTTCCGGTCTAAATTGGGTGGCACTTCCCGGCCGTCCAAACAGTTACCTTACACCTTTCTGGTAGGTCGGACGGTCTGGGTCTCAACAACAACAACAACATCCTCGTAAGGCCGGCCACACAGATAGCTACCATAAGCCTTAGGGTTGATCGTGTGGTCTGGGTTTTCGACAACAATCAGGTGACGCAACAAGCACCTTCACCATTGGTTAACCTTTTATCCAATGTCGCTACTTAACATCCTCATAAGGGCCCGTTCGGTTCCCTCTGTCTTGACGCTCCCGGTTTATGGTTTTATCTGACCTTTGGGTTCACATGCTGTAAAACTTGACGTCATTCAGACTGGAAGTATTGTTCGATGTTTTAAACACAATAAATATACACATAAAACTGAGTGTGAGATCTATTTCTGATCTCACAATAACACCCATCATTATTTTAAATGGCACTGAATTTAATTCCATTTTCGTTCTCATTTGGTAACTGGTAGTGTAGCGAAAATTTGAGAAAACAAAAATATCTCGAAAATGGCTATTCCTGGTGTAATGGGGTTGATCTCATTCTTTTTATAGTTAGACATAAAGTATAAAACAAGCATTTAAGGGATACATTTGAGCACATGTAGATTTCAGTTTAGATTTTGACGATTTTTGAGGACCATTTTATAAGAAAAGACAGGTTATTTTATTCCGAATCCTATCAAAGTCTAATCAACAGCTGGGTAACCCCCACAAATGACTTATTTAATAAATTTTGTAAAATTTGAAGTATGAGTTTTTCAGCTAGAGTGGATACAGACAATTTTTGCGGGCCATTTCGAAAAATAAAATGGTGGGTTCTTTTATCCTGAATCAAACCCAAAACTTTTTAGCTCCAGGGTCGTCAACAAAGTGTCTTCCTACCTACCAAACAATCTACCAAATTTTATGAAATTTGGTCAATTAGTTTTTAAATTAGAGTGGATATATACAATACACAGGCAGGCACATATATAGACAGACACACAGACGTCACTCTAAAAATAATTATTTAGTATTCTAGCGGTCTTAAAATGTGCCGAAACATTGAAAACTCGAGTTGGGATTTTCGGTTTGATTCCAATACTTGCCTTATACATTACCTTGTACTACAACGAAAGCAGAAAATCTGATGTGGGCAGCATGAGACTTTTCCTGCAGACTTACATTCGCGTTCTCTTTATTTCGTCATTAATTCGATAAATTGAGTTTCATTACATAAAACAACACCCATAATTATTTTAATTTACAACGAATTTACACTTTTAATTCAATTTTCATTCTCAGTTGGTAACAGGAGGTGACGTAGCGAAAATGTGAAAAAAATAAAATATCTCGTAAACGTTAAAAATTAATCGTTAAAATTTACGTATGAAACAAGCATTTAATTAATATATTTGAATATACATAGTTTGTATTGTAGATTTAAAAAAAATTTGCTGGCCATTTTGCAAAAAAAAGAAGATTATTTTATCTCGAATTGTACCGAAATCTAATCAGCACTAGGATGACCCACAAGTGACTTATTTACTTCATTTTGTGGTTTGGATTAGTTTTTTTCTATAAACTGGGGACATATGAGTTTTGTAGGCCATTTTATAAAAAAAGCATATTCTTTCTCCCCCAACCTTACCAAAGTGCATTCAACACCACGGTTACTCAGATGTGACTTACCCCTAAAACTTTATAAAATGCGGTCTGTTAGTTCTTGATTTAGAAAAACAATCAATGAATCACTGAATGAATACATTGCATATTGTCTTGAATGAATACATTGCACACACACACACACACATAGCCACAAGCACACATACACCATACACACACGCAGACTTAGATCTAAACATAGTTTTTGTTTTTGCTCTAGAGGCTTCAGTGTCCATTTCGACAATAAGAGTTTGCAATTTCGTCCCAGTAGCTCAATGCTAGAGCACCGGGTGGCTATGTCGGAGATCCAAGGTTCGATTTCCGATTGGAGCAGCAAGGCTATTTACAAAGTTTCAAAGCGTGTTGATCCAGTGAAAACTGAACTTAGGATTTCCAACACAACTCCAATACGTCCCCTATACATTACCATGTATTGTAGAGAAAGTAATAAAGCTGGAGAATTTTCATTTACATCTGTTATTTTTAAACTTGAGCTTTATTCCATGCAAACCCTTTAGCCGCGTTAACAACATATACGAGTATATTTCTTTAACATATCTGCTCACTTAGAATGTGGTTTCTCTTTCTATATTGCAATTGCTTTAGCGTAGCTCCTCTTTGGTGAAAATAGGCATTTGCGTTTAAACAAGGAAAGATTAAACTTAATTTGTCTTGTCTATAAAAATGAGACAATTATAAATGCGAGGGAAGCCAGATCATTTTTTGTACATTAACAAAGCATAACTATGGCTGAATATAATTTAAACTGGCTGAATCTATGGCTGAATATATGTAAAAAATGGTATCACAAGTAAAGATAAGAATGGAGTTATGTTTAGTTTCCAAATATAATTCAACTCAATTTCGTATTCTAAATATTTGTAGAAGTTTTATAGAATGAATTAGTAATGGAATCTGAATTTAGAACTTTTGCAAAGATATTTTAGCGTTTTAATTTTTAATAATTCAGAAAGGATATGTAAATATCATATTTTATTTAAATATGAAAAACGTATCGTTTCTACTATTTCTATTTACATATCCCTAGAGAAATTCGGTGAATAAGGCATGACAATTTCTCTGCAATTGTTAAATACATTTCGTATTTTCCCTATATACATAGTATAATGTATAAGGAAAGTATTGTTACGGGGTCGGAAATTTGAATTCAACGGTTTCGACGGGGGAGCACGTTTAAAATATCCTTGAACACGAATCAGATGCTTTTAGGTGACGTGTGTGTGTGGTGCGCGCGCGCGCACCCACCACCCGGAAACGATATCTCACGAATGAATGAAATGTTTCGAACTAAAATTGGTAAAACAAATTACAATCAGCTTATAATGGGAGTCCATTGATTTCAGAAGCAATCGAATATTTATCAAAACCCCAAATTTTCGAATGAAGTTTTAAAAACATCAGCGGAAAATCAGAATGTTTAATAATATTACATAAATAATCATTTCTTATGTAATTTTTTAATAGAAACCAAGTAAAGTAAATTTTAGAACTCTACCATCAACGGTTCTCGAGATATTGCACTTTTATAAATATATATTGATCCAAAAATCGTGTATATTTAAAAATATATTAATTCTTGTGAAATAGTTTACAAAATATTTGTTAGTGTCATAGATCTACAGTTCGTTCCATTAAAGAGAAAATATACTTTGTGTAATAGTTTTGTATTTTGACAGTTTTCTAATACTCATTTTTATATAAGACGTACTCTGCTCTCCGTTTGTCTGCAGCGCTTGGTGAACATGGCGACTTATTGAGCAAACTATCGCCAATTTGGCGACATATCGGCCCAGATGGATAAAAACATCGTTTAAATTGTAAAAATGAAGCTATGTTAACGAAAATGACGTCAAGTGAGTGAATGAATTATTAATGGATGAATGAAATATTTTAAAATATGGACTCAATCGCCCATTGCCGATGCTATCCATATTGATCCTTGTCATTTCAAAGTAGCTCGAAATATGAATTAATTGGGTATACTTCAAATTAGTGCCCAATGTAAAAAAAGTGCCCAATGTAAAATGCAACTTCAAAAAGTTGCGTGGTGGATCTTATGCACTCTTTTTTCACGGTGAAAGAAGTCAATTCATCACATTATACAGGATGATCCGAAAAAGACGCGTCAAACTTTACAAGGTAATAGTACACACCAAACCAAGCATTTTTCGTCATTGTTTACCCGGACGGAAAGGAAACGTAAGGGCGTTACTGGTCGATTACTCGCTGGGAAGCGGCCGCTCCGCAAACTTAAAAACGTCATTCTGGTTGTTATTTTCTGGTTGAAGAAGAAATGAAGAAGAAAACCACGTATGCGAATTTCATATGGGGAATAAGAACTCTTATGCAAATTTTTGTAACACCGAATGAATGGCGCTATCTGTTTCCGTAGTTATTTGCATAGAAGTGGTCCAATAGCTTGGCCTCCACGATCGTCCGATCTGCCATGTCTTCACTTCTTTTTTTTGGGATATTTCCAGTCTAGTTTATGACACTCCCCTTGAATCTGAAGAGGAAATCGTCGTCAAAATATCTGCAGCTGCTGCCGAAGAGTGCGATAATTCTGGTATGTTCGAGAGTGTTCGACAGTACCTTCATTGCCTCTGCGAGACGTGCATTCGGGTTGGCGGTCGCTCTTTTGAGCCATCACTGCAATTACTATTTAGTAAACGTCATTTTATAACTTTTAAGTATTTCTTGTGTTTTCGGCTCACCTCATCGGTTTCACCATTAAACGCCCACTGGCGCCTTTACGTTCCATTTCCGACTCCGTGAACTATGACAAATATGATTGGTTTGGTGTGTACTACTACCTCATAAAGTTTGGCCGATATTTTTTTAATCACCCTGTATAGGGAAAATCACGTGGTGCTTGCTTACATTAGATTATCTTAGAATCAATTTTCCACTTTTATAACCAGACATTAAACATCGCTACATTAGTACTATAACAATTAGTTCCTCTCTAAAGTGTTTTCAAGCTGAGAATGTAACTTTCTTGAAAATCAAGAATCTTGTTGATCCTTCCATGCCATCCTTTCGTGCGTTAGAAGGAAATGACTCGGAATGAACACCAGCCGGAAAATGAGATGTAATTACATTTCGTCTCGATTACTCCTCTAATTTAAAGCAGTGAGGGATTGGGGGTCAACTTTCATTGGGATACTGTTTCCACCCCAATAAAATTACATCCTTCATTGCCATGCTAACTATCATTTCCCTTACAATGCGTAAAAATGCGACATAAAAAGAGCTGAAATGGGAATGCAACTTTCAATTCGAGACATCGACGTATGTATACGTTATGCGAACTTTACAGAGTCCACTTTGACAATAAGAGATTGCAATTTCGTTCCAGTAGCTCAACGGTAGAGCATAGACTGGCCAGTTCGGGGATACAAGGTTCGGTTCTAGAATGGGGCAGCAAGGTTTTTTACAATGGCATCCGAACAAATCAACCCTGTAAGTTAGATCAAAGATGTCGAACTGACAGTCTGCAATTGACCCTAGTACGACTAGTACGACTTCAGTAGACTCTGGAAGATAGAACGCCGATGTCAAATTAAGAGGATAATCTGTAGGCGGTGCGTGTCTTGAGTGCTGGGAAGGAAGTAGGACTTTTTGATTTGTGGCTGTTTGAGTAGAGCTTTCTTAGAATGATAAAGGATTCGAGTAGGAGAGTGGAAGGAAAACCCAGTGCATACAAAAATGATTAGGAAATGTCTAGTATTCAGGATTTGGCCGCAATACGAGGTGAGATAAAAGAAGGCCAGTGGTAATCATAAAAACTGTAGAATCGTATCCATTTAAGAGTTATCACCAGGCCAGTTAGTGGTAGTATCTTGTATATTTGTAATGTATTCTGGGCGGGTGAAATAATAATGTCTGCCTATGTTATTATCTGCTTTAAACAACCAGATGCTGTTATTTCTGTGAAGTGCAGAATGAATTTACTTTGATTTTCTCAGTGCAGTCCTGTGTTATTGCCCTTGGACCAAAAGGTCTGAATATCCAACAATTTAAGTTTGAGTTAAATCACCTCGGTGACAGAGATCACTATGGATCTGCAATCCCGCAATATAAATATACTCATCCGTATAAAAAATGAATCTGAAAAGAGCAGATGTTGGCAGTTACTATACTACTCCTGAATACGAATATGCTATTTTAGCTAGACGTGTGCATGTGTGTGTATGTATGTGTGTGTATACAATGTATGCATGTACTGTAACTCATAAAATATTTAACAAACTATTTTAAAATCTGGGTGAAGAAATCTGATGAGGACAGCACGTGACATGCCCTACAGGCTCAAATACATTCTCTCGTCATTTCTATAATGATACATTAAGTTGAGTGTAATGCCGCAAAATAGCACGCATCAGTATTTGAAATGCCACTGAATTGACACTTTTAATTCAGTTTTCTTTGCATAACTGGACGTATTGTTAAAACCGGCGTAGCAAAAATGCAAAAAATGTCTCGGTAACGGCTTGTCCTAGAGTAATGAGGTTAGGTTTATTATTTTCAACGAAAAAATCGACGTATAAAACAAGCATTGAGCATACGTAGTCTATTATTTCAGATGTTGACGATTTTTGCAGGCTATTCAGCAGAAAAAGATTGAAGTTTTTTTTTTATCTCAAATCATACCAATATCTAATCAGCACCAGGATCATTCCACAAGAAATTCACCTATAAATGTGTATGAAATTGGGTCAATTGTTTTTCAGTTAGTGTCGATACATGCATTGCACAGACATACAGATACACATATTTCACGCTAAAATAGTTTTTTTGTGTTCTAGAGGTCCCAAAACGTGTCGATCGAAGACTCGAGTTGCGATGTTCGACACGATCTCCATACTCGGGCGCGGTAGCCCATTGGTTAGCGCGCTGGAGTTGCACTCGGTAAGCCCGGGTTCGATTGCAGCCACTGCCAAAACTGCCGCCGTGTTCATGCGGAGTACGATCACGTTAAACATGTGGGTCCGAAAGTCCTTCCGAGAGGTAGGTGGTAGGGGAAGGAGGGTACGGTCCCTGTGGATGCCTCCCCCACTGGGTTCCGGTCTAATTTGGGTGGCACTTCCCGACCGTCTAAACAGTTACCTTACACCTTTCTGGTAGGTCGGACGGTCTGGGTTTCAACAACAACAACGATCTCCATACTCCCTTATACATTATCATGTATTGTAGAGAAAATAAAAAAGGAACATTATAAAAAAGAAACACGTCATTAATGCGTAATTTATCGTAAAATAAGGAATGGCACCTAGTTTAAAATGTTATCAGGAACCGTTTTCAAAATATAGCATGATATTGGATGAATTCATCCAAAAATTTCATAACTGGTTGAACCTGACAGTAAATTTGACGAAATATCACCCACTTTGCGACTTTTTCAAAATATTGACAAATCGACGCAAATTTTGTCGAATGGCAAACATGACGCTTAATTAAGAAATGTGTTGTCGAAATGGATGGAAATTTAATATTTTCTCATGATTAAAATCGTTTAACGTATGGACTTAGCGTTTAATGTTCAGACACTAGAAATATTAATTTTTATGTTTAATTATTAATTTATTAATTAATAATTAAACAAATTGTCGGGAAAATTAATTAATTTTCACGACATATATTTTCTAAATAGTTTTATACATTATCTTTGATGAAAGAAAGTGAACAATGGAGTATATTCCATTATAAGTAATAATTAAATATTTGGATTGACTTAATATGCTTAATTAGATCGTAACTCGTATAGTCGTATTTTGATTGCATCGTTGTCGCATTATAACCCACCATTATTTATATCTTTGTGCGAGTTCCTAAAATACACATTAACTAACATACTACAAAATTGAATTCCACACTTCTAAAATAAACATTATTTATAATTACGATTAACTTACATTAATACGATAACTTACATACGATAACTTACATTTTATAATTACGATTAACTTACATTAATTATATATATATTCTTAAAGAGAAGACCCATTACGGAGAGCAGGCTTACTGTATTTGTTCAAAATTATTTATTCGACCTTTTATAACAGAATAATGATACATACCTCTGTTTGCCAAGGACTTTGAAACATTCAGCGCCATTCTGTGCATTATGTCCACGACCGCCTCTTCGGTCATTACATTAATTCTATGAAACACACTCTTTTCCACGTTGGACTGCCATTCTAGTCACAGCGCTATCAACACTCTCCATTGACTATCACACCCTCTCTCTGAATGTTGACTATTGAATGCCCCTCTCAATATCGAATGAATCTATACTTTGAAATTTTTAGGCCTGTTGTCACATCATTTCATCTGAGGTCCAGATAAGCCTCATTGGTTGTCCTCAGGGCGATGCAGGAATACTTCATCATTGGTTAACTTGTTAACCAATCTGCATAGTTTCAGTGATGGCCCTAAGGAGATCTCTGACTCAACCACACCTGCGACTTATGTGCAATGCATTTACTGCTGTTAATACCTCCCGGACCAGGCCTGTCTTAAACTGGTGTCTACGAGTCTGCGCTTTTGTCTCCTTTGGTATATATCGTAAAATCTGCCTAAATGCCTCCTGGTCTCACATTATCATCCCAAAACAGCACCTAATGTTAATGTTCCCCTCCCCAGGGTTGGACCACGGGCCACCCTGTGATGGTGGTTACAGATGTTGGCTCTGTAACCTTGATCCTCTGACTCTGAGGGGCATATTAATTGGGTTACCTGATAGACGATGAACTGTCTGTCGAACCAGCGTGACTATCAAGCCCCGACTCTTCCGGATGTCCTAGACCAATGGACTGTGTCTATGCATGTCCTGAGCCAAGGTTCAGACGGAGGCTGGGGTCGGACTTGGCGGTTGTTCTTCGGGTCCCTGCCCGGTGACTGATCCCATTGAGAACGTGGTCCTCGGCTGCGGCTTTGCCGGAAGTGGATTTAGCCTTTTTCCCAGGCGAATAATGGGCGTAAACCTAGCGGTCGCCTCGCCTTGGAGACTGTACCTAATGTTAATATACAATTTAACGTTCAAGGCATTGTGCTATGGATCTTATACATTACTTGTTTGCTGTGAAATACGTTAAACCATTATGTAGTCAAAGTCATTGGCTTCCGACATCCTATCTTTTATCTAATATATTTCAGTTACTGCACAGAAAACTGATACTAAATTAACCGTAACTATCCAAATAATAAGTAATAACTGATAGTTAATCTCTTCGTAAAGCTAACGTGTTGGTTAATGACTACTATTATGCAAAACATGGCATCGTCATACTAACGATCCCGGTAATTATGCCCTCATTGCTTGATCACCCTGTATTTTGGGGTCTAATTATTACTGGAGTGCATAATTAAGCATTATAATATGCCAATTACTCTGTATCCTGTAGTTAGAATAGTTTGCTTTAATCAGTAAGAGATTCAGATTATTTAGAAAAATCACCTTTCCTGTGCAGTGTGCGAGATCGACTTGCTGAAACACCGTATTTAAAACTATTTAATGATTTGCCAGTTTGTTTACTTAACAAGAAAATCCAATCATGCATAAAGCTTTGATTATGAAACACTTTCCAACTGAAATGCAATTTTATTTACAATGCTCTAAAATGCGATATATACATCACTCATATTTTTTTAAATATCACAGTACTGCAATAAATTTTTATGCTTGGAATTTTGAAATTTCATCAGAAAGGCAATGTATGAAATTGTCTGCTGAATATTTCACTCATATATCACTTATATTCCAGACTCCAGAGCTAAATAATTTTACGTGGTAAAAATTCCGCTATTCTTTTACAACTCATCTTACAATCGCTTGAAGTTGTGTCCAAATATGCCTATTAGGCAACTTGGCGGCGTCACGAAGAATTGTCTGAATTAGAGAGGGATCGCATCATAAACCTAAGGAAAGTTGGTGGGTCCAACAGTCGTATCACTCACAATCTCGGTTGAAGCGATAGGGTAGATGCTCGATGTTCGCAACAGTGGATCACAGAAGGCACATGTAACTGTCACAGAGGCTGAGTATGCTCCAAGCAGACTCGAGAGGATCATACAGTCAGGAGAGGACTCACGTCCACACCCGTAGTGTCGCTGTCGACCATTCAAAGTCATTTTCCATCTTCCTCACATCCTGTATCAAGAGATACGTTGGCGGAGACGACTGTCTCAAAAGGTAGAATTTAGTGTCGACATCCATAAGGGGCCTACGAGTAACCCTGTCAGTCAGCCTGGACAGTGTCTGATTGGACACATGTTGTTTTAGCGACAAATTTCGCTCCTCTGTCAGTGCTGATGCATGTATGGAGGAGGACTGACTAGCCTTCCGATCCAGCATTGGTTGTCGAGTGGTACACAGTCATTGCAAGTGGCGTGGGAGTCTCGAGAGCGATCTCGTGGAACAGCAGATCTCCTCTAATTGTGTGTGCAAGCCAATCTGACTGCTCGTTTGACGATATTCTGCAGCCGATTGTTCTCCCGATGCTGTCAAGCCATCTAGTTTCCATTTACGAGCAAGACAAAGCTCGATCACATACTGCATGACTTTCTCAACATTGTCTTCATAGATTTAATACCTTCCCATGGCCATACAGGTCCCCAGACTTATTATCAACAGCATATGTCCGGGACATATTGCTAATGATTTATTTTATTCCCACGAAAACTTTATTCATGTTTATCACTTCAAATGCTTTAGTAAAGCTGATGTGTGCTAAAACATCTGTATAATCACCATCATTTGTAATTGTACAGAAATCCTGTAAATTAATGTAAATAAATATTAATTCGAAAAATATTTAATATCTAGTTGTACCATGGATACAAATTATTATATTTTGCAGCTATATCAGCGGTTGTGATACATTCTAAATATATCAAAATAATTTTTGCTTAAATTATCTATCTTTCGCTCCATTAAATAATTATTTAAAATATTTTCGCTAAATACTTAAGGAATAGTTGGGAAATTAATTAACATTTCAACCGCATATATTCTGGCGTATTTCAGATGCATTCCCAAGACATGGATCCATAACGTTATCACAAATAAATAAAATAAAATTTATATTCAATATATGGATTATCTTCTGAAAGGAATATTTATAACTTCATATATTTTATTAATATGAAAAATGTAATTAACTATGAAAGCTACCTTTAACGACAGAGATTAAAAATAATTTCCATTTAATCTTTGTGCAGCGTGTGGCTTTCCCGACATATTGCAATGATTTTAAATTCTTACATATTGAAGTAAAAACATGTCTACAATTTGTAAGTTAAGCCTAGTCATTTCTCAAGGGTCCTAAACTGTGTAGCATGTAGAACGTCTGCTGCAGTTTTAATCACAGTCTCAGGCTGATCGTCATTGCAGCTGAAAAATTGAGGTCTATTGTTCTATAATTTTGTCACTAAAACATTTTTACTTTCCTTATGTACATAATGTATAAGGAGAGTATTGTGACGGGGGGGGGGGGGGGGTCGAAAATTCGAATTCGGGTTTTCGACGGGAGAGCACGTTTCAAGCATCCCTAATCACGAATCAAACATTTTTGAAGTGATGTCTGTCTGTGTGTGTGTGTGTGTGTGTGTGTGTGTGCGTGCGAAAGTATGAGTGTGTGTGTGTGTGTCAGTGAGTTTGTGGATACGATAACTGACGAACAAATGGATCGATTCGAACCAAATTTGGGACAAAAATCACAATCCGTAAACACTGGAAGCCTATTGTTTTTATACGCAATCGAATGTTCAGAACCCCCCTAAATTTTCGAATGAAATTTTGAAAAAATCGTCCAAAAATCAAAATCACAAATAAAGTTACGCAAATAGACATTTCTTATGTAATTTTTCATTAAAAAACGATTAACATAAATTTTAGAACTCTAACATGATCTGTTTTTGAGATATTGCACATTTTTCAAAAAAGTTATCAAAAAGTCATATAAAATTAAAAAAAATATTTCCTATTCAGAAACATGTTCACTTTTCATATGTAATATCATGCGAATTGAGTGACATCATTCTCGTGGATCTAGCTCGTTCCATTCATGAAAAAAGATGGAGTAATACTTTTGTATTTGAACGCCAATAGTCTGCTGTAAGAATAACTTATTTCTCCGTCCATAACGCTTGGCGAGATTTTGGCGATGGATTAGGCGGAATGTCGCCAACTTGGCGAATTTTTGAAATGTTGCCAAATTAACGAAAATCTCGCCAAATGGATAAAAATGACGCTAAATCAATGAAAATGACGACTGATTGTCGAAAATTCAATATCTTGGAAAGAATATTAGTATCTACTATAAGAAAAACCTATTTTTTTTACTGTAAATGTAATAAATTCATTACATTATATAAGGAAAGTCATGTGTTGCTCACATTAGATTTTTTAAATCAAATATCGGTATGACAGAGATAAAGTATTTGTATAATTTATATTAAAATTATTGCTATGTGCATCCAGTACATTTTTCTTAGCATTAAATATTTGGAATACCATACGTTGGCCCATAATTTTCACTCAATAAAATACTAAGTTCAGAAAAAAAAAAGTTATGAAAATGATATTGTATATCGTTTCTTCAGTGTGAGTTTTATTTTATCGGTATTTTTCTCTGGTAACATCATTTATCATCTTGATTCATGCGTAGTATTGATAGAAGTGTAATCGATATGAGAAGCTTACATAAAAATGGAAAATACACTATTGTTTATTTATTTTATTTATTTTATTAAAGAATGCAAGCTACGGGACAAAGTCCCAGTAAGAGAGTGCAAGATAAAATGCAATACATAATATACGGATTAAAATATAATAAAATACAATACAAAATATACAGATTAAATGGCATAAACTTGGAATCACGGATCCAATGCAGCGGCCCGCACTCTACTCTGCGATTTTTATCGAACTTAACACAAAACAGCTGATAACTGTACTGGCATTAAGAAAAAGTGTCATGTGTCACAATTTGCAAAGTTTACTGGGGACTGGCAAAGTCAGTCATACCTCGTCGCAAACTTTGTTTTGAAGAAAGATGGCATTCGTGATCAACGAATCCATACTCACTCAATCGCAGAACACACCTCATGGCTATCCATAAGGGAGGGAGGACATCACTAAAGTGGATGGGCCCGAGCTCCTGAGGTGTCCGAACCGCCCATAAGGGAAGACCAACATCACTAGAGTGGAAAGGTCCGGGATCCAAACAGGGCCTCAACAGCCACTATTTTCTTTTGAAGGCTGGAGAAGACACGAAAAGTTCACAAAAATAAGAAAATCATACATGAAAGGGTGAGGTATGGTGCAGTGATAAATGCTTGTAATGGGACCAACACGTTTCTGTGGGTGGCTCTGTAAATACAGGAAACGTTCCAGGAGCTTAAGCTAACGCTATCAACATAATTGGGCAAATTTTATAAAAGAACGAGTCTAAGTTACTGGATAGCTAACACTTATTCACAACCACAACATAAACAGAAACAGTACACAGAAAAATAACACTTAATTATTTCACTCATTTTCACAGGATGTTGACAAAAGTCATTTCACGAAACAGTCGCTACTATTCTCCAAACATTGACAGAAATCACAGCCCAATGTAGCTCGTGTCATGTGACGTCCATTTGTCAATTCCACCATAACGGAGGGGTGAGTCCTTTTTAGAGTCTCTCCATAGAAACTTCTGGAAATCTCTATATCTCAAAGAATAAGCGTTCTCTCGAGAAGTTCCTGGAACATTCCGGAAGTCAACAAATGTCACGAAATTGCCGATAAATTGCCAAATCCAGAAACCCTTCTTCCTATTCGAATCGTGGCAACCATAGAGTGACGTCAGGGGAAGAATGTTCGTACTCTTCTTGAGAAAACAAACCGATGGCACCGTTTGGCCTGCGATTAAGACGAAAGACAAGACGGAGGACACCAGTGAGAGATTATTACACGTTGGTAACACTAATTATGTCATATTTTGTAGTATGCTGCCATGTTAAGAAAATTTCATATTTTAAATCCATTTTAAAACTTTTGTTCAAATTTTAAAAACTTCTATTGAGTTCTAGATGTTTCGATACGAAGTCGGATACGAAGTTTTGTTAAAGCCCATTCATATGTGTGGCATTGTGCACACAAGAAAACTACAACAGATAGACGGACATCCTTCAAAAATAGTTAAAACATCATTGCTAGCATAAATTTGCCTCAAATTCCAAAATGTTCGTGAACATAATATACTGTTGCGAACGCTCAATGTTCTATTTGGCGCCTCCTCTTTCGTCTGCCTCGAAGGTCAGGCGAAGAAAAAACGATCAATAACGTCAGCATGACAAGAGCCCAGGGTTGCCATGATTTTCAAGTTAGAAGAAGGGTTGCCAGATTTGACGCTTTATCGCCTATTTGGAAACATTTGGCGACTTCCGGAATGTTCCAGAAACCTCTCGATAGAACGATTATTCTTTAAGATCCAGAGATTTCCAGAAGTTTCTAAGGAAAAACCATAACAAGAAAGATCAATCATGCATAAAGCATTGATTATGAAACACTTTCCAACTTCAATTCAATTTTATTTAAACATCTCTAAAATGCGATACATTTCTCGGTAATATTTTTAAAATTATCACAATACTACATTAATTTATTATAATTGAAAACTTTATCGAAGAAAATGAACTTCATTCAAATAACGGCGTTGAAATATACATTGCCTGGTTTAAACATCTCTAAAATGCGATACAGTCCTCGGTAATATTTTTAAAATTATCACAATACTACATTAATTTATTATATTTGAAAACTTAAAACTTCATCCAAAAAATGAACTTTATTCAAATGACGGCATTGAAATATAAATTGCCTGGTAAAAACATCTCTAAAATGCAATACATTCCTCGGTAATATTTTTAAAGTTATCATAATTTATTAAAATAATTTATTATATTTGAAAACTCCATAGATAACTAATGAACTTTTATTAAATGAAGTCATAGAAATATAAATCGCCTGGCTCTCCATATAAAAGCAGCATTTCATTCATAAACTTTTTCCATTTATTTCATTCATCGCAATACTATAATATTTTTTTTTATTTAAAAACATGGAGGTTCAAGTAATTTAACGCTATGCTCAAAACATCGAAAAAATAGTCTGCTTCTCTTTGAAAAATTAATCAATTCGTATCAGCTATATTGCAGATTCCATGAGCTAAATAATTTTGCATTAAAAAAATGCAGCAATTCAACCCGGGTTCAATCCAAAACTAATTGGGTGATATTTTTCATTTATATTCCCATAGGTCCCACAGACCGTCTGAACAACGTACTAAAATCTCATTTTGATAAATTCATTTTTATAGCAGTGGTCGTGCTAACGGACAGACAGACAAACAGAATGAACAAAGTCATAAACACTTTAGAACAATGTTGTAAAGTGTTAAAAAGACTCACCCCCTCCGCTGCAGAGGAGCTGACGAATGGACGTGACACGAGCTACGTTAGATTATGATTTTTGTCAATGCTTTGAGAACAGAAGCTGCTGTTTTGTGAAATGATTTTCGTCAGCATTTTCTGAATAATATCGCTTATTCTGTGAAATGAGTGGAACATGTAAGCGCTGTTTGATTGTATACTGTTTTTGTTTAATTTGTTCATGTAACTTATCCTGAAACTTGAACTCGAATTTGTATCCTGTGTATACACAAACGATTCTAGCGGATACGTTTCGTAACAATACTATATTCTATAACATGAGAAAGTAAAATTATCTGGTCTTTATATGGCCAGATATGGTTTCGAGACATTGTGGTACATTATAAGTACTTTTGCGGCTCGGCCAGTTATCAGCTATTCCACGTTGAGAAACGCTAAAGTTACGGAATGGATTCACCCATGTTCTATAGATGCGTAATACCATTTGAAATATTATTTCACAAAACAGATAAAGAGAACAAGTACTTCGCTTACTTTTCGATCGCAGATTCGGCAAACAATGACTCTCTATTTCATCAGAATGGATTCCAACAAATAATTTATACATATCAGACAAATAATGGATAACTTTTTTTATCTTCCATTAATCCAATCCCGGCTTTGAAGTGTAAATTTGTCTTCGAAGACGCAACTGAGTTCCCAGGAGAGTTCGGATTCTTCTCGAAACTTTAACGAAACTATTTACCACGGACCTCTCTGTCTTCAGTTTTTCGGTCTTTGGAACATCCGATATAGGGCTTATTGTGGTTCTAAAGGTAATGTGATGTCTCAGAAAGAGATATTGAACGTGAAGATCGGTTTGCTTTCTCTACGAAGTATTTTTATTTATTTTGTTCATTATTTATCTTCAGTAAATAATTTTAGTTCTCAAAACAATCCTTGAATTCAGCAATCTCGTCGAATTTGCGGTTTTAATAGAATATAGTGTTCCGAACCTTGAAAAGTGACTTCAGTGAAATGCCTTTTGATATCCAGAAGGGAAAACACCGTATATGCAGCCATTCCCATGATGTAAATCTTAAGTTGCCATTTCAGGACTGTCGACTCAAGGTTACCTGATTGAACGATTTCTTGACAATTGGGAGACGTTTGGCGACATTTCTAATGTTCAAGAACCTTTGCACTCACACAAGCGAACACAAAAACCCTCATAAGCACTCACATATACACAAAAAAGCACATACACATACAGAAGCATGCACACACACAAACGCACACGCAAACACACATAAGCAGACATACAAACACAAATACACAAACACACACGAGCACACGTATATAAGTATACACACACACAAGTTTACACTCAATTACACACAAGAGCACACTTAAGCACACACACACACACAAGCGCACACAGAAACACACAGAAGGAGACATTCATACATAAATATGCACACACACACAGGCACAATAACAAATACACACAAACACACACATACAAGCGCACAAACATACAAGCACACACATATTCATGCACGCTTGCACACATACACACAAGGGCATACGCACTCAAACGATCCCACACACACAATCACACACATAAGCACAAAAACAAACACGTACACACACAAACAACAAACACACACATACAGGTACACACACACAGGCACACAAACATTCAAGTACACATAAATACGCACACACAAAACACACACACACAAAAGCACAGGTACACACAAACACGCACACACAGACAAACGTAAACACATACACACAATCCAGCACACACACATAAACATACACCCAAGCGCACACACAAACACACACCTAATCATACACACAAAAGCACACAAACGCAAACACAAGCGCACACACAAACACATACCTAAACATGTACACACATACCTAAACATGTACACACATACCTAAACATACACACACACATACACGCAAAATCAGTTTAATTTATTTCAAGAGTGGTTCAAATGTGTAAATCCAAGAAAAATACAAATTATAATTTTTACATGCTTTCAATATTTTCTATCACCATTTACGGTAGAGACACTTTTAGGCAGTTTGTATACATTACGATAATATACGGGGTACCTAGTTATTTCATAAACACCTCAATATAAGAACTTCTGTAATGAAAGTTTCATGATTGTAGCTATGTCTATATACTAAAGCATTCTAGTCGAAGCAAAGCAATTTCTGTGCCCCCTAGCGACCAATCTGAAATGTTAGACCAAATTCTCCATTACAGTAGGATAGATGAGAAATGTCAAACACAAAGTTGTAGATACTGTTCTAAAGCGCACCAGGAACGTACGAAACGCGTATATGGAAAGTATTAAATACCTGTCAAACATTCATCAGGAACTGTAACGCGGTGACATCCGCAATGTTCGTCAAAGTACGCATTTTTTTCTATAATTTAAGTGCGCATAGTTGTTACTCGACCCAGACCTCCGGACCTACCCGAAGATGCAAGGCATCTGTTTAGAAAGTGCCACCCAATTTAGACTAGAACACATTGGAGTCTGCATTCACAGAAATCGTACCCTCCTACCACCAACATCTCGAGAGGACTTACAGATCCATATATTTAACGTGCCCGTACTGTGCGTGAACACGAAGACAGTTTTTGACCCTATTTGTGCCGGGAATTACAATAGGGTGATCAGAGTGCAATCTCTCCTCTCTAACCACTATGCTGTCCCGCTCCAAGTGTGCATTATTGGTGAAGGAGGGTATTTTGAATAGGCTGTTCATTAGATTCCTGGGCATGCAACTTTAAGCCAGTATTCCATAAGTAGAATACACTTTGTTTAAGTATAAGAAAAACCTGCTCAACATATAAGTACATATAACTCAATATAATACAGCATGTAAGTACAAATAACATAGTATATATAACATATATAACATAATAATAATATATATATACGTAATAAGTAGTATATATAACTTATAAGTGCAATAATGCAGCATACAGTTTTTCAAGGATGCCCTGGATTCCATTCTTCTGTGCAAGAGAACCAACAAGGTTCAAATGAGGAATGGACGCGAATAGAAGAATGCATTGATGAAGAGGGTTCAGCGCATCCTCTAAACATCTGTATTCTGCATTATTGTGTTATTTGTGCTTATATACGTTGCTCAAGTTTTTTTAATGTTTCACAACTTTGCAATTTGCTTTTTTCGTTTATCTCGCTTTATTGCCGAGGAGTTCGGTATCGAATTTATACTTTTTACATTATCCACTAGGGGTGCTGGCATTTTTTTCTCTTGCTAAAACTTTCGTGTGTACTCACGGACCTTGTCTTTCAAACTTACCAACACTAGGAACCCAGTATTAAGAAAATTTTATAATATTCCAGAAATCCACATTTTTACCATTTATACTTTCCCTATATATAGTATAATGTGTGAGGATTCTATTATTTATTATCATTTTATTCTAATTCTACTTTTTCCGGATTTTAATTTATATCCTAAACTTCTCAACTTTCATTCCGACGAATCGCATACTCACGATTGGCCAAATCTATAAGAAAGGCAGACTTTCGAATGATGAATCTGCAGTCTGCCGAGTTCGCGTGTGTGTTCTGATAGTTCGCCCGTCCATGGAAGGTATTAGCATCGAAAAGTAATAGCCTACAATTTTGTGTATATATATAGTGTGCCGTCGTAGTTTGATCCTCATAGGTGCAGATTGAAAGTCAGTTTAGAAATAAGTTAGGTTTGAATGTCATCTAGATTAGTATGTCTCGGGTAGAGTTTGTAATGCTAGCGTTGTAAATACTTGTATATAGATTTGTAATATATTTATGTATGTGTATTTTGAATTCCCTACGAAGCTAGCCGTCAACAAAGTTGTTTATTTGTTAAATATCATTATTCCTTCATCAAACTCTGGTCAATATTCCTACTGGTTAAGTTATATTTGCGCGAAATATAAGTTAATTGGGTACTTCAAGACACTTTTTCTAGATGCGTCATCCAGAAAAACGTCCAATATCAGCGTACTTTTCAACGTTAAAAGCCTTGGATCTTGTGTATCACTATTTTGCTCTGTAAAAAATAAAGTATTCGCATTATGTATGGAAAGTGATGCGTTACCCTCATCTAATATTGAATATAATAATGCTATTGACCAAAATTGTTTCTAGCAAAAACATTTCCTATTCTGCGGGAAATTTCCCACGATATCCCATTTTGCCTTGAAATGTGTTTATTGTGCTCAAACTGGCTGCTTGGCATAGCGTCGGACGATTTATCGTATCATCATATGCTCTTCCGCTGGTCTTTATTCATTCAAAAGAATAACGCCGTTCAATACAGAAGGGCCATCAGCAGTCCCTACCTCCTCCCAAATAGAGGCATTCGGTTAGGTATTCGTGGGGTCACCATTTTGCTTCCGGGGGATATAGTCGCACAGAAAGACAGCTATATAGATAAATTTGAAAATCTGTCTGTGTGATTGTTTATGTGTGTCTCTGCACCGAATGGGGCGGAATTGACTACTATTTAGAATTTACTGAAAGTTACTTGGAATAGGGGTTGTCGAGATATTAATAAACAAGAAAGATCAATCACGTATAAAACATTGATTATGAAACATTTTCCAACTGTAATGCAATTTTATTTAAAAGTCTATAAAATGCGATACATTCCGTGCTGATATTTTTTAAATTATCACAGTACTACAATAATTTATGTTACTTAAAACCATGGAGGTAAAAGTACACGCTTAAAATTTCATCCAAAAAGACAATACTATAAAATCGTTTGCTTCTCGATGTAAAATCAACGGATATTTCTTTAATATTACCTATATTCCAGATTCTAGAGTTTTGCGTTAAACAAATTCAGCAATTCTTATGCAATGCATCTTACAGCTTGATTCGTTTACATTCTGCATACCTTAAGATTCGATTTCCTTATAAAAAATAATCAAAGTTGGATGATCATTTAAACTCAAAATAGTGTCATTGCGTTGGCGCTGTATGGAGATGCACATAAACTACGCAAAAACAAAGTAGTTTTAGGACGGATGCAACACTCAATATAAATTTAAAAGTTCTTTAAAAATCACGATTTTGACACTGAGAAAAAAGATGGATGCCTATTTTATGTTGAAATGGGTCACGTGATATCTTCATTATGCGATTGGCTCCAGTTCAGTAAAAATTACGGTTGCCTCCAGTTTCGTAAAAGGTGCGAATTTGACTCTAGTTTCGTGCGAGGTACGGTTGGCTCTAGTTTCGTAAGAGGTACGGTTGACTCCAATTTCGTACGAGGGGCGGTTGAAACTAATTTCGTACCAGGAGCGGTTAGATCTAGTTTTGTACGAGGTACGGATGGCTCTAGTTTCATACGAGGTTTGATTGACTCTTACTAAACTAGACAGATAGACAGACAGACACACACACAGAGAAGCAGGGTGTGGAAACCCCAGATCGTCCGACTCATCCAGAGGACTTGAGTAACCATTTGGACGACCGGGAAGAGAGAAGCAGGGTGTAAAAAAAGTCATGATATTTTTAAAAAAATAAAAAAAATATGATTTATTTGATATAAATCAGATTTTTTATATTTAAATCATATTTTTTCGATTGAAATCATATTTCTTAAACAAATTAAATGAGATTTCTTAAATAAATATAACTACTCTCTCCATATAGGGCTGGTAAATACCCAGTTGATAGTATAAATCTGCAAATAATACACACACACATACACACACACACATATATATATATATATATATATATTTGGCATGCAAGTAACTATTCTAAAATATTTTGTCCCAAGTGGATAACTTCGGGAGCATGGCAGAATTGGCAGACCATATAATGACTTACTTTGCATATTTTAAAACAAAGATTTTAAAGATGAAGCTTTGCAGGAATACTAATCACACACAATAATAATAATATTATTTATTTATTTAAAGATTTGTTCATAAATTTAATTTTGGCAGCCTTTTTCACCCCTAATTGATTTCCAAATTTACTGTGTACCAAACCAAAGGTTGAAAACATTCTTTAAACATCTGCAAATGTGGCCTTTGCAGTCATAAGTTGCTCTATTACTAATAGTTATTTGACCTTACACCTTTCCGGTAGGTCGGACGGTCTGGGTCTCAACAACAACAACAACAACCAATTTCTTGCAATTAATAATCACTTTGTTTACTTTCAGATCTGTTCCCAGCTTTTTCCATATATTAACGGCTTCAGCAATCTCTCTCTGCATTCGATATAAAGCAATCGAAATTGGTTTCAAACGAAGCAATAAATCCTCTACATTTCTTTTACTGCCCATATTCATAAGCTTTGAACTTATACCTTCATCAAACGCATCTTTATTTTCTTCTACAATCTGTATTAAAATTGGCCAGTTCTTAATGTAACTCTCTAAAGAATCACATATGGTGTTCCAAAGCACTTTTAATGGTAAACTTAAGCCAACACCTTTTCTTCCTTTACTCTCATTTACTTTCACAAATGGAAAAATGATTTTTTAATCTTGCAACCAGACATTGCATTTCTTTTCCACATTTTTTGCAAATAGCTCTGCTTTCTTTTTTACCTACTTCAAATTAATCATTGAAATTAAAACCAAATTGGATCATTTTTTCTTCCAGAAGACATTTTTTATTAGTTTAAACTATTGGCCTTTCTTAAGTAATAAGTAAATAATAATCACTTCTATACCAAAAGTCTGGCACTTATGATCAACAGATTGCATGTACTAGAAAGGAATTGAAAATGGGAATGTCCACTGTAGGTATAGGTAAAGAACTGGAAAAAACAGGTTTTCAGGTAAAGAATGACAAACTCGTATCTCCTAAGGGATGCAGGGTAAGGAACAAATAAAGGGTCAGGAGAAAGACTTTGAATATATAAGAATGGCCAAGTGAGGATAAATCCTAGCGACAAAAATAAAGAAGAAAGGTTATAGTAACTAAGAAAAAGGCAGCACTAGTCAAAATTAAATCCTAGAAATCTTCTTGGAAATCTAAGTAAAAATGATTTAAATCAAATATTTTTAAAAAAAAAATCAGTTGATTTAAATTTTGATTAAAATCACTGATTTAAATCAATTGATTTAAATCATTGACACCCTGCACAGATGTCACCCTTAAAATATTTTTTACGTTTTCTTGAGGTCCTAAAATGTGTCGATCCGGCGAAAACTTCAACTGCGATTTTCTGTATGATTCCAAAACATGTCTTCTACATTACCATGTATTGCAGGGGGAATAATGAACCCAGTTCTCCCACCTTCACATTTCCGTAACATAAAGTACAAATTCCTTTCAATAAGTATTATTAATTTATCTTCGGGAACGTTCAATTAACAACGCGGATCCAGCCATTTACTTCACGAATTATCTCTGTACCTTATAATAATTTAATTAAACGCTATTTCATTTCAAAAACAGATTGCTTTTAAACGTTTAAACGTAATTAAATCTTCCTTTTAATTCTGAGTATTTTCATTTTCAATAATGAGGGTTTCCCAACTAGCGGATGGAAAATGAATGCTCTTATTACAAGAAATAATGATTATTGTGATAAAAGATGCGTAATGAGTGCATATTTGTGTTTCATCATAAATTACGCTTCAAAACATAATTAAAGTGCATTTTATTACTCAAATCATTATAGGTGACACAATCGATACACGTAAGGGTAAATTATATGCTTCAATTTTAGAATTTCCAAAGTGTTTTACGTTTATACGAGTATTCCACGCTAGCAGTATACCCTCCTTCTTCGTACAGAATAAGTACGGACTTCTTTATTTCGTACGAAGTACGGAATAAAGAAACTTAAATTTCATAAACATGTGCAAATTTCTATACCATTCTAAATGGCATTGTTATTCAAAAAACTTTATTAAAATATTTAAATTAATGCTCCCAAAAAGAATATCTCTCTGTTCTTGCTTTACAAAATTATTCTACCAGCCAGATCTGAAGAATAAAACAAGTTTGAAAACACATTTATTGAAAATATGCAATTGATTCAATATATGCCAAAATGAAATTTCTAAAATCGTATGGGAAGATACACCCGTACTGCTTATATTCTCGAATATTAGACGATATATACAGGGTGTCCTAAAAAGATTGAAACGCGCTTTAATTCTTTACCTGTTGGAGAGGAGTGGGCAATGTAAATTGCAAAAATGTTGAAAGTAAGGTAGCAAATAAGACTACGTTAATCATATAGTCCTCCCATAAATTTTAAAAAAGTTGCACTTTTTAAATTTTTATACGACCCCCTTAGACAAATTGGGCCAATCACAATATTTTTGTTTTTAATGCAACAAGTACATTAAAAAAACTGCATATTTGTATCTTTAAAATCAACTGAATTATTATAAGGAAAAAAAATGATGTCTGCAGCACATGACTTTCCTTATAGTATAATACAATGGAATTACCATTTTTACAGTAAAAGAAAATAGGTGATTTTATAGTGGATACTTATATTCTTTCCAAGTAACATTTCGGTAATTTGTCGTCATTTTCATTGATTTAGCGTCATTTTTATCCATTCGACGAGATTTTCGTTAATTTGGCAACATTTAACAAAGTCGCCAAGTTGGCGACATTCCTCCAAACTCGTCGTCAAAATATTTCCAAGCGTTATGGACGAATAAATAAGTTATTCTTATAGCAGATTGAGTAATACTTTAGTATTTGAACGGCAAAATATATTTTCTCGTGAATGAGATATATCTAGATCCACGAGCTAGATCCGCGAGCTAGATCACGAGCTAGATCCACGAGAATGATATCACAAAATTTATCGCATAATATTACATATGAAATGTGAACATGTTCCTCAACAGTTAATATACTTTTTTATTTATGGGATTACTTTATAAAGTTATGTACAAAATATGCAATATCTCGAGAAGAGTTCATACTAGTGTTCTATAGTTTATGGCAATCGTTTTCTAAGGAAAAATTACATAAGAAATGCCTATTTGCGTAACTTTATTAAAGGTTTTGATTTTTTGATGAATTTTTCAAAATTTCACTCGAAATTTTAGGGGGGTTCTGAATATTCAATTGTGTAAAAAAAAATAGGCTTCCAGTATTCACGGGTTGTAATTTGTGTACTAAATTTCATTCGAATCGTTTCATTTGTTCGTGAGATATCGTCTCCAAAGGCTCACTGCCACACACACACACACACAGACACACACACACACACACACACATACACACACACACACACACACACACACAGACATCACCTCAAAAATGTTCTATTTGTAATCAGAGACGCTTGAAACGTGCTCTCCCGTCGAAAAATCGAAGTCAAATTCTCGACCCCTTCACAATACTTTCCTTATACATATAAGGAAATTAAAAATCTGACTTATGCCAATTTTAACGTACCATGTGAAAGGCTGTTTCATCCGTGAAAATAGGGATAATAAACAGATTGACGACGGAAATTGTTTAGATAAAAAATTACTTAAAAGTACTTAATTAGTGAAAAAGTACTTAGTTATTGGAAAGTACTTAAGAATCCGTGATTGCATCGTGAGCGTACGTATAATTCGTAAAAATATCTCCTATGTATTATAATCCAGTTATATCTTTTTTGTGATATGTCACACATTTATATTTGTAATTTGATATAAGATCCCCATTCACAATGTTTAATTTTTGATTATATATATATATATATATATATATATATATATATATATATATATATATATATATATATTTCCAATGGCAGAGAATAAGACATACATTATACAGACAGAACAGAACTCATATAAGTGAAAAGTCAACATTTCATCATTTGGCCTCTAGCGTTCCAATACTTCACCTCAGAAGCCCACTCAGCGCCGGGCACCTTCCGATGTGGATCCTGTCCATTTCTTCATTTAACCCACAAAGTGGGCAATTTGGGCTGGAAAATATACCAACACGATAAAGATGGCTCGCCAAGCAATCGTGACCAATTTCGAGCCTAAAATTGACCGCTGCTTTTCCCCGTGGTTTGTCTGCTATTTTCCTTTCCAAGATTTTCCACCAGCACTTATTAGAGACAAGCATCATAAGTTCTCCTCTCTATTTTTGTTCCAAAAATTTGCGAATATATAGTTTCACAGAATGGAAGGAAGTATAATTTTCAATAATATAATATATAATTATGTTATATAATATACATAATAATAATTAATAGTATACTATATATATATAATATATAATAATATTATATATAATTTTCAATTAAATATAACTCGCTCAATTTTAAAGATGCATGTTTGCTGTTTCTTAATGATCTTGTTGCATTAAAACTAGAACAAGAAAATACTATTTTTAGCGTGACTTCTGTGTATGTGTCTGTCTGTATGTGTGCCTTTCTGTGCAATGCATGTATCCACTCTAATTCAAAAACTAATGGACCGAATTTCATAAAATTTAGCAGGTGAGTCACTTGTGTGTGACCTTGGTGCTGATTAGGTTTTTGTATGATTCGATATAAAAAAAACCCGCGTTTTTGGGGGGAAATAGCCCGCAAAACGTATCTGTATCCACTCTAGCTGAAAAACTAATAGGTCAAATTTTACAATATTTCGTATATAAGTCACTTGTGAGTCACCCTGGTTCTGATTAGATTTTGGTTAGATTCGGAAAAATATAACCTGCCTTTTTTGCGAAATGCCCTTCAAAAATCGTCAAAATCTAAAATAAAAACTATGTATGCTCAAATATAGCTATTAAATATTTTTATACGCAATTTCTGACGAGGAACAGAATAAGAACAAACCCATTATTCTAAAACTAACCGTTCTCGAGATATTGGAGCTTTTTTGCATTTTTACTACGTGGCTTTAGAAAATATAGACAGTTGCCAAATAAAAACAAACATTGAATTAAAAGAGCAAATTCAGTGTTATTTTGTGCCATTCAATGAATTATTAAAGAAATAAAGAAAAATGAATTTGAGTCTGCAGGGAAAGTCATGTGCTGTCCATATCAGATTTTTAATCTGACAACAGAAATTCTGTTTGTTTACGAGCCTTCAAAACAACTCGATACTTTTAATCGAATGTTTATATTGTTACTGGCAAAGCATTTCTTTTCAGATTAACTTACAGATAGATTTGGGTGATTTTTTTTATACTTTTCACAATGATCTGTATCACTTAATCATTTAAGAACTGATTAAATGTTTGAACAGGACGATAAAACAGGATGGAAAAATCATCATGTATTATAAATAGTATACAGTTTCTTTTAGATTATTTACAAAGAAAGAATTTTCTGTATGGACTGGTCCACTTCGACCCCATATGGATAAGCTATTCATCTTCCCGTTAACCTTCTTCATTCATTTCATTCAAACCATCCATTTAAAATTATGATCTTGTATATTCAAATTTTGAAAACATCTAACTTTAGATGACTAAATTACTGTGAATTAGTACCATAAATAACTTTACTGTCATATGTAATTTATTATTCTAGCTCTATAAATAATATTTAAAATATGTCTGTATATATGTGTGTTTGTTTCATCATCACGTGTAAACGTTTGACCGAATTGGATGAAATTTTTTAGGTAGATTTGAAATAACCCTACTTAAAATTGAGTTTATGTTTCAAATTCCTAGTACCAGGTGTTATCAGGATATGAATAAAAAAACTTACAATTAAACCCTGCATAGAAATAGTATTATGCAGACGATATTTTTTCATTTCCGTATATTTATTTATAAAAAAATGTATGGTGTTGCTAAGGAACAGAATTAAACCCAATGAGTTTATACAGATGGCAATTTTTAATTAAATGTTTTTTAATTTAAATAATAAAGAAATGTATATAATTAAATTTTATCGGAATTACATTTTCGATTCTATTTTATCCACTACGGCCTTTGGGATTTAAGATCGCTAGGATGATTAATATTTTCAATTTAATCTGTTTTATTTTGGCGAAATATATTTTAAATCCATATTTTGTAGTACGGGTATATTTTTCAATACACGGGTATAATCTTCTAATCTGCGAAAACATATGTAGTACGGGTATATCTTCTAATCCACGAAAACATATGTAGTACGGGTATATCTTCTAATCCACGAGAATATTAGTAGAACGAATATACCTTCTACTACAATTTCAGAGCTTTCAATTTAGCATATATTTATACAATTTCATATTTTTTGTAAATGTGTTTACAAACGGGACCAGAATATTTTATTCTTCAGATCTGCAAGTGAAGATCATTTTGTATAGTGAGAACAGAGATTCTTAAACTTATTTTTGGAGCATTAATTTTTAAAAATTTTAATAGTATGTTTCGAATAACAATGTTATTTTGAATACCATAGGAATTCGCTTATGATTGTGCATTTTAAGTTTCTTTACATTGCATATTCCTTACAAAGAACAAGCATACTGCTATTCAATAATACATTGCCTATTTTTATTACTTTCCCTGCAATACATGGTAATGTATAGGGAAAGTATTGGAATCATGCCGAAAATCGCAACTCGAGTTTTCGACAGATCTTCATGTGTCGAGACCTCTAGAATACGAAAAAACTAGTTTTACCGTGACTTCTGTGTGTTTCGTCTGTCTACGCAATGTATGTATATACACTCTAACTCAAAAACTAAGGGTCCGAATTTCATAAAATTTGGTAGGTAAGTCACTTGGGTATGACCCTGGTGCTGATTCGTTTTCAGTACTATTCGGGATAAAAGAACCTGTCTTTTTTTTTGCAAAATGGCCAGCGAAAATTGCTTGTATCCAGTCTAGTTGAAAAACGAATGGACCAAATTTAACAAAATTTTGTAGATAAGTCGCTTGTAGGTTACCATGGTGCTGATTAGATTGTGGTACAATTAGAAAAATAAACCCTGCCTTTTTTTGCGAAATGGCCCACAAAATTGTCAAAAGCTAAAATAATAAACTACGTATGTTCAAAAATGTCCAATAAATGCCATACGTAATTTGTACCATACGTAATTGGTAACGAAGGAAATAATAAGACCAACCCCATTACACTAGGACAAGCTGTTCTCGAGATATTTTAGTTTTTTCGTATTTCACTACGCTACCTTTGAAAATAAGTCCAGTTACCAAATGAGAACGACAATTGAACTAAAAGTGAATTAAATTTAATTAAAATAAAGAGAGCGTGGATATAAGTCTGCAGGGAAAGTCATGTGCTGTCCACATCAGATTTTTTTTTCCATACAATACATGGCCATACATAAGGAAAGTATTGGAATCATGCCGAAAATCGCACCTCCAGCTTTAGACGGATATCTACATGTTTTGACACCTCTAGAGTACGAATAAGCTCTTGTTATTGTGACGTCTGTGCGTGTGTCTGAGTGTCTGTCTATCTGTTTTACTGTGCAATGTATGCATCCACTCTAACTAAAAAAATAATGACCCGAATTTCATAAAATTTAGTAGGTAAGTCACTTGGGTATGGGGGATAAAGCAACCCGTTTTTTTACGTAATTGCTCGCAAAAATTGTTTGTATCCACTCTCACTGAAAAACTAATTGATTTTACAAAATTCAGTACATCAGTCACTTGTGCTTGTCCCTTGCGCTGATTAGATGTTAAAACGATTCATAAAAAAGAACCTGCATTTTTTTATGTAATGGCCCACAAAAATTGTATATATCCACTCTAACTCAACTAACTGACTGAATTTCATAAAATTTGGTAGATAAGTCACTTGTGAGCGACCCTGGTGCTGATGAGATTTTGGTACGATTCGGGATAAATGGACCTGCCTTTATTACAAAATGGTCAGCAAACATTGTATGTATCCACTTCAGCCGACAAACTAATAGATCAAATTACACAAAATTTGGTAGATAAGTTTCTCGTAGGATATTGTGATGCTGGTTAAATTTTGATACGATTCGGAAAAGAAGATTCTGCCTTTTTTTTCTTTTACGAAATGACCCGTAAATCAAGTATATTCGATCTAAAATGTAATGCTACATGTGCAAGATAGTGAAACTCTGAAATAAATGATAAAACTGATGAAATATATTAATCAAGTTGTTCTACATGTAAAATTTCACAGCTAAGAGAATAAATCTTACCCCATAACTGTAGGATAAACCGTTGTCGGGATATTGTAGTTTTTGGAATTTTAAGGACCTGAAGAACTTAAATTGAATTAAGTTGCAAAACGAAACGAAGATGCAATAAAAAAAACGAATTGGATATAATATCAGAAAATTATCCATATTATTTTCAGCAATTAAACTCAATTTAATGCATAATGAAATAAAAATTTACAAAATTAATTTGAATCTGCAGGGAAAGTCATGTGCTGCTCACATCAGATTTAACTTATCACTCGGTAATTAAAACGAATTAAATAATTTTGAAGTGAAGCATATAGTAAATTGGCAAATTGATTGATTTGTTGTGTTAAACCAAATGAACAGAATTCTCGTTTCTAATGCTTCCAATCATTATCAACCAACGTTAAGCAATGCAAATTCGCTTCGGAATTGTGTCTGTTTTAAATTTTTACTTGCGTCAATTCGCTGTTGGATATTTGTTTGAAATTACTTTGAAATGTGTTTGGTAGGGTATGTTCTTCCAAAAGGCTTTATACCTAATATGGAGGCATCGCAATACCTAATGAAGGGTTTTACGCTAATTGTAGTGAGTAATCACCACTTCTTTGAGCATCTCCATTACTTCTTTCAAATTCATTAATAGTTTAATATTATCTATTGTTTGTTATGCTTTACTAGTCACGTATTTTTATGCATTATTAGTTACGCAATACAATATTGAATTTGCGGTTTTCAAGAAAAACATAATGTGTTGATTTTTGAATCAGTTTTAGTTTAAATACAGTTTATCTCGTAAATCATTATATTTTAGGTTTCGGCATGAAGAGGATCCCTTTTGCAAATTGGATTTGGAAATAATAAATATTTAATTCATCTAGGACCGAAATGAATTTTTCTATAAAATAAATTCGCATTATTACGATTAATTTATATTATTTTATGCTTAAAATAATTTTTGTCATTCCGTCTTTCAGCAATGAGAAAATACATTGACAAAAAACCATTGGTATTATGTAAAATTACGGTTGCCTGAATTTGACGACCTATTTCGTCATCTTGGTGCCAGATATGGCGAAATATGTCGCACAGCGAGTTTCAAAATCACTAGAATTTTATCGAAATGTTCATTATTTTTGAAGACGCTCCCTGTTTCTAGAGGTTTCTATGGATAGTATACAAGGAAGGCATTGTTCAGACTGACAGAGTTGATGTAATACGAGTCAAAGATGAGAATAGTGAGATATGTCAGTGTTTTGAGGACAGATTAGGATGTCTTGTTTTGTTAGTTGTGCATTTAATGGTTGTATTATTGCATCGGACAGTTGTTTTGCGATCTTGTAAGATAGTTATACTGAAGTGGAGTGAATTGTTCCTATTGTCGCTTATTGGCTCTTTTAAATAAAAGCGTTAATTAACTCGAAATTTGGACCTTTTTTGTATAGTGAGAGTAGAAACAAGATTTGAGAGGATACTTTGAAACGTATGGGTGCCAGGAGTGGGGTTTCTGGAAACTCGGCAAGTGGTTGGAATAGAAAATCGGGAGGCTAATAGCCTTTTTAGACGCACCCCCACATGTATAGCAGCTACTTCGTTTACTTGAGATATAGTGCGAAAATGATTCATCCCTTTATCGATCAGAGATTCTAAACTGCAGGTTCTCACAATTCGAGGACTGTATCACTTTCCTAAAAATATAAAAGCATTTAAGAACGTTTGAGGTTTCCAAGAGTCATTTAACGGCACATTAGCAAAGAATTTTCATTTCCGGTAATGACTGGTGGACTCGTTAAGAAATTCAACTTTAACCCCTCCTTTTCTGCTAAGTTACTCATAATGGTGCAAAATGATTTATTGTGAGTTATGTTTCAAGATGCCTTGGGACTCTTAGAATAATAAAGATAATAATCTAAAACAAAATTCTGATGTGGACAGCACATGAATTTTCCTACGGACTCAAATTCATGTTCTCTTTTTTTTTCTTTCATAATTCATTAAATTGAGTTGAATTGTACAAAGTAATAAGAAGTATTATTATTTGATATATCACTGAATTTGCACTTTTAACTCAGTTTTCGTTTTCATTGGGTAGCGGGAGTATTTTCATAGGTGACGTCAACAAAATGCAAAAACACTAAAGTATCTCGAGAATGGTTAGACCTGCAGTCATGGGGTGGGTCTTATTATTTTTCGCCGTTACAAAAGAAGTATACAACAAGCATTTTATGGATACATTTGAGCATACGTAATTTTTTTTAGATTTTGGCGATTTTCGCGGACCATTTCGTGAAAAAAACTGCTTCTTTCTTTTTCGAATCGTACCAAAATCTAATCAACACCAAGGTAACCCACAAGGGACATTTATTTAATGAAATTGGGACAATTACTCTTTGAGTTACAGTGGATGGTACAGACAGGCACATACACACACACAAACGTAACTCTAAAAATAGTTTTTTCGTGTTCTAGAGATTCCGAAACGAGTAGATCGAGTTGTGATTTTCAACCGGATTCCAATACATTCACTATGCATTCTATGTATTGTAAGAGGAATAATTTTTCAAAGGAAAATTTTTCAGTGAATTTTTCAGTTTTTCGGATGGTGTCAAAATGGATACTCAGTTACACTATTTTAAATAGTTAAGGAATCGATATATGCGAATATGGCGAAAATCGTCGAAATATCGGCAAAATATCTGTGAGTCGGGTTAAAACAAAAAATAACTTAACAAGAAAGAAATTAAACATTATTACATAAAGCATTGATTATGAAATACTCTCCAACTGAAACGCAATTTTATTTAAACATCTCTCAAATGCGATATATTTGGCGCTGATATTTTTTAAATTATCCCATTACTACGATAATGTATTTTACTTGAATCTTAAAACTTCATCAAGAAAGGAAATTCTATAAAATCGTCTGCTTCTCTATGTAAAATCAATGAGTTTAATTCATTCATACCACTTACATTCTATACACCAAAGCTAAATAATTTTGCTTTAAAAAATTCAGCAATTCTTATACAACTCATCTTACACTCGCTTGATTTCTTTGCATTCTGCATGTGTTAATATTAGTCTTTGTTATAGAAATAATTAAAGTTGGATGATCATTTAAACTTAAAGATATTGTAATTGCGTTGGCTCAAAATATAGATGAATAGAAAATACGCAAGTATAAAGCGGTTTTAGGGCGGATACAATACCCGATATAAATTTTAAAGAACTTTAAAATTCACGATTTTTACTCTGGTTAAAGAAATTGATGCCTTACTTTATTTAGTATATTTTTTGTATATTTTATGGGATAAATTGACTTATTTCTACAATTTTCGAAGCCATTTGTCATTTTTATCTCTGCTTAAATTTTTTTTGAAAAATGAGGTCCCATAGGGTTCAATGTACATCACGTTTTCAACCCAGGTATAATCCAAAACTAATTCGGTGATATAATTCATTTACATGTCCCACCGACCTTCTGAACAACATACTAAAATTTCATTTCGATAAAGGCATTTTCACGGCAGTTATCGTGCTAACGGACAGACAGACAGACAAAATGAACAAAGCCATAAACACTTTGAAACTATCTTGGAAGGTGTTATAAACGAACTATCAAAATTGCCATTAAGATATCATTATGCAGACGTTATTTGAAAATCATTATGCAGAATTGTTTGAAAAAAAAATTATGATATAATGTTGCTAAGTAATGGAATTAAACCCAACGAGTTAATTCAGCAGTCCATCTTTTTGGGTTTCAATAAAAAATAAATGTATATAAATCAATTTTTTCGAAATGGCATTTTGGACTGGATTCTATCTATTACGGCTTTTTGGTTTAAAAATGACGGGGATCATTGATATTTTCAATTTCTTGTGTTACCTGTTTTATTTTGGCGACAGATTTTGAAATCTATATATTGCAATACGGGTATTTCTTCTAATACACGGGTATAATATTCTAATCTACGAAAATATAAGTAGTACGAGAATGTCTTTTAATCCACGAGAATATAAATAGTAACGGTATATCTTATAATACAATTTTAGGGATTTTATTTTGGCATATATTGATTCCTATTTTCTGTACATTTGTTTAGAAAGGAGAGCACTATTTTGTATTCTTCAAGTTTTACTGTGAGGATTATTTTGCAGAGCGATAGCATATATTCAGCAATGTCATTTAATACTATTTGAAGCTGCACATCATTGTGAATTTAACTTTTCTATATATGGCATAATTATTACAAAAAACGGGTATACTGCTACTGTATATATATATAGTATATATAGAGTGGTAGCGGTTTCAGTACCAAAATGCATGCACTGATTCCACTACACACAGGCCAGTGATCGTAATTTTAATATACCAAAAAGAACTGTAATTAACATATTTATCTTTATCATAATTACCAAAATAAACACCAGGATCAATTTTAGAAGAGATTCCCAGTTTAGGAGAATTAAATCCTAAATGATGTACAGTGAGTAAAACATGAAGGCATACACAAATAAACAGGCTCATTTATCACACAAAATAATATTTTATTTTAAGATTTTCAAATTGACTAAATGTATATTATATTTCAAATTATCACTTATAGTATTCAGAGCTTCACTTTATCAATTAACATTCTTACTTTTATGCTCTGGTCAAAATTATATAGCAAACAATATTTAACTTATTCATCAAGCATATGATTTCTTTAATCATGAAAATCAACTCAACATAAAGTTATTTCAAATCTGGGCAATTTAATATCAATTAAATTGTATTCACCTGTGCCTGTGATGCAACGGAACTTCTTGTTCCGAAAAAGAAATTGTACCTGAGCAGTAGAGTAATTTTACAATACGAAGAATGTCCTATTCAGGATAACACGATCTGTGGTAGAATCAAAGAGTTCCCAAAGGTGGATGGTCGAGAAAACGATCCAAAATTTAGATGACATGACAGCATTCAAATATGGCAAGTAAGCCGAACCTTCACGAACAAAACTCATCACCCGCCATCGAAAACAGGACTCCTGGAATAAAGAAAATAAATTTAGAAATGATGAAAAAGAATTGCCGAAACTTCCAGGTTCTTCTCCATTCAGCTCCAGAAGGGCAGGGCGGTTTCCCTTAGAAACAAATGCCCAACTCCGCCAGCTTAGCCATTTTGGCCAAAACCCTTTTGTCTTTTAAATAAGACAAAAATTTCGATGCGACCTTTCAGTCGGAATTTCCAGCTCCAAACTCCCGTGAGTCGCTCGAGCCCACGCCAAAGAATTTCTCCTTGCGCCTCTTCCTGATTGGCCAGGCGCGCTCTCCTAGTAACAGGCGATCACACGTCACGCATCCCATCCAGACGAAAAGCCTAGACATTCACAACGAATTCTCGACGAAACTCGCTTTTTAGTGCAAATTCAATACAAACAAGTCTTAGCAAAAAAACACAGCACAGGCACGGAGGGAAAAAGGTATTTCTCTCACAGAAAATACGAAAAGGCTCATGGCGCAGAAATGCGACATGACATATAGTATAAATATATATATATATATATGTATAGTATATATATATATATATTGTATATATATACATATATATATATTGTATATATATATATATATATATTGTATATATATATATATAACTAATTTAAACGATTTGAAAAAAGGAAAGGGAGAAAACCATATGAATTGCATAAAAATGGCTGAGAGGGATAGCGACCTCTCATTCCCGTTTTAAGTACTTTTCGTCTAGACAACGCCCACGGATACCAATGCAATTCAATGACAGATCCCCGTAGCATGTGCAAAAATGAAAGCTCCAGAATGCAGAAATGGAGGCCTCAGAATGCAGACAGAAAGAAGACGGAAATGGAACGACGAAATCACACTGGCAATGATGCTACCGACTAAAACGTTTCGCCCGTTTCGCCACATGTAGTATGTACCCATACGCATGCGTACCTCGATTGTTCAAATATGATGTCATATTCTCAAGTCATTAAAGAATGAATAATCCTCTTCTTTAAAGAAAGAATTGTAAATATCTTTAAGGAAATTCCGTGGGTAATGATTTTTAAGTGCTTCCTGTAAAATGAGTTTGTTACACGTGAGACAATCTTTTTTGAAAGTATTATTATTACGATTTCTTCTCAGATGTCCTGTTATGATGTTACGGAAAATATTCCTAGTATATATATATATTCCTAGTATATATATATTCCTAATATATATATATATTGTATATATATATATATATATATATATATATATATATATATATATATACATATATATATATACATATATAGTATATATATATATATATATATATAGTATATATATATAGTATATATATATATATATATATATATATATATATATATATATATTAAGCTGTTGAGGTTGATCGTGTATACACGTGGTAGAAGAGGAAGAGTTCATGCCGCATGGTAATACAATTTTCTTAATGTATCCTTTTTTCATTTTTTCATTTTTTGATGCCTGTAGTCTGAGTTTAAGCATTTATAGTAATGTACTATTGCTTAATCTGAAACAGGCATTTGTTTGGGTTAATTAGAATTAAATACTCAGACCTGAAGATGAATTTAATTCTGATTAATTATCGAATTTGGGAAGGTTCTGTTCTTTTCTCTTATCGGCATTATGGCCGTGAATTTGCTTCTATGGTGATGTTAATATTACTTGAATTGTATTTTTATTTTTTTTATTTTTACATAATTCTTATTATTGCATTTCAAATATATATATATATATATATATATATATATATATATATATATATATATATATATATATATATAGTATATATATATATATATACATATATATGTACATATAGTATATATATATATATATATATATATAGTATATATATATAGTATATATATATATATATATATATATATATATATAGTATATATATATATAGTATATATATATATATATATAGTATATATATATAGTATATATATATATATATATATATATATATATATATATAGTATGTTCCATGTTAAAGTGTATATTTAATTATTTAATATAAACAAATCTCACAAATCCCCGTCTCACTTAAAAGGAGTTCATTCACTCTCCCTTTTATGCTCTCTTATTTTAACATATATTCGAGATGATTCAATTAGAGAAACAGAAATCCCGGCCTCTTTTTCGCCCGTTTAATTCAATTTCGGAACAGTTGCATGCGAGCCTTGTTTGAATGAGAGTATAAGCGAATTAAATTATTTCGTAAACAAGAAAAAGTTGTTCAGCAAAGCATATCGAGGAAAAATAATTTTAGTGTTTAGAATAGAATAGAGTTGTTTTATCTTATTATGTTTGAATTGCGCTGGATATTATTACAAATTAAAAAAAAAATTCATCACTGACAGCTCTTTTTTCTCCCAGAAAAGAAAATCACTGTACAGGCAGCCATTCTTATGGCCTGTATCTAGGGTATCCATTTCAGGACGGTCGGTTCAGGGGTGCCATGTTTTGCGATGTATCTCCAATTTATTGACATTTCGAGTGTTCGAGAGCCTTCTCGATATAACGAATATTCTACGAGATACGAGCCTCTTCTGGAAGTTTCTGCAGAGATTATATAGAAGACGCATCACTGAGTTGGCGAGCAGCGTGATACGAGCTACAATGAATGGTAAACTGCGTTAATATTTTGAGAAATTATCTGAGTATTTGGCTACAACCGGCAGTTTTTGAGACTTGTTGACAATGGTTGTTCATGGAGGAAATGGACAAACACAATATTCTTATTGTTATAAACATGTAAAATGGATTCACCGGATGCCCTTTCGAGAACCAACAGGGAAAATAACTTTATATGCAGTCATTCCATTTACGCCAATGCAGGGTTTCCAGATTTAAACACTCTTTAAAGGGCTGCCAGATTGGGTGGTGTATCGACAACTTGGCGACATCTTCAATGTTCTCTAACCTCAAAATTATGAATATTCCTCGAGATAGGATACACATCTGGAATTCTCTACGTAGAGAGTATAAAAAAGACGGCGCTCAGCTGGAGAGCTATGCCTATGGAGAGCTATATCTAGCTATATCTATCACTTATAGTTGACTCTATATTTGGGCTAAAATTTAGAAAAATGAAAAATAACATTCGATCGGAGTTGAAAGCACTCGTTTTAAGGAATTTTCGAAAAAAATAAAGTTTTAAATATTAAAATATTGAAATTATTTTCATACATTCACAATGTAGATAAAACAAGAAATATTATTTACGTTTTTAACACTTTCCAACATAGTTCAAAAGTGTTTATGACTTTGGTCATTCTATCTATCTGTCTGTCTGTCCGTTCGCACAATAACTGCCGCGAAAAGGATTTCATTAAAATGTAATTTTAGTATGTTGTGCAGTAGGTCTGTGGGATCTATGGAAATGTAAATGAATAATATCACCTAATTAGTTGTGGATTGAACCCTGGTTGAAAAAGTGAAATATATTGAACCCTATGGGAACTAATTTTTCAAATATTTTTAAGCCAAGTTAAAACTCGCGAATTGCTTGGGAAATTTCAGAAAATGTTCAAATTACCCCATAAAATATATAAACAAAAAATTGAGTGAAAAATACTCAGTAATTTTTAAAATAAAATTAAAAATAATAATTAAACAAAAATAACAATTAATAAAAATAATAAATAAACAAAATTATTTAGCTCTGGTGTCTGGAATATCGGTGATATGAATTATATATTCATTGATTTCATATAGAGAAGCAGACGATTTTACAGCATTGCATTTTTCGATAAAGTTATAAACATGGATTTAGAAAGTACTTTTACTTCCATGGTTTTAAACTTTTAAGTAAAATAAATTATTGTAGTACTGTAATGATTTTAAAAATGTCACCGCTGAATGTATCGCAGTTTAGAGATGTTTTGAAAACTGCATTTCAGTTGGAAAGTGTTTCATAATCAATGCATTATGCATGATTGATCTTTCTTGTTATCTATTAGATTTAGGGGTGCATAAACCTTCAAAGTGTTTCCAATTTATGCAATACTCTTTTTCCGAAAGAGAAACCCCCACCATTCACATTAAAATTGTCTAATATTAAAACAGGAAATAAATTTTATTGAAGCATTTGATGCGATCCGTCAATCGGTCTCTCAGTATCTCGTTGCGGGGACCATAGGGGGTTTCCTATACAACGTCACTTGAAGTACATAGCTAGCTGCCATAGTTCGTGAGTTATTGGCTTGAGAAAGGACTTTTCTTGTAACCTGTAGAAGTCGACAGATTTCTACTTAATACTACTTATAAAATACAAAGTAAAAGCATTACTGCATAAAATATAAAAGCGTTTTTGCATTGAGTCTTGGTTAAGGTTGCAGATACCACTTCGGCAATAAGAGCTTGCAATGTCCTCCCAGTAGTTGAAGAGTAGAGCGTCGGCTGGCCAGTTCGGAGGTCCACAGTTTATTTCCGGTTGGGGCAACAAAGTCCTTTACTTGGTGTGTATTTAGATATTTATAATTATGTTCTGCTTTTATACAAATGCTCCTCACTGCTTTCCAAAGATTATCTTGCCGCATTCAGGCAAATAAAGCATCTCGTGCATCAATTAGCATTTAAAACAAATATTTAAGGACTCAGTATATTGCGATGTATCATCACACAGCTGTTTAGAAGATAAGCGAGATCCGCCTTAGCCATTTCTAGACA
The DNA here is from genome assembly GCA_951213105.1 of Amaurobius ferox. Lineage (NCBI taxonomy): Eukaryota > Metazoa > Arthropoda > Arachnida > Araneae > Amaurobiidae > Amaurobius > Amaurobius ferox. Next base: position 108,890,751 of record OX578154.1, on the reverse strand, counting down.
GATTAACACATCTGAAGTCAAAACGGCAAAACTGGACCTTTGGACTTTAGGTTCTTTGCTCTGTTTAGTCTAACGAAGGTGATTAAACATATCGAAACGGTTGTATGTTGCATTACTATTCTTGTTGTGCCTAAATAAATTGCTGAAGTTACCCATAGACTTTGTACAAAGTTTTTTTTAGTTATAAAAATACCTTTATTTGTGAGATAAGATCCAGTTTTTTTTATACCACTGCCTGTACTTTGTTTGCTCTTTTCATAGTGCATTGTTGCGAATGTGTAATATTCTCTCACTGGCGTCCTCCGTCTTGTCTCTAGTCTCTATCTCAGACCAAACGGTGCCATCGGAGAGCTTTCTCCAAAAGACAGCGGTGAAAACATTCTTTCCCTGACGTCACTCTATGGTTACCAGAATTTCGAGTCAGAAGAAAGATTGCGAGATTTGACGTTTTATCGCCAATTTGGCGACTTTCGGAATGTTCCAGAAACTTCTCGATAGAACGGTTATTCTTTGAGATATAGAGATTTTCAGAAGCTTCTACGGATGGAGTATGAAACCTCTCTGTAGCAGGGGAGTTGACGATTGCACGTGACACGAGCTACATCGGCCTGTGATTCTTGTCAACGTTTTGAGAATAGTAGGGACTGTATTGTGAAATTACTTTCGTCAACGTTTCGAGTGTAATATCGCTTATCCCGTGAAATGAGTGAAGCCTTTAAGTGCTGTTGGATTGTATATTGTTCCTGTTTACTTTGTGCTTGTGAATAAACGTAAGTGATCCAGATACTTGGACTGGCTCTTCGATCCTGCGTATACACCCACGATTCTAGAGGATACGTTTCGTAACAGCATAATTTTCGGTGAAAAATAACTGAATACTAATTGCTTTCGCTTCAATCACCTATAAGAGAGATGAGTTTATTGGAATTTATTAAAATGTGTAGAATGTCCAATTAAAATAAAGTTTTTATATGAATGACCTTCTTTTTTAATTATTATTTATCCTTATATTCATTTCTTTAATTAAGATAGTTCAATTTACTTTCAATTAACGATGAATTGAACGAGAAGTACTTAAAGATAATTAAATTTCATACTTCCAAGGTAGAATATTTAAAAATAAAATTTTAAAAGCGTTTCACAAGATGAACGAAAACGGGGTGGTTCTGTCAATGAATGGTTTCCCTTGTCTAAATAAAGTGGAAGGTAGCTCAACTCGACTTTCTCATACCAGAATCACTTTTTTTTAAAGTTTTACAAGAAAATTTTGAAAAATCAGCATCAAATGATTACATTTATAGTCTGTTACCCTTCATTTATAAGGGCTTTGAAAAATATTTCTAATGATACTATGGTGTACTTAATATGAACATTGGAGTTTTCTCCTTTATAAATAATAATTGCTTCTTTTGAGTTGAATATTTCTTAATCAGATCGTAAATCGTATAGTGATTGCATCGTTACAGCACTAACCCACCATAGTTCTTTGTGCAAGTTCCTAATATATAATTATTAATTAACATACTACATAAATAATTTCTCAATGTTAAATTTCAAATAAACATTATATATTAAAAATATTATAATGACGATTAACCTTCATTAATTATATATACATTCTCAAGGGGGAGAACCTGCAGGTGTGAGACCAGGTTTACTATATTTGCCCAAAATTATCTACTCGACCTTTTATAAAAGTAGATTGGCACATGTCTCTGGTTGTCATGGACACTGAACCACACAATGCTAATCTGTGCATTCTGGGCTCTATTTGTCCACGAACTTCTCTTCGACGTTCATTGCCACAATTCTGTGAAGCACACTCTTTACCATGTTGGACTGCCATTCTAAACACAGCACTATTGGACACTCATTCTTAATTCATTCATTGTAGAGAACAAACAACCTTTTTGGCCGGTCATTCTCAATTGATTGTCACACCATCTCTCTGGTCGGTCATTCTCACTTGACCGTGTCTCGAATTCTTAACAACTGAATATCTCGTGTTGAACTTTCTCTACTTGTTGCCACATCATTTCGCCGGAGATTCGGCTACGCCCTTCGTATCTCATTGGTTGTCCTCAGCGTGATGTAGCAACATCAATTGTAGAAAGATCAACTTCATTGGCCATCTTATTAACCAGTCTGATTGGTTTCAGTGTTGGCTCTCAAGGAGATCTCTGACTCAACCACACCTGCAATTTATGTGCACTGAATTTATTGCAGTCATGACTTCCCGGGCCAGGGCTTGATACAATACTTGACAATGTACCCCCAGAGGGTCTAATGATGTCGTAAATAAAAAAATTGTACCGCGGCTGTTTTTCATGTGGTCTTTGAGCCCCTAAATAAACCCTTTTGTTTTAAGTTGTCATGTTAAAGAAATATAACATTTAGAATAAATTTCGCAATTTTCGTTCGAATTTAAAACAATTTTATCTAGTTCCAGATTTTTGATAACAAAGCAGATTATAAAATTTCGTGAATGTCCTTTAATATGGGTGTCTCTTACAGTGTACACAAGATATCGACCACAGACACGCATACAGGCAAATTAACATCACTCCAAATATAGTTAAAACACGCTCAGGAGGTCTTAGAACAGATATTCGTATCCAAATCTCGAATTCGAAAAATTTCGCGAAAAGAGTACTTTCTATCTTCTATATTACATAATATGAGGAAGCACGTAATGTTCCCTATATATTTAATGCAATATATTTACTTCTTTCACAGAGAAATAAAACGGCGGTATCTTTTGCTGTTTCAATAATTGAAATGGATGGACTGAGGGACACTTAAATGGCCACAAAGCATTACAGTTGAAGTGGTTACAGAGACATTTCAAAATTTTCTGAAGCTACTTACTAATAAATTTGAAGGAGAATTTCTTAGGATTGGGAGGCAAATATATTGATTAACAGCTCTTAGAAAAATTAGAAATGTTAAATCTATTTATCAATTCAAAGTGCGGCTGTGGGACTGATTATGCAATTCCCAGATTGTTCAAGAATGTTCCAGAAACTTTACAAAATAAATATTAGCTTAGGAGAAATTAGATAATTCGGGAAATTTCTACAGAGAGATTTCCTGAAGTTCCTATAGAGAGACTATGAAAAGGACTGATCATTCCGTAGGTGTTTAGTTGACGCCATACGTGCTATAGTGGCCTGTGACTTTATCAGTGCTAAGAGAATAGTAACGGTTGTTTTGTGAATTATTTTCGTCAGTATTTTCAGAATAATATGGTTTATTCCGCGAAATGAGCTTGTAAGTGCTGATTGATTGTATGTTTTTTCTGCTTACTTTGTGCTTGTGAATTAACGTAAGTTGTTCAGAAACTTGGACTCGTTCTTGTATCCTGTGTATAAACCTGCGATCCTAGAGAATGCGTTTCGTCTAAAGAATGCGAATCTAGAGAATGCGAATAACAACACTGTTATTCCTGCTTAATGGCCTCATTTTCATAGTTTTGTGAGTGTTCGCGCTATGGACGTTTCACTGTAGATTTCATTTCGAATTTGTTAGATCACATAAATTTATTGAAACCCATTATAGCTTTAAAAAAATCTGATGTGTACAGCACATGAATTTTCCTACATACTGAAATAGTTTTTTTTTATTTCTTTAATAATTCATTAAATTGAATTGAGTTTAATGCCACAACATAAGGCGCATCATTATTTTAAATGCTACTCAATTGACACTTTCATATCGATTTTCGTTGTCATTTTATTAGCATCACGTTAACACGCAAATGACTTAGCTATCGAAATTTGTGAAATTCGGCCCATTACGTTTTAGTTAGGATGAATACAGGCAATTTTTGCAGGCCATTTCGCAAAAATAAAAGGCAGGTTTTTCCCGAATCGTATTAAAATCTAATCAGCACCAGAGACAACTCACATGTGACTCATATATAAAATTTTTTGAAAATGGGTTAATTAGTATTTGAGTTAGAGTGGATATATACATTGCACAGACAGACTCTGCCTCTGTGTCTCTCTCATACACACACACACACACTCTCTCTCTTCCCCTCTCTCTTCCCCTCTCTCTTTTCCTCTCTCTATCTCTCTCCCTCACACACACACACACACACACACACATTGAAAGACAAAGATATATTCAAGGATTTTCAGATTTAACGATTTTTAAGGGCCATTTCGCATAAAAGATAAGTTTTTTTTTTCCGCATTGTAACAAAATTTAAACAACACCAGGTTAACCTACAAGTGATTTGTCTATTAAACTGTGTGGAACTTGATATATTAGTTTTCAGCTAATGTGGATACAGTCAATTTTTTATTGTGGATACAGTCTATTGGGAGTAATTTCGCAAAAAGGTAGGTCCTTTTATCCCAAATCGTACCAAAATCTAATCAGCACCAGGATTACCTACAATGGACTTACCTACCCAATTTTATGAAATTCGGTCTAATATTGTTTTAGTTAGAGTGGATAGAGTATCTGCAGAAACAGGCAGGCAGAAAGACAGACATCAGACTAAAAATAATTTTTCTTGTTCTAGAAGTACCAACACGTGTAGATCCTGTTAAAACTTGAGTTTGTATTTTCGACACGATGTTAATATTTTCCTATGCATCACCATGTATTGTAGGGAAAGTAATAAAATTTACACCCAACGAACTGATAGAAAAAATAACAAATTGCAAAAAGATAAAGAAGAATCGCAAGCTAATTGTGATTAACCACCCTTAGGGGAAATGTTTTTCGTTAAAAGACTCCACTCTATAGAAAGTAAAACGTGTTTCTTATCGTTATCCTTCTCATTGAATTTCGAATGTGGACATACGAGAAACGCTGTAAATTGAATTTACGGAGCGGAAACAAAAACCGTGTTCTGTTTAATCGCACTCTTTTATTGGCTATATGTTATTGAACTGTCTTAAGGGAAGACCGTAAAACAAAGATCTAAACCAGAAAATCAGATAAAAATACAGAATTGTTAAATAAGGAATAATAAATAAAATATTAATAAAACATTTTTTTAAGTTACACGGTGTTATTTAAATACAAAAGAAAGTAAAAGAAATATATTTTAGCTATCACAACATTCTGGGTCATATGCGGCTCAAATTGAAACCGTGCCATCATAAAGAAAGTGTATCTGGACATTAACAAACATTTAAGGAACATTAAAAGTGATAACATAAGAAAGACATATATAAGATTGTAAACATTTGATTTTATTATCCGTTATTCCTATATGTCATTTTTAACACTTTACAACAAAGTTGAAAAGTGTTTATGACTTTGGTCATTCTGTCTGTCTGTCCGTTAGCACGATAACTGCCGTAAAAATGACTTAATCAAAATTAAATTTTAGTATGTTGTTCAGATGGTATGTAGGACCTATGGGAATATAAATGAATAATATCAACCAATTAGTTTTGGATTGAACCCGGGTTGAAAAAATGCAATACATTGAATCCTATTGGGCCTAATTTTTCAAACATTTTTAAGCGGATTTAAAATTCACAAATTGATTCTAAAATTTTAGGTAATATTCTTACTCCATAAAATACATAAAAAAAAATTCAGCAAAATATATTCAGTAGTTATTGAAATAAAAATTAAAATATTACTTACACCTCTTATATTAAGCGATTACGTGACCATGATATAAAAAGATCACATGACCCACTTCAAAATGAAATATGGCATCCATTTTGTCTCAAAATCGTGATTTTTGAAGTTCTTTTTCATTCATATTGAGTTCTGTTGAAGACCCAGACCGTCCGACTCGTCCTGAGGACTAAGAGCAGCTATTTGGACGGCCGGGAAATATTGAGTTCTGTGTCCGTCCTAAAACTATTTTATTTTTGCTTAAATTCTGTGCATCTACATACTGAAACAACGCAATTACAATATATTTGAGTTTGAATGTTCATCCAAATTTGATTAACGAAGCCTACTTTTCACTTATGTAAAATGTATGCAGCTAAATATGTAGGATGAGTTGCATAAGAATTGCTGTATTTTTTAACGCAAAAGTATTTAGCTCATGGAGTCTGCATAGCTGATATGAATGAAATATTCAGTGAAGGACAATTCAGTGAAGGACATACAGAGAAGGACAATTTTTTTCGATGAAGTTTTAAGCATAGAGTTTAATTAATTGTAGCTCCATGGTCTTAAGTTTTTAAATAAAATAAATTATTTTAGTACTGTTATGAATGAAATGAATGGGAAATTGTTTATGAATGAAATGCTGCTTTTATAGTGAGGAGCCAGTCGTGTTATTTTTTCTATGACGTCATTTGGATGAATGTCAGTTGTTTTCGATGAAATTTTCAAATATAATAAATTATTGTAGTATTATGATGATTTTAAAAATATTACAGAGGAATGTATCACATTTTAGAGATGTTTAAACCAGGCAACTTATATTTCAATGCAGTCATTTGAATGAAGTTCATTTTTTTCGATGAAGGTTTAAGTTTTCAAATATAATAAATTTATGTAGTATTGTGATAGGTTTTAAAATATTACTTAGGAATGTATTGCATTTTCGAGATGTTTAAATAAAATTTCATTGAAGTTGGAAAGTGTTTCATACATCATCAAGGTCTGAATGTACCTTCCCGTTCACCGCATAGCAACGGTAGACGGCCGAAGGAATTCTGGAAATAAAATATTTCGAGATTTCTTGAAATAAAATATTTTAATATCAGATTATAATCAATGCGCAATTTACGCATCGTGTTTTATAAGTGAAAATCTGAGGATATACAAAATGTTCAAAATCTCATTTGAGTGCATAGTGTGGTTCGAAAATATCAACCACACTTTGGAGGAATTTAATATTTCCTAAAAGCAATACATTTGGTATCGTTTAAAAATTATTTCTCCCAATATATTTCCCGGTATCACATTCCCCAAATAAATTCCATTCTTCAGACGAAGTTTCATTCTTAAGAAGAATTCATTTGAGAACATAGAGAATGTTCAAAATCCCGTTTTCGTGCATGTTGTGCATCGAAAATTCCAATCGCTTTTCAGAGGAATTTAATGTTCACACACATTTATAAATATGATGTCGTTGTAGGGATGTATCTTATACAATTTCTCCACGCACCAGTTTTTCTGAATAAAACACTTCATTTGGATGTTATTAGAGAAAATTTGAGGACATAGATATAGTTCAACATCAAGTTTTTGTGCTTAGTGTGCATTAAAAATTTCAGTCACTCTTCAGAGAAACTTAATATCTTCAAGAATGTATACATTTGGTGTTGTTCTAAAGACATTTCTCTCAAAATATCGCCACGTATCAAATTTCGTCATTAAAATAGTTTATACTTTCCCTGCAATACATGGTAAAGTATAGGGAATGTATTAGAATCATGCCGAAATCGCAATTCGAGTTTACGACGTATATACATGTTTTCGGACCTCTAGAATGCAAAAACTATTTCTAGATTGGCGTCAGTCTGTGTGTCTATCTGTGTCATGTATGAATTTACTCTAACACTAACTCAAAAACTAATGGATCAAATAATATAAACTTCGGTAGGTAAGTCACTTTGTGGGTGACCCTGGTACTGATAAGTTTATGGTGCGGTACGGTATAAAAAAAACTCGCCATTTTTTTCGAAATGGCCCGCAAAAATGGATGGTATCCATTTCAATGGATGGTATTCAATGGATGATGTAAAACTAATAGATCAAATTTTACAAAATTTGATTGATAAGTCACGTGTAGGCTACCGTGGTGCTGATTAGATTTCAGCACGATTCGGATAAAATAATCGGCCTCTTTTTGAGAAATGGCCCGTAAAAATCGTTAAAATATAAAGTAAAAAACTACGTATGCTTAAATATAGCCATTAAATGCTTGATGCATACGTAAATTTTAACGATAATTGGAATAAGACCAATCCTATTACACTAGGAGGAGCCGTCCTGAAGATATTTCAGTTTTTTTCGCATTTTCGCTACGTCAGCTTTGAAAATGAGCCCAGTTACCCAATGGCAACGAAAATTGAATTAAAAGTGCAAATTCAGTGTAAATTTAAATATTTATGGATGTTCAAATATATAAATTATCCCCATCATGGTGCTCAAACGTATCAATTAAATTCTTGTTTTATACGTAATTTCTGACGAGGGAAAGAATAAAATCAACTCCATTATTCTACAACTATCCGTTCGCGAGACATTTAAGTTTTTTCGTATTTTTGTTACGCCGCCTTTGAAAAAATGTCCAATTACCAAATAAAAACAAAAAATTGAATTATAAGTGCAAATTCAGTGCTATTTTATGCCATTAAACTTAATGTAATGAATTGTTGAAGAAATAAAAAGATAACGTGATTATGAGTCTGCAAAGAAAGTTATGTACTGCCCACATCAGATATTTTCCATCATCCTTTCTCACACCTTTTCCTAAAAGTCAGTTTCAGTTTCGGAAAAACCGGAAATGAGAAAGACGAAAATAAATTAAAGTATAGTAAATAAAGTAATAATTTTTAGTGAACTACCTAACCCCCCCCCCCCCCCCCAGAAATCGGTGTTGAAATTATTTCAGTTATTATCCAAGTCTCTGTCTATAGCTGAGAAATAGGTGACTGAAGAAAAGGTCTGATGCGGGCAGCACTTAACTTGTTGTTGTTGTTGTTGTTACAAATCCCCATGGTGCAGGAAAACCTCCACCAAGTCCAAAGACCCCAGGTCTATGGCGAAGGGTAGTGTGCAACTTCACTTTGAACGAGGCTCCACTAGGGCATAAGACTGACTTAACCTCATCCTCACAACACGCATGCCCTCAGGTGGGACCCGAACCCACAACCCGGCAACCGAGCGATAAAAAAAAACGCCTGCCTCCTGACCGCTCGACCACCACGTCGGCAGCACTTCACTTTCCCCACAGATTCAAATTTATGTTCTCTTTATTTCTTCCATAATTCTTGTAAAGTATTATTCTAATTTAGTCCAAGATCATGAATTTTTGCATGAACCATTCCAATTGACTTCACTCTAAAATTAAACTTCCAGTAACCTAATGACTAGAGTTCAACCTAGGAATAACGACATTTGTCACATAAACAACTTTATTACAGCTAGCTTCGCTGGGAACTCAAAACACTCACACACACACACATATATATATATATAAGTACACACTCCATTTAATGTCCCCCTTCCTTTATGCCTTCCCCCACTTTTTTAAAACTGTTTTTGTTTTTACTTTTATATTTCTGCTAAACATGAAAGTGAGGCATTCTGCCTTAATATTATGCAGTGTTATGATTATCTATTTTATGTATCGTATTTTTTAGATATTTTTCACACACACACACACACACACACACACATATATATTATAAATCCATATACAAATTACTTACAACGTTAGCATTACACATTCAACTTGAGACATACTGATCTACGATGAATTTCCCAAACTTATTACTAAACTGACCTTCAATCCGAACCTATCATGATGCAACTACGACACACCATATAGACGAGACGTCCGGCCTCCCAATTTGTTACTCTAAGTCTTCGGACGAGTCGGTTGGTCTGGGCTTTCGACACCATATAGACGCACAAGATTGCAGGCTATATATAACTCTCGATGCTCCCTTCAATGGACGATCCGAAAACACACACGAGGGCAAGCTCGGCAGAATGGCAGAGACATCATTCTAAATGTTTACCCTTCTTACAGATCTGGCCAATCACGAGTATGCGCTTCTTCGGAATGAAAGTGGAAAAGTTTGGGACATACATTAAAATCAGAAAAAGATGAATTAGATTAAAATGATAGTAAATAAAATCCTCACACTCGTTAAATTGAGTTTAGTTGTACAAAATAAGACGAATAAATATTTGAAAGGTCTCTGGCTGTGCAGTTTTAATTCAATTTTCAATGAATTGGACGTATTTTCAAAGGCGACATTTCAAAATTAGAAAAATGAATCTATCTCGAAAACGGTTCACCCTGGAATAATGAGTTGATCGTATTCTTTTCGATGTCAAATATTACGTGTAAAACAATATTTAATGGATACATTTAAGCATACTTAGTCTTTTATTTTAGATGTTCTGACGAATTTTACGGGTCAATTCGCAAAAATGAAAGGTTAAGATATTTTTTCCCCAATCGTATCAAAATCTAATCAGTACCAGGGTCACCCACCAGTGACTTATCTATCAAATTTTGTGATATTGTGTCAATTAGTGTTTTGGCTAGAGTGAAGGCAGGCGATTTTTGAGGGCCATTTCCAAAGGAAGGCAGGTTGCTTAGTCCGAATCGTACCAAAATCTAACTAGCACCAGCGTCTCCCATAATTGACATACCTATAAAATTTAATGAAATTTGGTTAATTAGTTATCAGATAGAGTCAATACATGCATTGTACGGACAGACACACACAGACGCTAAGCTAAAAGTATATATTCGTGTTTTACAGATCCGAAAATGTGTAGATCCGTCGAAAACAGGAGTTGCGATTTTCGACATTATTTCAATACTTTATACTATCTCCATGTATTGCAGGGTAAGTAAAATTATTTAGTATTAATATTTTATTTTATACTTTTTAGTATTTCGCGATTTCGTAATGAATTTTTCAGCAGATATCTAATTAAACATTTAAAAAAAATATTTTATTGAATTTTAAAAAACAGATGGTTGTCTATCTGCAACCAATTATTTTTTTTTTATTTTTTTTATTTGCATTTTACTCTACGATTTAAATGTCCGAAATTAGGTACTCAGTTATCCAGTTGACTGTTCAGTGGAAAATTTAAATTTATTAAAATCTAATAAAAAATATGATCCGCTTAAAATCTTCTTCGCTTTATATAGTTCAATTTTATAAGGTAATTATAATGAGTCCAATATGCGGCCTCACTTATATATATATATATATATATACATATATATATATATGATACAGAAATATTAAGGTTTTCCAATAACGAGCCTTTTCTTTTCATTATTATTATTCCAAATTCCTACTGTGTGTCACGCACTTATTGCAACTATAATTAATTCAATGCCACGCTACTAATAATAACAAAGTCTGCCAGCACTTCCTCTTTTCCTCGCCTATACCATGTATGGTCACTAGACTTAACCTCTGTGTAAAGCTTCTCATATGAAACTGCTTCCCCATCACATTTTTAAAGCATAAAGAACGCGAAGACTGCATGAGGCCAATGTAGTCATATTCCTCCCCCTCCGCTGTAACTGTACATTGTGCGAACCAACGTAGATTGCATTTGGATTTCTTGAGAACTGGTCGGCGGAGCTCGGTCCTATGTAAAAAATGATATGTTTCGCGTGTCATATAATAAATTAGAATTTTTGGTGATCTGAAATGTTTCTACCCTGGACTAGCGCATTTGCCATTACAAATATATATATATATATACCATACCAGAAAATTATAAAAATGAAAGAAAGCAATATATCAAAGAATGGCTGGGGGGGGGGTTGTGACCCCCACTCCCCGGTTAAGCCAGCTTTGCGTCTAGACAACACTCCCGGAAGTCGATACATTGCACAAATATGAATACCGAAGTATCAAAAAAATTTTTTAAAAGGATTTTAAAAAAGGATTTTGAAAAGAAGGTTACAAAACCTGAAAGTGTGGAGTACCCAGAAGACTCGTATTTTAAAACTGTACTATTAGTTTAACTCTCACAAAACTAAAGTCAATAGGAAACAAACATATATACATTAATTACCAAAGTAGATACTGTACCATAACCCAGATGTACTATTCACCATGACGAATCCAGCATCAATCCATCTGCTTGTTATTATCTATTGTATATAAGAGTGTACTGGTGTTTCTGGTGATCTTGATCTTTTACAAACATCAACGTTGAAACCTTTCTTCAAACTCGGCACTAAATTTCGTATAGCCGAGTTTCGCTCTATTGGAGGTACAATTGCGCAAGATATGGACAGATTCATTTATCGATGTGCAGTGAAATACAGTGTACCCACTTCGATATATAATGAGTGGAAATCAGCTGTATTAAATGCTTTTTTTAAAACATACAATAACATTGGAAGGAGGGAAGTTGTAAAACATTACAATAGAAATGAATTGATGACTTTGCAAAAGAATTTCGTAATTACATACGTTGATAAAGTTACATCAAATTATGCATTTACATGTCAACATCTTTATAATAAATTACTGATTGCATGTTACCAGAATCGTGATGTATATAGCCTTTTACAACTTTCACAGAACGAGATAGAAAACCGTATAAGGGCCTTTTATAAATCTGTGGGTTACACATTGAAGGCTATTAAATTTCCTTATGTTACTTTAATACCAAAACTGCAAAAAAATCCAGTGAAATTCCGCCCCATTACTAATGGTTATAAAACGTACTTAACAATAGCAAATAAAAAGCTTCTATCAATCTTAAAAGTAGTTATGATTAAAATAAAAAATAATGGTGTATATTTTATAAGTAATGGTCTTGAAGTAATAGAAAAAATTAAAATCATATCTGAAGATTTACGTTATAAAAGTTATGATTTTAATGATTTGTTCAGTAATATAAATATTAAAGATCTATTTGCCATTTTGATGGAAGTCTACGAAAAATATAATATGCAAAAACATATTACTCTAGGTAAATTTAAATCTTTAGTCAATCTTGTACTTTTTGAAACCATCTTATACGATGGTACCAATTTCTACAAACAGCTCCATGGTATACCCATGGGAGGTGGGTGTTCCTCCATTCTCGCCGACATTTACCTCAACAAATATGAAGAGGGCACACACATTTTAAACGAATTGCTGTTCATACGTTACGTTGACGATATCCTTTTTGCCTGTAAAGAAAAAGATTTTTTATTGGATTTAGGATTTTATCCAAAATGTTTAACTTTAACCATTTGAAACATCATACAACCCTGATGAAAGTCTTAATTTTCTTGATTTATCTTTGTACAAACTTCCTGATGGATCAACTGGATTTCGTCTCTACGATAAACGTAGAGATTTTAAATTTAACATAAATTTCATTGTTCCTTGGTATTCATGCTTACATAAGAATGTGTACAGAAACATAATTTTGAACCATCTTTTGCGAAGCAGAAGAATCAACTGTAATGTTAATGATCGTTACAATAACGATATTAACTTCCTCCATGGTGCTATTGCACAGGGTTTTCCGAAGCGTTTCCTGTGTAACATTATATGCAAATTTTATGGTATAACCGTAACTGATAGCTATCACATATATTTGGATGCCGAACCTCCCGTGTGTTGATTACGTTAGGGAGTCTGAGACATCTTTACACATGTTATGAATAGTACACTCTTATATACAATAGATAATAACAAGCAGATGGATTGATGCTGGATTCGTCATGGTGAATAGTACATCTGGGTTATGGTACAGTATCTACTTTGGTAATTAATGTCTATATGTTTGTTTCCTATTGACTTTAGTTTTGTGAGAGTTAAACTAATAGTACAGTTTTAAAATACGAGTCTTCTGGGTACTCCACACTTTCAGGTTTTGTAACCTTCTTTTTAAAATCCATTTTTAAAATCCTTTTAAAAAATTTTTTTGATACTTCGGTATTCATATTTGTGCAATGTATCGACTTCCGGGAGTGTTGTCTAGACGCAAAGCTGGCTTAACCGGGGAGTGGGGGTCACCCCCCCCCCAGCCATTCTTTGATATATTGCTTTCTTTCATTTTTATACTTTTCTGGTATGATATTAAAATCCACATTGTAGTGCAGCATATATATATATATATATATATATATATATATATATATATATATATATATATATATATATATATATATATATATGTATAAATAAACAGGGTGATTCAAAAGTTCGGGGCAAAAGTAAAACGCTATAAAAAATATCTATGAGTCGGAGAGACATGCGGTTTGCAGATTAATATTCACTGTGTTGGGGGATTTTGTGCGGCATGAAAAAAAAATAGTTCAAACTCTTGACACTCGGGGGAGAGGGGTGCGGCAGATAAAGCCATGGGGATAACTTATGCATGGAGGTGATTGCACACATGACAGGCCTGCGAGATCCCCAGATCTCATAGTCTATGATTTCTCGTTGTATGGGGATACCTAAAATCATGGGTGCGAGATCTGAAGAACTCGCAGGCCAGTCATGTGTGCAATCACCTCCATGCGTAAGTCATTTCCATGGCTTTATATGCCGCAGTCCCCCGAGTGTCGAGAGTCTGAACTAATTTTTTTCATGCCACTCAAAATCCCGCCACCACGGTGAATATTAATCTGCAAACCGCATGTCTCTCCGAAATTTTGAATCACCCTGTATATATATATGTATGTATATATATATATATATGTATGTATATATATATATATATATATATATATATATATATATATATATATATATATATATATATTCCATTGTAAGTGCATTTCTTAAAAATGTTTTCACTATGCGACTTTATATATCTCTTTCCATTTAGTATATAAAAGACAACCTTTAAAAAATTTCTTATGACAATGGGATTTTTAAGGGTCATTCTGGGCATGTTTCTGGTCAGGAAGAGGGGTATAATCCGGGGAGGAGTCAACTCAAATGTAATGAAATATTATATTGTTACCTTAAATACGTATATTTGGAAAATTTCAAGAAAATCGACTCGGTAGAAGTTAAAAATGGATTTCAAGATTTGACCCAAACAAAATAACGGAGACACCAATCTAGATAAAATAGTGTAAAATGGATAATGACAGCACACCAATTTACACGTTTTTTATACAGGGATTATGTAACTTGTAAACTTTTCACATTAAAACCAATCCCATTCACACCCTCGATAAAGAAATATCGATTGTGAATACCCCCAAAAGAACCTGGGAATAGATAGGAAGCGGCAGAAAGACATAAACTTACAGAATAGAGACGTAAAGTTTACTTTGAAGGAAAAGTCACGTACGCTATTGTTTCTTTAAAGACAAAGTTTATGGAACGTGATACGGAAGCCAAAAGATTTGAATCCATAACGCATTTCATGTACGTTATCTTTTCTTAAATATTTTTGCTTTCTAATATTACTGAAACAAAGAAACGAGACTCTGAAGGATAAGTACTTTTAACGAACTCATTTAGGACTTTTAATGAATTTATTTAGAACATTTTTGGAAATATTTGTGTGTGTGTGTGGGTACGTGTGTATGTGAACATCTGTACGTGTGTGGGTACGTGTGTATGTGAACATCTGTACGTGTGTGGGTACGTGTGTATGTGAATATCTGTACGTGTGTGGGTACGTGTGTGTGTATATGTATGGGTAAGTGTCTGTGTACGTGTGTGTATTCGTATGGAAGGATTGATTGTATGTCCATGTGTGTTCTTGTTTTTATGCCTGTGTGTGTTTTTATGCTTGTTGGGTGGAAAAACTGCATTTATGATATACTAAAACATTCATTCTATCATTCAAAATATTCTAAGTTTTCCAATGTTCTTAAAACCTAAATGTCATCTGAAATTCATCTGAAATATGTCTGAAATACTTCTAAAATACACTGAATTCTTAAATAAACTGAAAGAGGACCTATTGACCAGTTTCCCTACGTGTACAAATATGTACTCCTGTAAAATATAAGAATTGACACTTTACCTAAAAATAAAAACATTAAAGTAAAAGAAAGAGAAAACACAGATTTTAGGTTTTCAAAATCTAACGTTTATTAAAATTTAAATTTCATTTTTAAAGAATTTCCAAATTATTTTACAAATTTTTAAACATCTCATTAACTAAACAAAACAAATAAACAACTTAAATAATAAATGGAATGGCCGGTCGTATAGTGGTAAAAAAAACATTAGAATATTAAATTTTAAAGTTAACAATAATAAAATTATACAATTACTTGTCTAAACTTGAATTTGGGATAAAAGAACATAAGTTAGCCAAAAGGGAATTTAGAACATCCTAACAATAATCCACAGGATTCGTAACTTAAAATATATAAGTCAAAGGGGTCTTATTTATTGCTAACTCAAAACAATTGGAATAAAAACATATTTTAACTATTGAGAAATATAATTAGAATTTGGAGGAAAAGGAATAATATCACCAAGGCTCCAAGATAAACTGCAAAGTTCAGTGGGAGGAAGAATCATCAGAAGAGTCACCAAATGTAAAGCAGATCCAGAGAACACCATAAGAGGAAAATCCATGGCACAGGGTCACAATTATGTCCAGCACAAAATCCGGAAAAAGACCGTTCCACGGGATTCAACTCCAAAGAGATTCTCCACACCAGTTGGACGTCGAGTAATAAAAATCATTTCTCCCAACTTCTGCACCGGACTACTGACATCAAAATGGAGAACTTAACATATGTCCGTCAATTGGGCCCGGAAATGCGAACTCCATTCATCATAAATAGAACTCGCAGCTTGTCAGGATAAACAAATTTCTATTTGGCTGGTAAGACTTCCTCAGCCGACATCACATAAATCGTGAAACATCTTGGATCATTATTTAAATGATATGAAACTAATTAGCAAAACTCTTCATTTCGTGGCAGCATCCAGATAAACAACATCAGAGAGCACAGCGGCAAAGGACTGCTGATTGATTATAAACTAAACAAATCAATTTACATCTTGAAAAGCAAAACACACATCACAGCCGGGAATAATGATACATTTCAAGCCAAATTCGAACTTCGGTTCGGTTAGCGCGGAAGCGCTAGAGCAACAACTTAATAGATCACATCTTGGATTCTAATTCAGAAGGAAGAGCAAAAACAGAAGAGAGAAAAAGAGCAAAAGAGAGCGAAAAAACGCGCGATTTTGCTTATATACTCGAAACATCGCTGCCACAGATTGTAAACAAAATTATCGATGAACGATAAAATAATTAATGACAGACGATTTTAATATTACGGTCAACCAATTAAAAACTCGAAATTTTAAAGAAGAGAAATGGAATTTCAGAGCAGACGAAAATTAAAAAGAAATGAAGTGAAACGATTTGGAAAATACGAATTCGGCAACAATTTAAATATGGACGATTCTGAAATATTTAAAAAGCTGAAAATAGAATAAAACTGAAAAATTGCAATGAATTAACGAATTTTTAACCGAGAGTAATAAATTTGGAATCAAATCAAAGGGAATAAAAAGGGCAATAAATGGAATCACAAATTAGCCAATTTAAATAAATTTAAATTGCTAAATCCTAAAAAGAACGAACTTTCGCCGTTTTTAACACAAAACCTATGGAATAGAACCTATTTGGAACAGAAGAATATCAAAAACCTAAACAATTGGAAAATGGATAACTAAAAGAGAATGACTATGTAAATAAGATCCCTGAGCACGTTTAAACAAAAAGCAAAACTCCTAAAATTGTTAAATATCCAAAGGTATAACCCAACACATGTGATTGTTACGGTGCATGCTTTAGTGCGTACGTGAATGAGTGAGTTTATTTGTGACATTATTGTGCATAATATCTTGAATGGTATGCCCAAAGCGTGTCTGAAACGAAGTGTGTCCTTCGTGGGCACAGCATGTACAAGATAATTCAAAAATAAATGTAATACCATTATGAAATTTTATAGGTTGACGCATTATACAAAATATTAGACATAGTATTGTGAGACCAAATATACCATATTTAATTGGGATAATACACCATTGAAAACAAATGGAATAAATGAGTCGGACGAGTGGCACCAGGGTAAACAGTTGAGTTCAGAGACGTTTATGACCGATAAATTTGCAAATTAGCGGTGACGTCATCCATTGGGAAAATCACGATGTTTACCTGCGCGTAACCTATGCATCCGAGCAAGACCAGAATATGCTCTCTTAAAAAGGGGGGTAATCAGAGCAAACTCTAAGCTATCATAAAAAGCATGGCCAATCAAACACGGGGAAGGCATGTTTCCCCGAACCAAGATATACATTAAATTAAGATGGATGAAAGAGAGAGCTGCAATAGTTTGAAAACATTTGTCGAGCTACAAATACGAAGAACAGTTGCAAATATGATAGAATCCTCAAAATGGAGGACGTTAAGATGTTTGCTGTGACGAAGTTAAAATGTATGATATAGGAATCAACTTATGTCGATGCGTGCCACATACCCCAAGACAAACTATTGATCGTTAATACAGTGTAAATGCACTAAAAGGTAAGCACCAGCTAACTATATTTACAACAAGGTCAAGTGCATATCCTTTTTGATGTTTCAGTAATTATTGCCGGTATTATTTCGCCCTCTAAGTCTATTTTCAAGCGATTAAATTAATGGTTATAGTACAAAGTATTAGTTGTAAATGGATATTGAGTGCTAGCTTAATAAATATTTTAATTTGAAAGATACGTATTATATTCAATGCACCGATGCTTTACATTTCAGGTACTTTAAGTTGAATTGCTCTTTAGAGGTACATTTGGTTATTTTCGGAACACGTGCAATGTACGCAGATATCACTATACGCACGATAGATTATTTAAAACCTTTCAAAACAACTTAAAAATCTGATGTGAGCTGCCCACAACTTTCCCTACAGACTCAAATTCATTTTATTTTTATTTCTTTAATAATCCGCTGAATTGAGTTTAATGGTATAAAATATCATTGAATTTGTACTTTTGGTTCACGTTTCGTTTTTATTGGGTAAGTAGATATATTTTCAAAAGCGTAGGCAAAATGCGAAAACTATAAGTATCTATATAACTATATCTCGATAACGATAAGTCCTAGAGTAAAGGGTTTGTTTTATCTTTTCGACGTCAACATTTATGTATAAGAGAATAATTTAATGTATACATGAAGCATACGTAGTGTTTAATTTTAGATATTGACGGAATTTACTGGTCATTTAATAGAGGCAGTGTTTTTCTTTTCAAATCTTACTAAAAACGAATCAGCACCAAGGTCACCCATAAGGGACTTATCTGTCCGATTTTGTGAAACTGAGTCAATTAGTTTTGTAGTTAGAGTAGAGTTTTGCGGGCCATTTCGCAAGAAAAGGTAGGTTATTTTAACTCGAATCGTACTAAAATCTAATCAGAAACATGGTCATCCGTAAGTGATTTACTTATAACATTTTGTGAAATTGGGTCTACTATTAGTTTTAGAGTGGATGCATAGATTGCACAGGCAGACACACAGACATCACGCTAAAAATAGTTTTCTTGTGTTCTAGCAGTCCCGAACCATGTCGATCCGTCGAAAATTCAAATTGCGAATTTGAGATGATTCCAATACCTTCCCTATGCATTACCATATATTGCAGGGAAAGTAAAAATAGGGAGTCATTAATTAATTTAAAAACACGTTTTTCACCCCAAGTATAATTTAACTTTCATGGTTGGAAGTTAATTAAAAACTAAAGATTTTCGTAGCATTATTTCCTAGAGAAAAAAAGGAACAATTAAGAATAATGGTTGCATAGCTCATACAAGGCAAAGATTATTTTATTACGCCATGAATGCCATGAACCTATTGTAGTTTTTGAGTGAAAGGCATATGCAAATTCAGGGCAATGCTGGTTTCGCTTCGTTAGGAATGGATAATGATAACAATATATATTTTAGTATTCTGATACGGTTTATAATGAAAGTATCAATATAAAGCATGAGTGCATAACATTGTGCACGACATTGAACATGAGTGCATGCCATTATAATCCGAGGACTCGCGTTTGGGATATTTCGGAGAAATCGAATAGATTAAAATTGCATCTTTATGAAAAAGTTTTCCCGTTTTTAACACTTTATGACATAGTGAAATGTGTTTCGTTCATTCTGTCTGTCTATCTGTCCGTTAGCACGATAACTGGCGTAAAAGTGACTTTATTAAAATTAAATTTTAGCATGTTGTTGAGACTGTCTGTGGTACGTAGGGGAATGTAAATGAATAATATCACCCAATTATTTTTGGATTGATTCCGGGTCGAGAAAGTGAAATACATTAAACCCTATGGAACCTCATTTGTCAAACATTTTTTAAGCGAAACAAAAATTCACAAATGGCTTCGAAAATTTTAGGAAAACATTCAAATTATCCCGTAAAAAATATAAAAAAAATTAGCAAAATTTTCGGTAGTTTTTAAATAAAAATTTAAATACTAATGGCACTCATAATTGGAAGAGAACACGTGACCCACTTCGAAATAAAATAGGACATCCATATTTTTTCCCAGAGTCAAAATTGTGATTTTTAAAGATCTTATAAATTTATATTGAGTGTTGCGTCCGTCCTAAAACCGATTAATTTTTACGCATTTTCGGTAATTTTTAAATGATTATCATTGCTTAATTTTTAAATGGTCATCCAAGTTTGATTAGTTCTACAACGAAGCCTAATTTTAATGGATGCAGAATGTAAACAAATGATTGTAAGATGAGTTCTATAAGAATTATTCAATTTTTTCATTCGAAATCATTGAACTCTGGAGTCTGGAATGAAAAGCGTATGAATTGCTTTAACATAGAGCCAGACGAATTATATTTCGATGACGTCATTGGAATAAAGTTCATTTTTTCGATGAAGTTTTAAGTTTTCAAATAAAATAAATTATTGTAGATCTGAGAGAGATTTTCACGGTTTCTAATGTATATATATATATATATATATATATATATATATATATATATATATATATATATATATATATATATATATATGTGTGTGTGTGTGTGTGTGTGGGACGTGGAATTGAAATGATTAAAGTTTTAAGATTATATTAATATTAATTGTTTATTGATCATTGAAAACATGGCCGTTGATCTCATAAAGTAGAATTAACATTTAAATCGTACATCGCTCGTTGTTGTGCCCCAATAAACCTTCCAATTATTTTTACCTTTTGTGTAAGTCCTGAAAAAAATTATTAATTAATATTAAAAGATTAGACTATTGAAAACGTAAACAATATAATTTATTAACCACATCAATTTATCATCAATAACAACTTATCATTTATATAATTTCTCATTTATTATGAATTTTCATTTAACTATTTTATCTAGGGGAGATACGACCAGAAGTATTAATTTTACGGTGTCTAGGACCGGTAACATCAGAGTACATACCTTCCAGTTTAGTCTTGGGCCCCTCATCTCGCCTGCATCGGTCTTAGTGCTAAAGTACGGCCATAACTCTATGGTGTGTGGCTCCTACTCGTACTTTTCACTTCGACTGATACTTTATATCTGCAACTGCTAGGTCATGTTTGCTTCACTCCTTTTGTCAAACTTTTTTCAACAATACTTCGTAGGAAACCTCTTGCAACAACACATTTCGTGTCAGACTTGCTTCTGCAACATTTCGTATCCGAATCACTTCTACAACATTTCGTATCAAAGTGACTTGTGGTTCCTTCGGCGGGGGGGGGGGGGGGGTAGCTCCGCCCTTCTTCTCCTTGGCGCTCATTGGTTCTTCTGAACCCAATGGCATCACTTCATATATATCAACGCCCCTCTCTGCCCCTTTGGCCTGGGACACCCCACATTTATAGTATTTGACCTAAAAGTTCACGTTGTTGTAAACTCCGGCGCCAGCCAGACTCGAGCTTTGTTAGCCGTTCTATGCACCATAAATATTGAAATAAAAATGTCTCATGTGAGGACATATTCTGGCCTCACATATCTCCCCACAGACAGAAAAAAAAGAAGCAAAAAACATTTTTAAACCATCAGAGTTCAAAACCAAAGTTCGATGCACTTGAAACTCTGTAATTGGCATTTTTCACTTTCTTTTGGACAACGTCCGTCCAGAAAAAGTTCAACAGTCGTGCTGTAGCAGAAAAGTTATCTTAACAAAGTTATCTTAATGTTACCTTCTTTTACTGCATGTATACCCTTTTTATACTGACTTCATATAAAATTTAACATTTTCGAAAATCATTTTACTGTATTATTTATTATTTAAATTTCACCTTTCCATTTGATGTTGAGATTATTTAATTTAATTAATTATTTAATTTTGTTTTCTCTATGCCTTCTATATGACTTTAAAATTAAAAAAAAAATTAAATTTTTTCTTGAAATTTAATTTTTTTTTAAATTTTTAAATTTAATTTTAAACTTTTAAGGTTTTTGATACAGTTTGTTTAAATTTTATTTATTTTAACTCCTTGCTTAACACGTTCATAACTTTTACATTTTATATAAAATTTTATAAAATTATGTTTTTTTTTTTTAAACATCCAAGCCTTTATTTTTTTGTTTGAAAATCCTTTATTTACTTAATTGTAAATTTTTATTTTTTAACGCCTCTTTACAATGAGTTCCGTTCATTTTCTACTTACTGGAAAATTTATTACTACATTTATTTATTTTTTTATTTTTAAACGTAAAGTTATTTACTCACCGTACCTACCAAATTTATCATATTTATGTATTTATTTTTATTTTAATCCTTATGACTTTGAATGCCTGACATTTATAACCATTTATATACTTCCATTCTATCGCCTTACCATTCTATCCATATTCGTTTACCATTCTATCGCCTTATTATTACTTAATTTATTACCTATTTTGACATGTAATTACTGCGGCTAACCCCTTTATTGCCGTAATACATATTATCATTTATTTATTTATCAAATGACATTCATTTCATCCAAATTTATTTTATTTATGATAACATTTCTCAACACCTTATTCAGAATATCCTTTTCATAAATTTTTTTATATGTAAAAATACCTATTCACCATTTTATGACATTAATAACAGAGTACCTATTTTTTTTTTTTTACGTAGATTACCGTTTATTTACAAACACTTCCGGTTGCTATCGTATCTCATCGATAACTTTAATGATTTTATTTACATTTCTCACTGACATGTACATTATTTAGTACTTTATAAAATACATTTATACTCACTACATATTTATTTATATTCATTTCATATGTATTTCACAGCTATTCATTTTCGTACAATTTTCCTAAACAATACTTACATTCTATTTTCATTACCATATTTATTTACATTTTATTTTCATATCCAAATTTATTTATACCACATGATTATCGTAACATTTCCTTACGTTGTAAATGAACACCAAAAATGCTTTATTTTGCACTCAAAAATTTTTCAATTAATTTTTTTTTATTTCAACCTCTTTTTACACCTTCTGTGAATTTATTCATTTATTCACTGAACAAAATTTTAACTAAATTTAATTCATTTATACTGTCACTTTAGGATTAATTTAGTTATTTACTTTGCTTATACAATTTATATTTTCATGAAACATTTATTCCGTAAACAAAATTTTAACTAAATTTAATTCATTTATCCTATCACTTTAGGATTAATTTAGTTATTTAAATTGCTTGTACAATTTATACTATTCCTCAAACATTTATTTATCTACGCATTTTCACATTTGAACATTCCTACACGAGATATCGTGTCCTCGATTGCTTTATTGCAACGGGCAATTTACAGCTACTTTTACTGTTCATGATTTAACATTTTAAATTCATATTGATTTAATATTTTTAATTATTTATGCCTTTGTTTACTTTTGACATAAGATTTATATCATCTATGACTAATCTCTAATATTCTCACTTTCAGCTCATTACTTATTTTTTTTACTTTACTTAAATCTGTCATTCAATTTTTAAGCCTCAAGACTCCCTCTCAAAAGACCCATCATTTTTGCCTTCCCTTGAAAACACATTGAAGTGAAGCGCTACACCTTATTTTGAAAAAATGAAGCATCCGACTGGACTGGCTTTCCAACAACCTTGTCCTTGCCTGTATTTGTTTACATATCTTTCCTCTACCCAATTTGGTAACATATTTGATTTTACCTTTCATTTTTGTAGATCTATTTGCAAAATTACACTTTGCGTAAATTTTTTTATCACATGTAACATTATTTGTACAATATTTATCAATTTTTGTAAATTCATACCATGTTCATTTTTAAACCATTCCTTGATTATTCATTTTTTCCTTAGAAATTCATACCATTCTCATTCTTAACAATTCCTTCCTCATTGCTTTTTTTTTTTTTTTAATTTACATCATTATCCATTTTTTCATTTTTAAAAATATTTTCAATTCTATATCATTTTTCTTTAACTCATTTTGATTTGTTATTCTTTTTATCTCTCTCTCAACTTACAATTCTACAAGTAGTACCAATCATCAGCAAAATTTGAATTTTTAAAATTTCTTGATTTCTTGAAACAATTTTGACCCAGCTTTCTCTTCCCTTGTTCATGAATATTACATTCAATTTCATTTGTGTTATAAATATGTATTTCATTTAGTAACTCTAATTTCTGCCTAACATACTCTTTATATTTGCTTTGACTTTCAATTATTTCTGAATCTACTTTAAGAATATCATTACCTTCATTATCATTGTGATTACCATCCCTTATTATTTTATTATTTTCATTTTGAACATTTTTACAAACATTTGAATTTTGTATTTGTTGAAAATTATTATTTTCATCAATCAAATCATCCATTATTTTATTTTCAAGTGAATTTTGCTTATCGTTATCATTATTTTTGTTTGCATTTTCTTGAAAATTTACATTTTGACTTTTATTTTCCAAAACATCCCTTATTTTAACTTCAAGTAATTTTCGAGTATTTGCATTATCATGACTTTGACTTTCATTTTGTATTTCCTGACAATTAAGAATTTCATTCTGATTTTCTTGAAGATTAACAATTTGAGTATTTTTATCATTATGATTTTGATTTTGACTTTGCATTTCTTCAAATATTTTAATTTCATTTGCATTATGTACCCTTTGAATTTTAACATTTTCATTTTGCATAATTTCATGATTAACATTTTCAAAATTTTTTTCACCTTTTTGATTTTGCATAATTTTGATATCCGTATTTTCGCTTCTTTGCTGAATATTTTCATTCATATTTTGAACATTTTTAATATGTACACTTTGTACAGTATAACATTATTTTGATTGAATCTCAATTATTTCACCGTTACCGTTATATTTAATTTCACTTCGTACCTTTTGTGCTATATGACATTTTTTTGCGTGAATATCATCGATTTCACTGTCCATATCATATTTTTCCATCAATTCTTCCGCACTTTGTACATTTTGTTCGATATAACATTGGGTAGCGTGAATTTTAATTGGTTCATCTTTTATGTTATATTTATTTCTAATGGTCAATATATTTGCTTTACCAAGTTTAATTATTCGAAACGGCCCCTGAAATATATCTTGAAACATATTGAGTTTATTTTCCTCTTTCAAAAATACGGTATCTCCGATTTGCATTTCTTCATTAGTAATTTTTTTGAAATTTTTAATCACTACAACGCATATTTTTACTTAACGTAATTTAAACCTTTTTTTGAATACAAATTACAATATCAATTTTGTTTTTTTTTATTTCAGTTCGAATTGCACCAAATGGAAAGAGTAATTTTTCGTGCTTTGTGGAGATAAAGATAACCTCCTTATCCGGAATTTCCTGACTTATGTCGAATTGTTCTGCAATAACTGGCCTTGTTGCAAAGCTATCCTGCGTGTGAGCGTGACATAGACTTGGTCGTCAAGATTTGACTCTCCATTACCACATTTTTTTTTAGCAAAATCATTATCCTTTTCGTTTTTAGGAAAATTGGCCTCATCGACCTGTGCAATTTTTTTACTGTCATAATACCCATTTTTAATATTTCCATTAAATTCAAATATGCTTTTAACTTCATCATGTGTGACAATTGGAATTTTCGACTTCGTAACAATTTTTAAATTAATTTCTGTATCAATATTTTTATTATTTTCATTATTTGAACAAGTATAGTCATTAACATGGCTACCTTTAATATTTTGTGAATCAATTTGCGAAACTTTACAACTAGTTTCCTTAATTTTATCAAACTTTTTATTATCGATCTGAGTCGATTTTGAGTTAACTTCATTTTTGTGCTCATCATTTAAATTTATTTTTGCCTTGTACGCCTTATTTTCATTTTATTAATTTCTTTAACTCCTGTATTTTCCTTAATTTTCTTTTTATTAATATTTGCCTCACTTTTTAGACTTTTGACGAAATGGGCATCGAAGCGGACCCATCCGGGCCGTGCCAACGACTCTACAATAGAATCAAGAATCACATCTCTCGGGCAAGGAACATGGGTGATTTTTTGCATGCTTTCAATATTATTTATATTTTTATTGTTATTTTGACTTTCATTTTCATTATATTGCTTTGATTTAACTTTGGGACCTGGGCTTCGCGTTCGAACCTCCCTTTTATCATTTTGCATTTCATTTGCGTTATCATTAAAATTCAATATCTCATTTCGTGTTTGCGATTTACCTCTTCTAGATTGGGACTTTGGTCTATTTATTAAATTTTGACTTGGCCAAAGCCCCTCCGTTAGTTTAAAGACCCGCGATTTTGAATACTTTCTTGTCCGTGAACTCTTTCTTTCGCAAAAGTTTGGGTATTTGACCGACTATCATTTCGTTCTCTGAATCCGCTATTTTGAGTGTTACGAAAACCATTTCTTTGCCCATTTCTTATATTTTGACTCCCATATTTATTTTCCCCATAATAATTTTGTCCGTTTTGATTATGCCAATACGTAGAAAAATAATGACCTCTTTTCCCGCATCCTATGCATTATTTATTCTCTTCTTGTAATTTTTCCTGTATTCCCCGTTGATTACCATTAACTTTTCTAGCATTATTCTCCTTGCGATAAACTGCTTTGATTTCCAAACGGTCACACTCCTCCTCCATAATTTTCTCCAAATTTTCTGCGAATTCAACTGCTTTGTCAAAATTAGTAATATTTATATTTTTAACTTCAAATGCAAGATCTCCTCTTAAAGTTTCTAAAAATTTAACTAACATTATATTATTTTTAATTTCAAACATTTCATTAGCTGAGTTATTTCCTACAAAATCATTTGTTGCATTAGAAATATTTAACGCTAGCTCCGCAACTTTCATGGCTGGCGTCATTCTGAATTTATTTAAATTTATTTGCTTTTGCAGCATAGATGGCTTAAATTGTTGAATCAAAATTTGCTTAACTTCTCCCATGTTGTTTGCATTCTGCAATTCCCTTTTTTTTGTCAGAAATTCTAACGCTTTTTCCTTCAATCTAGTTTTCAAAATGATAACCTTATTCTCTTCTGACCATTCGGCTATACCTGCGATATTTTCGAACTGCGTAAAAAAAAAGTCAATGTCCTCATTTTCTTTTCCATTAAAAAGAGGTAACAGATTTATTAAATTAAAGTTTTCCATTCTTGTTCTTTGATTTCCTCTTATTTCTATTTGTGACCTATCGGGGGACATTTGACGTCTCGAATTTCGTGTATTTCTATGACGCATTTAACACAAAATTATCCCTTCCAAAATTTTCTAACTTAATCTAAACACATTAATACATTTAAAAATATACTGCACATAAAATACTTCATGCAACAAAATATTCTTAACTAATCATAAATTTTTCACACACTATTTTCAATTATAATATATTAAAAAAAAATTCATTTTCAAAGTGATTGTGCATATTTCTTTTTACCAATGCAAAATATCTGGTCAACATATGCTCCTCCAAAATGTTCATTCATTTCTTTATTTAAATTATTTTTATTCACCTCAGTATTATTCATTAAAATTTTCCTTTAAATATATGACTTACACAAAAGCGTCACGGTAACCAAATGTGGGACGTGGATTTGAAATGATTTAAATTTGAAGATTATATTAATATTAATTGTTTATTAATCATTGAAAACATGGCCGTTGATCTCATAAAGTGGAATTAACATTTGAATCGTACATCGATCGTTGTTGTACCGCAATACCCTCCAATTATTTCTACCTTTTGTGTAAGTCCTGAAAAGAATTATTAATTAATATTAAAAGACTATTTAAAACTTAAACAATATAATTCATTAACCACATCAATTTATCATCAACAACAATTTATCATTTATATCATTTCTCATTTATTATCAATTTTCATTTAACTATTTTAGCTAGGGGAGATACGACCAGAAGTATTAATTTTACGAAGGTGTCTAGGACCGGTAACATCAGAGCACATACCTTCCAGTTTAGACTTGGGCTCATCATCTCGCTTGCATCGGTCTTAGTGCTGAAGTACAACCATAACTCTATGGTGTGTGGCTCCTACTCGTACTTTTCACTTCGACTGATACTTTATATTTGCAACTGCTAGGTCATGTTCGCTTCGCTCCTTTTGTCAAACTCTTTTCAACAACACTTCGTAAGAAACCTCTTGCAACAACACATTTCGTGTCAGACTTGTTTCTGCAACATTTCGTATCAGTGTTACTTCTGCAACACTTCGTATCCGAGTCACTTCTACAACATTTCGTATCAAAGTGACTTGTGGTTCCTTCGGCGGGGGGGGGGGGGGGGGGGGTAGCTCCGCCCTTCATCTCCTTGGCGCTCATTGGTTCTTCTGAACCCAATGGCATCACTTCATATATATCAAGGCCCCTCTCAGCCCCTTTGGCCTGGGACACCCCACATTTATAGTATTTGACCTAAAAGTTCACGTTGTTGTAAACTCCGGCGCCCGCCAGACTCGAGCTTTGTTAGCCGTTCTATGCACCATAAATATTGAAATAAAAATGTCTCATGTGAGGACATATTCTGGCCTCACAGTATATATATATTGTATATCTTATAAGTGTTCACTGAATATTTGACTCTAATGGGATGAAAAATCGATGAGATTGAAATTGTTGTTCTTTTAATTTTATTTCTGGGGCAAAGGAATTTATTTCCTTTGTTCAAATGTTTTCAAATATTTAGGGCGCCCGTATGTAGGGCGTATTGACGAAGCGCATTAAGCCCGCTTTGTATAATCGCCTCATTGGCGCTTGAAAAAATCGAAGAGGGAGGAGGTGATTTGGTTCAAAACAGGCGATTTGGAAATTGAATGATGTTATCTGCATCACTATTATTTAAGTAGTGAACGCTTATTTAATACGCCGAGTCATTCGTTCTAGTTTTAAATAGGGCTAAATATGCGTTCGAGATATTTAGGATTTTCTGAAAGCGAAGGGAGTCAACTGCTTTTATGGATCCAAACTCGTCTCTACAAACTTATCGAAACTCTTGCTTTATTTTATATTTCGAAATATGTGTTATATAATTGCTTTCTGGACTACACAGAAACAATTGAAACGGACAGAGTTTTCTACGGGAGTTCGCTTTCCTTGCAATGCGAGGGAAAATGACATATATAAGAAAAGTTATTTTCCACTTCGAACTTTTAATGAACTGCCTGACGTGTCATAAAAATATATTATTTTCTACACATAAAAATCTCATTCTATCTTTATATATATGTATATATACATATATATATATATATATATATATATATATGTATATATATATATATATATATATATATATATATATATATATATATATATATATATATATATATATATATATATATATATATATATATATATATATGTATATATATATATATATATATGTATATATATATATATATATATATATATATATATATATATATATATATATATATATATATATATATATATATATATATATATATATATATATATATATATATATATATATATATATATATATATATATATAATATTTATATATATGGTTCATGGTAATACTTGCTATTTTTATGAAATGCATACCCTTGTTTATTAAATATTTCCGTCTGAATTTTATATTCGGAGAATTCTAATTTACTTTCGATTCAAAAACTTGTTCTTAAATTTTATTCCAAATTGATAACGCGCCAATTCTGTAATTCGGCTTCTCGGGACTTTCCCGCCAGTTTCATTAAACCTGGCGTAGCGTTTCTCTCCCGCGCTGTTGTACATTTACATCGGATTTGCATTTCATATAGAAAAGCATTGGAACTCTTTACCGTTTCGTCATGAGCAAATGCGCAGGTATATCAAGACGCTTCACTGTGGAATTTGTGATAAGTTCAGTTGGCAATGTAATTCCAAAGCGATAGGTCGCGTGTATACCCACGGGGAATGGAACCGAAATTAATTAACCGAAATTCTAAATTAAATTTAATTATGAAATAATCTATTAGCTTATTAAAAGTCGCGTTTTGAAAAGAAATAGGTTTCTGTGGTGAAGATGAGATGATTGTCTTTAAAGTAAGAATATCGATGTATTCGAAAGAGTGAGATCTTCTACACGCTCGCCATGTATAATAATTTTGTCATCAACGAGGGAAAATGTTATAAGCAATATCGTCTTGTGAATCCTGTTTAGCATTCAATAATCTATCATGTTTTGAAATGAAACTAATATGAATGCTGTTCAATTGAGTGGAATAATATTGGAAATGACTCTTGAATCTTCATTTAGTTTTGCAGTCATCACGTATACTTCTCTATATCCAATTCGTCAAGCGTAAGCTGCATATCAATAGATCTCGATGTCACCTCAGCAAGTCCTCATATCTACTGACCCGCCTGCTTTGCCTGCGCTTCACGGAAAAACACATTGCAAGAAATAGC
The DNA here is from genome assembly GCA_951213105.1 of Amaurobius ferox. NCBI lineage: Eukaryota > Metazoa > Arthropoda > Arachnida > Araneae > Amaurobiidae > Amaurobius > Amaurobius ferox. The sequence continues at coordinate 108,860,194 of OX578154.1, read as the reverse complement.
GTGTCGTCACTGTTAGATCACGACCAAGTAACGAGTATTTTGGGAGAAATGTGTTAGTTCAAGGTTTTCCCCAAATCCACAATTTTGAAAGATTAACTGTGATGTTATGATAGCGGCCCACATCTTGTGCCTTGGCTATCTAAAATTTTCCTACCCAGCGATTCGTTACACTATCTTTATAATTCTTGAATTTCTATTCTTTATTTGTGCTTGTAGTTAAGGCTATGGTATTTATAGATGAATCTGTGAGAGCTATTGCATTCGGTATACCAGGTGGTGGGTTCGAGCTGACCGAAGAAGACGTTCAGTACTTAATGATCGGACACTGGATAGCAAGAGAAATAGACTAACATATTATTTTATCATTTTCTGTTAGTGTCCCTTAACTTCTTACCTTATTTAAAGAAATTTCGCAATTAGAACTATGGGTCTACAATGTACGGTTTAAAAAATCTCCCACCGTTCACCTTTGAAGTGCAGAAATAGCGTCATTGCGTTGGTGCAGAATATAGATACACAGAAATTATACAAATATAAAGCAATTTTAGGACGGATGCAACACAAAATATAAATTTAAAAGAACTTTAAAAATAACGATTTTGACTCTGGAAAAAAGATGGATATCGTATATTATTTTGAAGTGGATCACGTAACCTCTTCGTATTATATGGGTGTCATTATTATTTTAATTTTTATTAAATAAACTACCGAATCTATTTTGCTGATATTTTATATATTTTATTAGATCATTTGAATATTTCTTAAAACACTATGCGAATTTTAAATTCGCTTAAAATTATTTTGTAAAATGATGTCCCGTCGGGTACAATGTATTCCAGTTTTTCAACCCGGGTTCAATCCAAAACTAAGTGGGTGATAATAGTCTTTCACATTCCCATATGTCCGACAAACCATTCCAACTACATACTAAAATTTCATTTTGAAAAAATCAATTTTATGACAATTATCGTGCCAGCGGACGGACAGACAGATGTATTCTTCAACTGTTATTCTTTAAAGTTCTGAATTAATATAGGATGATAGGAATGAGGACCAAGCTCTTGTGTTATATATAGCTGGGAATCTTCATTCTGAAGATATCCTTTTCCGACCATGCTTATAATGACTCAATACTTAATAGGTGAGTTGCATGGTCTCATGTGGTGACGGTTTTCTCCCTGTTTGTGCTTCTGGCTTAATTATTTAATGAGTGCGTAATTTCGAAGTCAAAATTCATGCCTTCAACTAATGTCGATTATAATTTAGGGGCGTAGACGATTTCTTCCACTTCTTGATCAACTGACTATTTTACTGCTATTTTTATTGCTTTTGCTTCTCCGGAAGCCGAGCGTCTTCTGGTGTCTCTGGACAGTAGACAGGAGTTCAGTACGGCACTGTCTAGGGATTGTTCTAGAATATTTTGGAAGTTAACGGTCGGCGTGCGACATGATGGAATTGCTTGGTGGATTTTAAATGGTATGAATTGGATTTCGCTGGTTCCGAGAGAGATTGTCCCAAGAAATAAATCGAGCTGGACCTCTAAAAATTTTTGACTCCTGGAGACTAATCTCGACAGATATTTAAATGTTTTAACAAATTATACTTAACCTAACTTGTACCTGAAAACCTTTAATATCAAGGAAATGAAAGCCCGTTGGTGGATCCAAAATCTAAACCAAAATAGCTCATCTCCTTCGAGAAGTCCTGTGGTTCTACACATCCGTATAACCAGTAACAAAAAAGGAATTTATGTTTAGGATGTTTTTTCAATGTCCTCAATTTCCTGTAAGTATATTCTTGCCTATTCTTGTTTGATGGAGCTCATTTTCAAGGTCTCTTAAAAATATTTCTAAGTAATCATAATATCATACAGAATATAAACCCTTAAGCTCCAATTATTGTTTGTATGTATTTGATGATTTTGAAAAAGTATATTATTCCTCTGCGACTGTCAAAAATATATTGATTATGTTCTGTTTTCCATATCAGTTGATCGCACCTTTTAAAACTTTTATGCGAAAAAAATAAATAAAATTATATGCCGGCAAAAATCTCATGAGTGGTTACTCTACCTCCACCACATTCACTATACTGTTCGTAATTTAATTATTGTTGTTATGTTCGGGTTCATGTTTTGGGCAAATCTCCAAACACAGAACGTGCACCTGGAATTACCTCTACTCTTACTTAATAGCGTGTCATATTTTTATGGTTGCAAATAACTGTTCAATATACTTCTTCTACTACTCTTACCTTCAATACCCCCCGATTCGACACTGTGTTCTTAATAATAACAATAAGACATCCACATATATTCTTCAACTCTTATTTTTCAAAGTTATTAATTAATACAGGACGACCAGGAATGAGGACCAAGTTGTTTTATTATGGCTGGGTATCTTCATTCTGAAGATATCCTTTCCCGACCCTGCTTATAATTACTTAATACATAATAGGTGAGTTGCATGGTTTAGGTTCTTAATAATGATGCCATAAAAATTTGCGCACCAAGAAAAAATTGGCAGAATCAAATGAAATTTTATATATGTGAGTGCAACGTTGATATAAGTATGTGATACAAAATCAAAAAGATATTTTTTTACAGGAAAAACAAGAAATGGATGGAGGTTCTAGTACTCTGTTGGGCCACCCCTAACGCGAATACGCGATGCGGGCGGGCATTGAGGCATACATATCCCGTATGATTTTCTGCGTCATCTCATTCCACAATTGTTGTAAGCGCGCCTCTAGTTCGCCCAAACTCCTACGCTACCCAAGTTGTCGCCCCAAATGATTACATACATGTTAGATCGGTGACAAATCTGGGGATCGGGCAGGCCACGGAAGGGTGGTAATTTGACGAAATTATTCCTGCGACACCCTTGTTGTGTGTGGCCGAGCATTGTCCTGTTAAAAAATACCTCCTTGGAGCCCTGCCATGAGTGGCAACACGTGATTTTGAAAGATGTCACTAACGTACCGCTGGGCTTTCCGTGGATCAATATTAGAGGTGACTGGGTGCCGTATGCGATGGCACCCCATACCACCACACAGGCAGTGGGAGCGGTGTGCCTCTGTAAAGCGAAGGCAGAATTGAGGCGTTGACCACGGGGTCTCAACACACATATACAGTTGTCAGTCATCACTGCTCAAATTGAATCTTGATTCATCGCTGAAGACGACCTGGTTCCATTAGGTTGCGGTCCAATCACGTCGACACCACTCCAAACAGAGGTGTTGGTATGTGGGTGTCATTGGCAGCACACGTAATGGGTGCCGTGATACCAAATGTACTTCAGCAAGGCGCCTTGCGGTGGTACGGACAGACACAAGGGCCCGTAGAGAAGGTGCTGCATGTGTCCAGATGGCGGACATTGATGCAATTGGCGCTGTGCGTGCGTGTCGGGTTCTGTATCGGACTTCTTGGCTATTGGTCTGCCTAGGGCGTCCTGAGCCTTACCGCCGTATATGCGACCTCTCTCTCGTCCACTGGCCCGAACAGCTCCTCACATTAAAGTCAGATGGTGGTGGGCTACTGGCCGAGCTGACCACCCGGTTTCCACCATCTCAATGATTCTTCCCCTCTCGAAATCTAACAGCTGTTCATATTGTTTTGCAGCGTATTGATAGCGACGTAACGGCATCCCTAATGAAAAGGCGTCCCTCTGCAACGGATTAAGTACAATAAACAACATGTACTTACCTTTCCTCTACGCCAGGGCGAACGAAAATCAACGCCCTCTGTTGGCATTAAGCAATGAGTAAACACGCTGTATTTCTAACCATTTGCATAACTGCCTGATACGTACCTTTATGTGAAGTTTCATTACGATCCCACAATTACTTCTTACTGCGCAAATTTTTATGGCAATGAGTGTAATAAGACAGACATATATTCTTCAACTGTTATTTTTTTAAATTCTCAATTAATACAGGATGATCAGGAATGAGGACCAAGCTGTTGTATTATGGATGGCTGGGTATCTTCATTCTGAAAAAAACCTTTCCCGACCAAGCTTATTACTCAGTACTTAATAGGTGACTTCTATGGTCTGGATTCTTAGTAATAATAATAAGATTGATAGATAGAATGAACAAAGTCATAAACACTTTTCAACTATGTTAGAAAGTGTTAAAAACCATATAAGATACTAAAAAATTAATTATGGTATGAAAAATTCGAGTTGATAATAAGTTAATTTTTAAGATGCGAACTTTTCAACATGAAATAAAATAACATTAAAATAACGTATCTTGTGTGTATAAATTTTAATTAAATCTATTGATGTAAAAAATACTTTCATTATTTAAATGTAATAAAAACGATATTTTATTAAACTCAATTAAAATTTAGATTAACGATGTTTGCATATTCCACACATGGGGGCAGTAAACATTATTACTCATCTGGGAGAGATATGTATTTCAGTTCTAATAAATTAATTTCTTATCTGTACTTAAATGATAATTCAACATTCGGTTTAAGTCGGAAAAGAAAATTACCTCATTCAATAAAGTAACATGATGTAAAATGAGATGAAAATTAAATAAATTGATTCGCGGAGAGCATTAGTTCCTTATTAATTTATTCCCCTTATTAATTTATTCTCCTAATTAATGAATGGATCGTTTAATTCATAAAGTATGCTAATTATATTTAATATTCATAATAATGTCTTTGCAAATATTTTCCCAGATTGGATGTTATTAGATTTTTAGTATAAAAGATTTATCAGTTGCGGCGGAAAATACATGGGTGTAAACAATATTTTTTTTTCAAAATACAAACTTTTAAGGAAAATTATTATATCATTAAAAATCAAAACATATGTGTACATTTATTAAGGAAAATAATACTATATTTTTAAACGAGAAAGATCAAACATGCTTAAATCATTATGAAACACGTCAACTGAAATACAATTTTATTTAAACATGTCTAAAATGTGATACATTCAACAATCATAATTTTTTAATTTTCACAGTACTACAATAATGTATTTTACTTGGAAGCTTAAAACTTCACCTAAAGAGATAATGCTATAAAATCGTCTGTTTTTCAATTTAAATCAATGAATGTTTCATTCATATCGCTAATATTCCTGACTCAAGAGCTAAATGATTTGGCGTGAAAAAAATTCAGCAATCCTTATGCTACTCATATTACAACCTCTGGATTTGTTTACATTCTGCGTGCTATATTATAGCATTAAATTGAGGTTTCGTTAAAGGAATAATCGAAGGATCATTTAAAATAAAAGAAAATCTGATGTGGGCAGCACATGACTTCTTTCCCTACTGACTTAAATTCCTTTTCGTTTTATTTTATTAAAAATCCATTACATTAAGTTTAATTCCACTACATAACACTCATTATTATTTGCAATTGTAATACATTTACACTATAATCCAGTTTCCGTTTTTATTTGGGAACTTTCAAAACCGACGTTACAAAAATGCAAAACAAATTTAATATCTCGAGAACGGCCACTCTTAGAGTAATTACGTACAAACCCAGCATTTAATGGATACATTTGAGTCTTTTATTTCATATTTTGACGATTTTTTGTGGATCATTTCCCAAAATACGGCAGGTTCTTTTTTTCTGAATCAAACCAACATTGTATTAGCCCCAGGGTCATCCACAGGTGACTTGACTAAATTTTACAAAAGATGGTAGATAATTGGTTTTACAGCTAGTGTCAATACATGCAATTTTCACAGCCCATTTCGAATCGTACCAAAATCTAATCAGCACCAGCATCACCCACCTATGAAACTCACCTATAGAACTTTATAAAATTAGTTCCATTAGTTTTTATGTTAGAATGGATACATGCAGTGCACAGACGTCACGCTAAAGTAGATATTTCGTGCTCTAGGAGTCCTAATACATATTAATCCAAAAACTCCAGTTGCGAATTTAGGCGCGATTCCAATACTTTCTTTATACATTAGCATGTATTGCAGGGAAAGTAATATTTCTGTGACGTTAGCTCAGAATTTAAATACACAGACAATATGCAAATATAAAGCGATTTCGTACACAAAGTATTTGTACACGAAGTAGTTTCCAACACTAAGTATATATCTAAAACATCAAGATCATCAAACATCACGATGGTCAATAAAATTTTACACTGTTCTAAATTTTATGTGACTTTTCCCCTTATCTCAATACATTTGTCTGAAATAATCTCTTTGCTGCTGGATTGATCATGATCAAATTGACAACTACTTCATGAACGCATTCTATTTTCTAGTTCTAGGCTATTTCTGTAAATTATTATATTGTTATATTTTATATTTTATACATTTAATAGTATTTTGGTGTCTCTACTTGGATAGTACTTTATTGTTTAAAAAGAGTTTTGAAAGTTTCTGCTTTTTTATTTAAAACCAATTTTCTTTGCAATGGGGGGTTTTAAATTATATGAATTTACCTTATTTTTATACCAATTCCAACTGTTTACAAAGTGTTTATTTTCTCTGTATGTTTTCTTTTGTGTTGTTTTGTGTCTGTATTATATTTCTATTTATATTCTCTTTGTATGTTTGTGTATTGTTATTTCTGTGTTTTTCCCTACTGTTTTCTGTAAAAGTTTCGTACACTTAGGGTGAGCTGAACGGCCTGGATAATAAATATCAAGAAAGATTTATCATGCATAAAGCATTACTTATAAAACACTTTCCAAGTGAAATTCAATTTTATTTAAACATCTCTGAAATGCGATACATACAGAGGTGATATTTTTAAAATTATCATAGTACAATAATTGGAAACTTAAAACTTCATCTAAATGCTTTAAAATCGTTTGCTTCTCTAGCTAAGTGAAATCAATGAATATTCCATTCATATCACTTATATTCCAGACTCAAAAGCTAAATAATTTTGCGTTAAAAATTCAGCAAGTCTTATACAACACATCTTACAATGACCTGTTTTGTTTACAGTTTGCATACATTAAAATTAGGCTTCATTATAGAAATAATCAAAGTTTAGTGATCATTTAAAATAAAAAATAATTGTGTAATTGCGTAAGCACAGAATTTAGAAACACAGATAATAAGGAAAAGTAAACGGATTTGGGACGGATGCAAAACTAAATATAAATACAATAAAGATTAATCATGCATAAAGCATTGATTATAAAACACTATCCAAATGTAATTTTAGTTAAACATCGCTAAAATACGATACATTCAGCAGCGATATTATTTTAATTATCACAGAACTACAATAATTTATTTTACTTGGAAAATTAAAACCATGGAGGTAAAAGTACGTTCTAACTCCATGCTGAAAATTTTATTCAAACTTCATGCAAATGACATAATCGAAATATAAATCGTCTGACTCTCTATGTAAAAGCAGTGAGTATTTCATACATACACTTTTATTCCAGACTACAGAGATAAATAAATTTGCGTGAAAAAATTCAGCAATTCTTATACAACTTGTCTTACAATCACTTATTTACATTTTACATTCATTAAAGTTAGGCTTCGTTGTAGAAATAATTAAATTTTAATGATCATTTAAATTAAAAAATATTGTAACTGTATTGGCGCAGAATATGAATGCACACAAAAAAAAAACCCGCAAAAGTAAAGCGATTTTAGAACGGATGCAACACTAATTACGAATTAAATGGAACTTTAAAAATTACGATTTTGATACAAGATCGATGCCTTATTTCATTTTGAAGTGGGTCACGTGACCTCTTCATATTATATGGGTGTCATTATTATTTTAATTTTTTTTTAAAAAGCTACCAAACCTATTTTGCTGATTTTTTTTATATATTTTATGGGATGATTCGTATATTTCCTAAACGTTTCGAAGTCATGTGTGAATTTTAACTTTGATTAAATTTTGCTTTGCTTAACTTTTTTTATTTCCATTTAATTTTGCTTAACTTTGCTAACATTGCTTGTGAATTTTAACTTAAGCAAAGATATTTGCTTAAAAGATATTTGCTTTTAAGATATTTGCTCATGCATGAAAGACATTTAATGTCTTTAAATGTATTTTATGCCTTTTAACGCTTTTAAATGCATAAAAGTCATTTAAAGGCATAAAAGGTACTTAATGTCATAAAAGGCATAAAAGGCATTTAAAGGAATAAAAGGCATTTAAAGACATAAAAGGCACTTAAAGGCATAAAAGGCATTTAAAGGCATAAAAGGCACTTAAAGGCATAAAAGGTATTTAAAGGAATAAAAGGCATTTAAAGGCATAAAAGGCATTTAAAGGCATTTAATCATGTATAAAACCCATAAAATGGATTTAAAGGCATAAAAACCATAAAATGGATTTAAAGACATAAAATGGATTTAAAGGCATAAAAGTCATGAAATTGATTTAAAGGCTTAAAAGGCATTTAATCCTGCATAAAAAGCATTTACAGTTCCATGATCACGAGACATAATACTATGCATATTTTGAGGAAAAAGGTCGTGAAATCAACAATCACAGTCCAAGCGTGAGTGTCAACGGGGATTGAGACAGAAGTCAAAAGATAAATCAACAAATCTGGGAAGATTGAAACACAACGCATACTTATTCTACAGCGCGCTCTCATCCGCCGTTATCAGTTTACGACAGTCAACGTTTAAGGGTGGTCTCGTGCAACTCTTACGGCCCTGTGAGGTCGAAGTCCTTCTGGAAAACTCACAATTCACACATATATTACAATCGGCCGAGATTTTTCAGTACAGAAGATCCTGAAGGAAACGTGCTCTCCGGACCAACGTTTATAAAGTTTCAATTTTCCACAATTACATCTCACATAATAAAAGACGCTTGTGCGGGTGTCTTTTGTAGCCAAAAATCAAAGCTTATGATAGTGGCAAATGCGGTATAAGGATAACGGCAAATGACCTTGCCGAGTTTTAGTTTTAACAGTTTACAACATAGTTGAAAAATGTTTATAAATGTGTTCATTCTGTCTGTCTGTCTGTCCGTTCGCACAACCGCCGTAAAAATTAATTTATCAAAATGAAATTTTAGTATACTGTTGATACTGTCCGTGAGACAGAGGGGAATGTAAATGAATAGTATCACCCAATTAGTTTTTGTTTGAACCCGGGTTGAAGAAATTAATTTCATAGAACCCTATGGAACATCATTTTTCAAAAAATTTTTAAGCAAAGTTAAAATTCACAAATTGCTTCGAAATGTTTAGGAAATATTCAAATGATACCATAAAATATGTAAAAAAAAATTAAAAAATAGGTTCGGTTGTTTTTTAAATAAAAATTAAAATAATTATTACACCCATATAATATAAGGAGAACACGTGACCCGCTTCAAAATACAGCATCCATTTTCTTTTTCTAAAGTAAAAATCGAGATTTTTAAAGTTCTTTTACATTTATATTGAGCATTGCATCCGTATTAAAATCATTTTTTTTTGCATATTTTCCGTGCATCTATATTCTGCGCCAACGCAATTGCAATATTTTTGAGTTTAAATGACCATCCAACTAACTTTGTTTATTTCTACAACGAAGCCTAATTTTAATGGATGCCTAATGTAAACAAGTAATTGTAAGATGAGTTGTATAAAAATGGAATTTTTATCATGCAAAATTATTTAACTCTCGAATCTGGAATAAATATCTATGAATGAAATATTCACTGATTTTACATAGAGAATCAGACGCTTTCTATTTTGATGACGCCATATGAATAAAGTTCATTGTTTTCGATGAAGGTTTAGTTTTTAAGTGAAATAAATTATTGTAGTTTTGTGATAATTGAAAAAATATCAACGCTGAATGTATCGCATTTTAGAGATGTTTAAATAAAATTGCACTCCAGTTGGAAAATGTTTCATAAACAATGCTTTATGCATGATTGATTTTGCATATTAAATTAGATTTAGTTTAAAAGTTAAGAACTTAAAATTTAAAACTCGGACGAATTTTTGCCTTTTATAAAGGCAATGTCAAAGCGATCACTTTCTTTGACAGGTGTTTTCCGAACCCTATCTCAGATATTAGGTACATACTTTGAGTACTATTTATGTTTCATACTCTATAATTTAGCGGATTTTACAGATGTATTTTAAAATCTTTGAATACAGAATTATTTTAATACTATAATTCTTTTCTATAATTTTTACTAAAATCGAACGTGAACTTTTGAAAATTGCATACAAACGTTTATTTTTAATTTCGACTTCAAAATAAAATTTATACCAACAGACGAAAGGAACATTATATTTTTCTTTTTTAATCAGCTCAGAGACGTAAAACTCCAATCGCTGAGAATGGCGGGAAGATAAAATAAGACAATCAAATTTTTTAACTTTACTTTCTAAAAATGAAAACTTAATAAAAAAAAAACGAAACATAACTCAATGGAATTTAATTTTTATATTCAAACGTCATGTCCTTTCAGTCCGCTTACTTCAAGCGTACCAAAGGAGGTTTTTCGAGGCATAGTACGCAGGTAGAAAACAGAGCACGAGATCAATGCTCAAAACAGATGATTTTAAAACTGAGTGGTGTTGCCAGGATCCGTGCCTTACAAAACATTTGCAAGCATGTGACTAAAAGTTTCTGGGGAATAAGCTGTCCGTAATGGGGTAATCCCCATTACGGACATCAAAGACCACACACACACACACACACATATATATATATATATATATAATCCATTACATATATATATATAGGGTGCCCACTTATATCCGTTACAGCCCCCTTAACTTCTAAACGGTGACAGCTTAGGCCATAAAGTTGGTATCTAGGTATAGTAAAAAGGCTATGCGCTACTCGATGAGACAACTTACAACGCCATCTATCGGTGAATTTTGGAAATAGCTGCCTTATCTCGTAAACGGTGAAAGATACGAGCAAAAGCCAATTAGAAAGTTGTAGAGCACTCTCGATTTAGTACGAAATTATACCTTGCGCACATTAATACTCAAAACAGAATGCAAGACATGAACATTTGTTTGGACACGATTTCGAAAATTGTCATGTCATAAAGAGTGGAAGAAAGAAACTGAGACACTTCCCTGTCTTCAGGATCATTTATTTACAATAATATATTGCTCAAAATGCTCTCCGTTAGCCAATATACACATTTGCACTCTGGACTGGATTTCTCGCTGTACATTGTGCAACATGGCAGGTGTTACGGTCGCACAAGCATCAGTAATGCGTCGACGAAGATCCTGCAATGTTGGCGGAAGGGTCGCATATACCTGATCTTTTATGTGTCCCCATAAGAAGACGTACAATGGAGTCAAGTCAGGTGAGCGCGTGGGCCAGTCGATGGAACCACCATACCCGATGGCTTGATTCTGGAATGCCTCTATTAGGTACCGCTGAACGTTTGAAATCTTATGCGGAGGTGCGCTGTCATGTTGGAACCATACATTTAGGAGTTGGTGCAACGGTAGATTCTCAACTAAGCCGGTTATTACATCCTGCAGAAGCTGCAAGTACCGTTGTCCCGTTAATGTGCCCTCGTAAAATACTGGTCCAATAAGCTTGTCAATAAAAATTCCGCACCAAACTTTAATCGATCAGCGTTGTTGATGTCGAACTTCGACGGCATATCTCGGGTTTTCCAGCTACCTGGTATGAACGTTCTGTCTATTAAACATTCCGTTCCTCGAAAAACATGCTTCATCCGTCCATATTATGTCTGCCAGGAATGTTGGGTGGACCTCTAAATTATTCATCACAAAGTTGCACCACGTGTAACGTCTCTCAGCATCTCTTGGCAGCAATCCCTGCACAGGTGTGGATCGGTATGGATGAGCACCTGATTCATGCAGGATTTACCAGACGCGGCTTTTTGAGAGGCCACAATTTTCACTGATCATTCTTGTGCTGCTCTGAGGATGGGCGAGAGTGTATGCTAGCACATCTTCAGGTTGCACTTTGCGTCCTTCATTACGAGGTGTACAATTTCGAGGTCGGTGGGTCACGCAGCCCGTCTCCCTTAAACATTTTACAACTTTTAAGATGATCTGCCGTGTAGGATGCGGGCCTTGAGGGAAACGCTCACGATACAGCCTTGCAGCTGATTTTGCCTTACGTCCATATTCACCGTAAATTAACAGCATCTCGCAATACTTGTTACTGCCAAATTTTGCCATAACTATCCGCCTTAACGTACAACCCAGCAGAAATATCCTTTTTATAGTAGTAGTCTCTGGTGAACAGGTATGACGTTCCATCCTCATTTGCATAATACATGAGATCCATGCGATTTTTATACCAGACAGATTGAGCTGTGTGTTTGGAGAGACAATTTTGCAAGATTATCAGAAAGTTTTCATGGTTTTTAGAGACATTTAGTGAAACACGCAACCGGTGGGGACAGAACCATTGTCCTCATGAATGCGAATCACGTGCGTTTCCCTTGCCCCACAACACAGGCTCGTATTTAGTCCGTAAGGTGGTCTCTTCTCGCTTCGCTTCACAGTCAAACATATGTTTATTTTTTGCATTCCGGTTTGAGTATTAAATTGCGCGAGGTATCTTTTCGTACTAAATCGAGAGTGCTCTATAATTTTCTAATTGACTTTTTTCACGTATCTTTCACCGTTTACGAGATAGGACCGCTCATTCCAAAATTTGCCGATAGATGGCGTTGTAAGGTATCTCATCGAGTAGCGCATAGCCTTTTTACTATACCTAGACACCAACTTTATGTCACCGATTAGAAGTTAAGGGGGGTGTAACGGATATAAGTGGGCACCACATATATATATATATATACTAAAAAAAATAACGCTTCGGCAGGCGATAATTAGCTGAATATTTTAGAATTAAAGCTAGAGTTTTTATGAATGCCTGTAATTGCGGCTTTTCTGCTAGCTGGTCGAAATTATCAATAAAGTAGCTGAAAAAAATGAGCAAAGGTTGCAAAATGTTTTTCAGTGTAATATTTCTTTAAGGACGTTTATTTAGGATCTTGGAAATGTCGGGTATAGAGAAATAATTTTTGGATTTGGACTTTGATCAGAAACTGAACGAGACCGATGTATGAAGTAAACTGAAATTCTGTACTATTAAAAAGACAGAAAACTGTCTGCGACACATGACTTCGCATCGATAATACACACGCATATAAAGGCAATAATATAATACACAATCATATAAAGCCCGTCCGTCCATATAGTTGCTCTATATCCTAAGGATGAGTCGGACGGTCTGGGTCTTCAACACTCATATAAAGAGGAAGAGATTTAAAAATTCATTCATTTGAATGATTCAGCGATGCAATAATGACATCTCAAAACATAAGCCACGTGATAAGGTTTTCAAACATGTATCAGCAGTTAAGATAAATGCTGATTCTTGAAATTAATGGTAGAAATTTCATAGCCCCAAATTTATACATTAGTTTACGCCGTGTCATATGCTTCTGTCACTATACTCCTTATCAGTTGATAGGATCATTGGCTGAACGAAAACCTCATCACCGTGACAATTTATTTTTCCAATGCTTTATATCCTAACCATTTCCTTATATTTTATATCCCTATATACTTCCACTATAGTTAGTTCCCCTAGTACATAGTAGTGGGAGCAATGTGTCCTATAGGTACTACCAAAAAGGCGAAGCAAGCCATAATATTGAGTTTTCTTTTATTACATTTTACAAGAAAAGTTGTGAAAATCGATCTGCCACTGACCATTTAATTAATTCCAGCGTGTTACCAGTTTCGCTAGGGGCTCGTCAGGCTCATCTTTTTTCACAGTTCCTTGCCCCACTGTTAAACATGCCGTGACGGAATTCGTCACTCCTTTGTAAATTGCATAATTTCTGTACTTTTTAAACTTTTATTTAATTAATCTGTGTCCTGGAACCCTCTAGTCATTGTATATATTTTAGCATATTTAAACGTATCAAAATCTGTATTGAATTGTGGCCATTTTTATTCCATAATAATTCTCGCACACTCGAGGAACAACGTCTGTCGTTCAAGGTCGCACTTGTTTGCGGGTGGAGACAGTTGTCTCCATGTTTTTTCGCTTTGTTGGGTGATGCAATCTTGTGCTGGTTTTCGTGTGGTTCTGCACGTGCCTTGTGAATTCTCCGTTGGTGGGGGTGGATCCCTGGATGGTTTTGAAATGGAAAGAATTTTGGATTGGAGGAAATGTGAAGATGTGAGCCCTTGATAATTTTATTTGGCCGGGACCTGGATCCACCTGGAGTGTTTATAAGCTGAGTGATTCTGATTTCTGGGCTCTCTCCCTGGAAACATCTTCGAACCCACGACCTGCGCGGAATTCATCCCCCAGGTTGAGTCCCGTCGCTGTGGGGGTCGGGAGCGATGCCACCGTCGCTTCTGCTGAGATCTGATGCCTTGCCCTCGCCGACCGTCGACCGCCGTGTGGATGATGATTGAGAACCTCACGTGAATCCGCGACTGGGACCAGAAAAGGCAAATAATGAAACAGGACGTTCCTTGGAGTACCTGATCCGGCACCTTGCCGGAAACTGCGGTTCTGCCGTTCCTGCTGGAGCGGGGCAATGTTTGCCCCGAGGGAATCTGCCAGTGGATGCCTACGCTTTTCCTACCGTGAGTCCTTTTCAAGTTTTGTGAGGTAAGCCTTGGTTATTTGGACGTGCTGTTGGCAGTCGTCTGGACTTGAGCGTCGACTCCGAAGAACACTTCGCCTTTGATTTCAGCTGCCTTCATTAATTATATTATATATTGTTTAATTTCAGCTACCATCCTTAATTTAAGAATTAAATGCATCTAAAGTAATTTACATTATTCGAAGTTTTAGCGTTCCTCGAGTGTGTATTCTCTCTGACCATACCATGTTTTGTTGAATAATTGAAAAGTATGTATTGCTGGTATAATTAGATTAAGATTTGATTATCTAAATTCCGGCAAGAGCCGATGATTCTTTAGTAGAAGTGGTCCAGTGGTTTTGAGCTGATAATAAATCAGCATGTGTAATTTATGTGTTCAACTCCATATTTGAGTAATTAATAAATTTGAATTTAAATTTAAATTGAGTTTTTATTTGAGTAGAAATTGTATTGATTTATGCGTTTTCAGCTTCTGGTGAAATCTTGAAGGTAAAGGTAATTCTTTAGTATTTTTGGAGTTTGTTGGGTTTCTCCGCAGGTCATCAATTGGAATTCTTCCAATTGACGGGAGGTGTGTTTAGAACCTGGGTTAGTAAAATTTGGAGAAAGTTAGACTTTCTCGGTCTGCCGTGTCGAGCGGGAATCCGTTGCGACTTCTGATGCCCTCGGAATTCCCGTATTGACAATTGGTGCCTTTGACCTTCCCTCTCGAGCACCTGTGGTTTTTAAAATTTTGTTTGTATGGAGT
Organism: Amaurobius ferox; assembly: GCA_951213105.1. Classification (NCBI taxonomy): domain Eukaryota; kingdom Metazoa; phylum Arthropoda; class Arachnida; order Araneae; family Amaurobiidae; genus Amaurobius; species Amaurobius ferox. Next base: position 108,844,868 of record OX578154.1, on the reverse strand, counting down.
TGTGAAATTTTGGTGAACTGGACCGATGGTATGGTTTGAGTTTTGGTTTTGAGAGTTGCACACTTTTGTGTTGAAAATTTGTATGTATTAGTTATGAAATTATTGAAAAAGTATTTGTGCAAAGAAAAATGATTTGAATTAAATGTGTGAGATCTTGGTGAAGTGTGGCACGGTTTGAACGAAAGATGTTTGGTGTACTATAAAAATGGTTAAGAACACAGTTTTTGAAAAATTGCTTTAAAATTTGAAAATTATAGTAAGAAATTTGAAAATTATAAAACTGTAATATAAAGCTGTTAAAATTGAAAATTTGATCAAAGAATTATTTTAAAAATTGAATTTAAATAGTATAAAATTTTTAAGTAAAAACTTGTTTCGATTTGAAATTTTGTGGAATTCTTCTGTTTTTGATCTTAATTTTTGAGAGTATTAATGTGTGGGATTTTTGAATTCTGGCTGTAATTTTATCTTCGAGCTCTGTTGAGCATTTTCCCCCAAAAACTTGGGTCGGCAGTTTTTGAAACTCCGTGTGTTTAGTTTTGGTTTAGAATGTGAAATTGAAAAATTGGGCCGAGAATGGAGGCCATCTTCTGAATTTCATTCGAAAAATAAAATAAAATCTGTGTAAATTGAAATATAATTTTTTTTAACTTAAAATCTGAATCGAAAGTACACCTGTGTTTGAATGACAATTCTTAATTATGTCTATACCCGATTGTGACTACACGATTATGACTTGTGAGATATAGAATAAATTGAGCTTAATTAGTGTGAATAATATTGTGAAGTTAAAGAAATAAAAGTATTTTGTTGTTGGTATGTGCAGAGTGGCACATAGCCAGTTTAAAAAAAAAATGGTGCAAATGTTGCACGGAAAGGAAATGAAAAATTCTATATATATTTACTTATTATGACATGTTGAGGGGTGTATAATAAAGAGGCATAAAGTAGTAATACATGTTAAGTAGTTGACAATAAAAACAATATTTTAAGAAATGGTCTAAACTTTGGAAAGTTGTAAAAATTAAGAATTAAGAAATTGATTAATTAAAATTTGATATTAATTAAATTGAAAATTAAATTTGATATATGAGAAAGTTAAATGTAAATATTTGTTTTAAAAGAACTCTCGTTTTGAATTTTGAGAATTCTTCTCGTTTCGGTTTCGAATTTTTAGTTGAGTTAATGTGAGGAGATTCGCTGCAAAAATGTTTATTTCGACGAGCTCATTGAGCCCTTTCCCATATGAAAAAAAAAAAAAAGAATGAAATTTTGGGGTTTTGCAGAGTCCGAGTCTCATGGAATGTTAGATGGTTAAAAATGGATTTGAAATTTTGAACTGGAAATGAGGGTTGTTCTTGAGATTTGATCGAAACATTTTTTAAATTGATTATAAATACTTAAATTAAATACTTGAATCCTAAGTAATACTAAGATATGTAAATACTGGAATAATTAAGTAGTTAATGATTTGATTGTACACCCTGTGTTTTATAACATAACTGATTATGACATATAAGAATTGACAAATATGATGAGTTTAAAAATAAAAATAATTACGTGAGAAAATAAAAATAATTCCGTGTGAAAAAAGTTTTTGTTGTTCTGTAGCTAAGAGAGCACACAAATTTTTGAGTTCTGTATGACAGACAGACTCGAGTTGATGGACCAAAAATGTAATTTTGAGTTTTGATAAAAAAAATATATAATAATATTAAATAAAGGTCCCTTTTGATCACGTAAATTATTGAGTAAAATAAATGAGCTGTGAATTGTTTATGATAATATGAAAAAAAAAGTGTACATGTAATAATTACGGTAAGTGAAAAATATTGTATTATGTATTATTGAATACTGAAATTGGGAAAAAAAATTGATTTACATATATGAGTTATTATATTGACACATATTTGATAATGTTATTTATAAATGAAAAATGGAATAAGTACACAAAATATAAAGATATATAAGGTGAAAAATTGTGTAATATCAAAATGAAATGAATGTGCTGCTGTGTCATTTCAATAATTCGGGGATGAGCCAGGAATTTTTTTTTTTTTTGAAAAAGGGGTAAATTTATTGAAAAATGTTGACTTAGAATTTGAGAAATGAAAATTTTGACTTGAAAAAAAATGAATAATTGATGGAACAGTTAAGATATGAAAATAATAGAATTTATGAATAAGAAATGAAAAATCTGGTTCCACAGTTTTATAAGGATAAATAATAATTTTATGAAAAATGATATTTTTGAAAAGTCAACTGGTGAAAATGTGTTTGTGTGGGACTGAGAGCCATGTTTGTATATTTATTTTCCCAGAGTGCTTGTGAGTGATTGTAATTGATTTGTCTGCCTCAGGATGATTAAGTGAAATGAATGATTCTCCACTGGTTGTTTCTGCCTCCTTGCAAAAATTTTGCATCCAAACATTTTGCTAAATATTTATTTTCGTGTCTTGACCTTCCTAAGTTCTGTTGAGTTTTGTTGTGATTGCGGAAGCCGGCCCGTTCTCACTGGTTTGTGTTCAGTGTTGTTTCTAGAAATTGCCTTACAAACAATTTTGAGGAGTGTGGAATGTCTTGGGTTGGAATTGACTTTGTTTGGAATGTTACTTAATATTAAGAACTGTTGTTTTCGTGGGTTGATCCCTCTTTGCACTCATCTGTGTTAATTTCGGTAGCAATGAAAAGTCTTGCTCAAAAATTTGTTTCGGGAAGAACTTTTGGTCTGAATATTTGCTCAATTCCTTATTCTGTCCAGCGAGTTTTTGTTGAAAAGTTTGAAAATTCTGTCAGAATGAGTTGCTCGCAGGTGAGGTATTGAAAAATGAAATGTTGAAAATTTGAAAATATAAAATTTCGAAATATTAAATGGAAGTCGTGGAGAAATGTTTTAAAAATAAGAAAAATGAAATGATTTAATTTGAAAATATTGTGAGAAAAGTCGGAAAAGTGACTTATTTATTAACGTTGATATTGAATTTAAAGTTTGAAATGTATTTTCGGCCTCAGATTTCCCTTGTTTCCCCTTGGTATTGAATGAAAAAAAAAATAATAATGTTCTGAAATTAATTACATAAAGAAATTGAAAGTTTGTCCTTGGCTTTTTCGAGTGAATGGATCCCCTTGATTGCAGATTCTAAGAGCTGTGTTTACTTCAGCCGATAATGAGCTGACGCCGGATGGGTAGATGAAATTTTCTTTCCCCCCCATTCGAGATTGTTCCTGCATAGTGCAGAGCGTTGGTGAAATAAATGTTTTGTTTTGATGACGACTGAGAAACATTTGACCTACTTCCATAGGTTTTGGTTTGAAATGTAGCAGTAGAATTTTTTTTAATTGTGTGATTGATTTGAAATGAATGTCTTTAACATCGAAGAAAAATATGCTGACTGAAATAGTGTTTTTTTTTATCACAAAACCGAAAGTGAATAATAAAAGAGAATTGCATTATAAAATAACTGAATGTGGAGATATTTTAAAAACTTAGAATAATTTTGCGACTCCTATTGGTAATATGAAATATTTAGAGAAATATTTGAAAAAAAAATAATATAATAATTGAACTTGGAGTCTGGTTTTGTGGAAATTTGAATTAGAGTAGAGGAACTCTAAATTTAATCACAAATATAATATTGATATATGGAAAGTGAATCCACAAATAATTTAATGCAAATTGAAATATTTCGAAGGTTATTTAGTGATTTAGTTACTGGAAATGTGGAACTTGGTAGAGTAAAGAAACTCTTAAGTTAATTACGGAAATATAAGAAACATTGAGAATGTGTTCCACAATTTGAATTAAAATGAAATAAGAACATTTTAGAAGTTTATTTACTTAATGTGGAAATCTAAAAAGAGTCAGTGAACTCTAATTTTATTTCGAGAAATGTTGAATTTTTAAATTGGATTCCACAAATTAATTTACTTGATAATAATTTTGAATTTTACTTTACATATTTATTTTCTGAAATCCATACTTAAAAATATTTTGATTTGAATTTAAGAATTTTAATTTGAAAACGTAATTATTAATTATAAAGATAAATTTTGGATTTCGTTTAATTGTGGAGTTACGCATTTGAATTTTTTTTTTTTGCACTTAAGAAATTAATATTGAGAATTGGTGCAAAAGTGAAAGAACATTGAGAAAAAGATTTTTTCTTTGAATGATTGAATTTCGTCCTTGACTTCAAATAACTTAATTACATCTTTGGCAGGCAACTTAAACTTAATTTTAAGAGAAATATATTGAATTTAAGAATAATTTAGTAAAATTAAATGGAAATTAGTGAATTTTGAGATGACACTAATTTATTTAGAAATGTTTGAAATTTTGAAAAATTGGTACTTTGATGATTTGTTATTTACAGATATTTTAAAAAAATGTTGGTAATAATGAGAAATTATAAATTGATTTAAGAAATCTGAAATTTTGATCTGTGGTTTTGATGTTTTGATTGGGGAGTGGCGAAAAATTTGTTTTGAAATTTTAAGATACTTTTACTTGGTGGCAAGGCTTGGTGAACTTCATGAGAAAAAGAAAAAATAATACATAAGAAATGATTATTACAAAAATGTGTGGATTGAAGTTCAAATTTGATTTTCGTGCCCGTGCCTGTAGAGCACTGATGAAATTGAGGCACTTGTTATTTACGAAACAAAATATTTTATTTCGGTGTGAACCGGTGGCGACAGGAAAATGTTTGCCATTTTCTCCGTGACTCGGTTGGTTCTCGAAAAGCGAGACCAAATTAAATTGCATATTAATGTGTTGTACATAAAATGAATTTAATATAAAAACTAATTTTTTTTGTGTAGTAGGATTGTGGAATTGGTCATCCTTCTTTAGGCCTTTTTCGGAACTTTTGCCCTGCAGGTGTTGAGTGTTGGCCGCATTCTGATCTGGTAGGTGTGGTGATGTTTGGGCTCACACTGCCCTTCTGCTAAATTTTATCTAAATTGCGGACGACAACTTGGATCTGGTTGTCGGTTGCTTCGGGGATGTTCCAAATTCCATTGAGTGAATTTTTGGAATGAGAAGTGTGTATATAAATGTGTTTTGTGGAGTAAGACTCTCCCTTACTGCCACATTTGTGTTCTTGTTTTATTTATGTTATATGTTCATTTATATTCCTTGCTGTTATTGGGAGAAAGAATCTCTTGATAATTATTTCATTTTTAATCTTTTGATGTTGAGAAAAATTTCTTGACATATTTATTCAGTGTATATTTTCATGTGTTTTTTTTGCGAGTCACAGGACCTTGGAGAAAATGATTTTTTGAATATTGGAAAATAAATAATCATGGAATATTGAGTTCGGTTCTGTCACCCGGTCACCTTTGTTGATTCCTTGCCACGGTTGTCCACAGTTGATTACATTTGAGAAAAAGAAAGGAAATAATTTAATTTCGAGTTTGAAATTTAAAATTGTGTGGACGTGTTTTTCGGCCACTGATCCCCCTTTTCTGCCACATGATCTGGTTGAATAATTGAAATAAAATAATAATGTTGTATTTATGAAATGATTATTTGAAAAAAGTGTCATTATTTGATAAAAGAATGATTTGAATTTTGAATAGCATATGAGATTTATAATAATGATAATAATTTTGAAAATTTTGTTAATATTGTTGAAATGTAAAGAAAATGGAAAATGAAAATTAATTAATAATTTAAAATTGTACAATATTATAAATGGTATTATGGTAAGAATACCTGTGTCAAATGAATGTTGCCAGCTCGCTGCCTCTTTGTAAGAGGAATGAAAATTTTTTGTGTCAAATGGACACTTTGATGTCAAGTGACTGATGTTCGCCACTGGACCAGGTTGGTAAAATTTTTAATTGTTCTTAGTATGGTCACTTAATTGAATCTGTTTTATATTTATATTGTTATTTAGAAATAGTTATTTATAAATTATGTGTCTATTTAGACAGGCTTTGAGCCACAAATTTGCTGCTGTATATATAATTGAAGAAAAACTTTGTGTGGTCATAAAATTTTATTACAATATCATAAAGAGAATAAAACGATGACAATATCATAAAGAGATGAAAAATGTTCTGCTGACCACTTGTAAATATAATTGCTGGAATTTGATTTACTTGAAAAATATGAAAATAATTTGAAATTTAAAAGCAGAAAATTGAAAATAGTTTATAAATTGAAATTAATTGAAAATTTTATTTGAAAAATTTATTTTAACTTTTGTGCTGACTTGAGGGTTAATTTTGTAAATATTTAATTGAAATCTTGAATTTAATTGAAACTTAGAATTTTATTGAAATTTTAATGTAAACATTTAATATTATTGGAAATTCACATAATGTGAAAATCTTTGTGAAGGGCTTGTATTTATTAGGATTTGACTCATTTGCAGTCACTTTTAGATTACTTTTGACCCTGGTTCTTCGACATGCGCCCATGTGGGATGGTGTTCGTGTCAAGAGCCCTTGATGTAGTTTGCGCGACTGCATCTTTTCAAAATTTTGTTGAATTTTTTTCTTGAAGGTCCCGCGGACTCCAAGGAGCCTGATGTCTACTTGCTCCTGCTGGCTTGGTTGAAAAAAATCCTCCCTTGTCGAATTTTTTTTCTCCGGAGGGAGGGGGAGTCTGTCGTGACGGAATTCGTCACTCCTTTGTAAATTGCATAATTTCGGTACTTTTTAAACTTTTATTTAATTAATTTGTGTCCTGGAACCCTCTAGTCATTGTATATATTTTAGCATATTTAAACGTATCAAAATCTGTATTGAATTGTGGCCATTTTTATTCCATAATAATTCTCGCACACTCGAGGAACAACGTCTGTCGTTCAAGGTCGCACTTGTTTGCGGGTGGAGACAGTTGTCTCCATGTTTTTTCGCTTTGTTGGGTGATGCAATCTTGTGCTGGTTTTCGTGTGGTTCTGCACGTGCCTTGTGAATTCTCCGTTGGTGGGGGTGGATCCCTGGATGGTTTTGAAATGGAAAGAATTTTGGATTGGAGGAAATGTGAAGATGTGAGCCCTTGATAATTTTAATTGGCCGGGTCCTGGATCCACCCGGAGTGTTTATAAGCTGAGTGATTCTGATTTCTGGGCTCTCTCCCTGGAAACATCTTCGAACCCACGACCTGCGCGGAATTCATCCCCCAGGTTGAGTCCCGTCGCTGTGGGGGTCGGGAGAGATGCCACCGTCGCTTCTGCTGAGATCTGATGCCTTGCCCTCGCCGACCGTCGACCGCCGTGTGGATGATGATTGAGAACCTCACGTGAATCCGCGACCGGGACCAGAAAAGGCAAATAATGAAACAGGACGTTCCTTGGAGTACCTGATCCGGCACCTTGCCGGAAACTGCGGTTCTGCCGTTCCTGCTGGAGCGGGGCAATGTTTGCCCCGAGGGAATCTGCCAGTGGATGCCTACGCTTTTCCTACCGTGAGTCCTTTTCAAATTTTGTGAGATAAGCCTTGGTTAATTGGACGTGCTGTTGGCAGTCGTCTGGACTTGAGCGTCGACTCCGAAGAACACTTCGCCTTTGATTTCAGCTGCCTTCATTAATTATATTATATATTGTTTAACTTCAGCTACCATCCTTAATTTAAGAATTAAATGCATCTAAAGTAATTTACATTATTCGAAGTCTTAGCATTCCTCGAGTGTGTATTCTCTCTGACCATACCATGTTTTGTTGAATAATTGAAAAGGTGATATTAATATGTATCTGGTAAAATTAGATTAAGATTTGATTATCTAAATTCCGGCAAGAGCCGATGATTCTTTAGTAGAAGTGGTCCAGTGGTTTTGAGCTGATAATAAATCAGCATGTGTAATTTATGTGTTCAACTCCATATTTGAGTAATTAATAAATTTGAATTTAAATTTAAATTGAGTTTTTATTTGAGTAGAAATTGTATTGATTTATGTGTTTTCAGCTTCTGGTGAAATCTTGAAGGTAAAGGTAATTCTTTAGTATTTTTGGAGTTTGTTGGGTTTCTCAGCAGGTCATCAATTGGAATTCCTCCAATTGACGGGAGGTGTGTTTAGAACCTGGGTTAGTGAAATTTGGAGAAAGTTAGACTTTCTCGGTCTGCCGTGTCGAGCGGGAATCCGTTGCGACTTCTGATGCCCTCGGAATTCCCGTATTGACAAACAATACCCGATGTAGAAAATGCAACACCATGAAGCTTTGGCCGTATAATTATGCAAATTGCGAGACAAATGCAGCTGATCGATGTATGCAAATGATATGAAATGCAAGCAGGTCACGTGATAAGCGCGCGGGATGTATGGAATGGAAACGTCAGACGAGCCAACAGTTGTTACTGTGTGTCACCTACAAAAACCCGTTTTTCGAGATGCTTTGTATTTCAGAAAACACGTGTTGTTGATGAGATAACTAGACAATGACGCCGAAGTCTGTTACAGTATTTGGACGATCGTACAAGGGGATTCATTTTAGACCTACGTACTGCTGGGTGGTTGTACTGGGGTATTGCCGCTGAAAGACACCTAGATGCGTCCACTGTGCAAAAGAATTAGAGAAGATGGATTGGAAATGGACATAAGAATCGTCGGAGTGGTAAAGGTTCATCCAGACGTACGTCAGTACGCGTTGATAGACACATTCAAAAGGCATGCGGTGCGGTCCCACAAACGACGACTGTCGACATTCTACAGAATTTACGGGATACATTGGATGCTCCAATATCAGCGAGAACTGTTTCTCGACAAATGGCCGGAAGCGGCTTGCACTCAAACCTTTCCTTTACGAAGACTGCCATGGATGACAAGACACCGACGTGAGAGATTGAAGTGGTGTTGGACCCGTGTCTCTTGGACGACTGAGTGGGATAGGGTGGTGTTCAGAGACGAGTCTCGGGTCTCTTTGTCGAATGACAGTCGACGTGTGAGACTCTGGAGGCTACTTGGAAATAGATCCAATCCTCCTGCGACTGTTAACGCCGTACTGCTCGACAGCCAAAGTCGTGGCTCTTTAAGTTTAGTAAAGGATTGATTTAAATTTTGTCATCAACCCTTTCACTCTCCAACACCGAATATTTCTCCATAACGTCAATCAAACCAATCTTCGAATCATCCATCTCCTGTCCCTTTACATCAATAGAACTATTTAAACGCCAATTATCTCCAAGACATTTATCAAGGTCTGCGCCAATTTTCTCCAAGACTTTCATCATGGCCTGTCCTAATTCCCTAGTAAGCCAGCGTTTGCTGTCGCAGAACTTCCACTAAAAGTTGAAAAAATTCAACTACTAGGAAGGCATTCAATGGCCTTGCTAACTCCGTTTCCCTGTTATCATAAAAATAGGGTCCCATATTTTGAAAAATTGCCCTGCCAATACCTATTGGGCATATAAAATAATCAGTATGAATAAAAGTCATGTCTGCCGGTTTTTGGTCTATAGATTCAATTAAAGAATCAATAGTTGAGGTATAAGTCATTTCGGAGAGAATTCAAACAGTCACAGGAATAAATAGTTTCTAAGTTATCTATGCGTTATCTATGCGTCTATAACAATATTATACACTCAGACAATAGGCAAGTGCTATAGAGACTTCAAAAGTAACCCTTTCCACTTCAGTTAGAGTAGAAATACCAGTAGGAGAATATAATAATAAGTGAACCAGGGAATAAAAGAATAAGTTTCATTTCAAGTAACCAAACTCCAATCCTATAGAGTCGACGCAAAGTCACCCATTGCAAATTCAATCCCCTACGAGAGCCTGAAGTAATAAGCATGTTACAAATAGTAGGATAAATCCAACAATTGGGCATACACGATTACAACATCCATTTCAATGAAATCAAAAGTCCGTCTTTAGAAACAGTAGTGATAAAGACTACGTCATCAAAAATGGAGTTTCAAAATGAAAGATTATAAATCTTCAAAATATACAGTCACATTATAGGGTATGTGACCTTCCCTGACTTTCGCACACGTTCCGCATCGACATTTCATACTTTCAATCTAGTGATCCGCAGCAGCAGAGGTGCAATAAGGCTGCTTTCAGCTATCGGATCTTTAATCCAGAATCGTACCTATATCTGATTAGCACCACAATTGACTTATCCATAAAATTTTATAAAATTGGGTCTGTCAGATTTTTAGTTAGGCTGGATGCAGACAGACACACTCACACGCGCGTCATGCTGAAAAACTTTTCAGTATTCTAAAGGTCCCCAAACGTGCCCATCCGTCGAAAACTCGAATTGCGATTTCGACATCATTCCAATACTTTCGCTATATGGTATTACCGTGTACTGTCGGGAAAACAAAACAAATATCGTCCAATTAAGAGTAAGAATCTTAGTCCCTTCACTCTTATGTGTAAGAAGTTTAAACTACTATATTTGTGGAGAATGTTATGAAATCGTATGTGTGTTATAAACTGTGGGCAGCACATGACATTTCCTACAGACTGAAATTCATTTTCTCTTTATTTCTTTCATAATTCCTTAAATTGAGTTATGAAAGTACGAAGCATTACCGTGTTTTGTAGGGTAAAGTAAGAAATCTGATGTGGGCAGCACATGACTTTTCCTGCTGACTCATATTCATGTTCTCTTTATTTCTTCAATAATTCATTAAATTGAGTTTAATGGCACAAAACACACCTATAATTATTGAAAATGACACTGAATTTGCACTTTTAATTCAATTTTCGTTTTCATTGGGAAATTGGACTTATTTTCACGAAATGTAAAAAAACTAAAATATCTCGAGAACGGCTAGTCCCACTGTAATGGGGTTAGTCTTATTATTTTTGTCGTTGAACAATAGGTATGAAATAAGCATGTAATTGATGTATTTCATTCTTTTTGTCGTTAAACATTAGGTAAAAATTAGCATATAATTGATATATTTCAGCATACGTAGTTTTTTATTTTAGATTTTGACGATTTTTGTGGACCATTTCGCAAAAAAAGGGCAGGTTATTTTTATCCGAATCGCACCAAAATCTAATCCGCCCCAGGATAACCCACAAGTGACTCATTTCATAAATTCTGTGAAATTTGATGTCTTAGTTATTCAGCTAGGGTGGATACATACAATTTAAATAATAAATAATTTAAATAATTAAAGTCAATTTTTGCGAGACATTTTGCATAAACAAGCGGGTTATTTTATTCCGAATCATATTAAAAACTAATCAGCACCAGGGTCATTCATAAGTGACTTACCTACCACATTTTATTAAATTGGGTTCATTAGTTTTTGAGTTAGAGCGGATACATACATTGTACAGACAGATACACCAAAAGACAGACACATTCACACAGTCGTCACGCTAAAAATAGCTTTTCGTATTCTAGTGATCCCAAAAAGTGTCCATCCGGCAAAAACTGGAGTTGCTATTTTCAATATGATTCCAAAACTTTCCCTATATATTGCCGTGTATTGCAGAGAAAGTCAAAATGCTTACAAATGCATTAAAATAAAATGTATTACAATTATAACTAAAACAAATTTCAGCATTTTAACTAAAAGTATATTCTATATCCACAGATGAGTCAGCTATATCTGTCTTTCAAGCAATGACGTAAACTACAAACCATTATTCGGCATTAAAACAGGTGACTCTACTTTTTTTTTGTAAATGCTAATGTGGTTTTATTCAGCGATATGCGTGTGTGCGATAACATTGCTACTTTTTTACTGTTTGGTACGTGGTAACATTTCTGCTTTATCATTGTTTAAACTTTTTCCTCCTTTATGTGTATAAGAAAAGAAGGGTACTCGCTCACAGCCACAAACCAGACATGGGTGTTACTAAGCAGTGTTACTTGGTGTTTGCAATAGCGGTAGCGTTACTCTTTGTGGCAATGGCTCGAGCTGATCACGGTTTCCTCACTGACATCGGTGATGCAGTTAAATAATTTCTTACTGGAGCCGGCTTAGGAATCAATGACTTGTTACCCATTGGAGCTGACAGTGCACTTGGCCACATTGGCGAAGGAATTGCCCGTGGAACCGCAGACATTGACAATGGTCGAAGAAGTAAGTCGTTTTATAGAGTTACTTACCCTACTATTCATTCAACTGCCCTCCTATACCCCGCGTCCATTTCAAGAAGTCAAAACAATATATATTCCAAAAACTATTCAAAACATCTCTAAAATATACTATAATCTATCAAAAGTGAATAATCTCTACCAGTTACTTTCCTTATATACATAGTATAATGTATAAGGAATGTACTGTGATTGAGTTTCCTACGGGTGAGCACTTTTTAAGTACCCCGGCACGAATCAGACGTTTTTGAGATGATGTCTCTGTGTGCGTGTCAGTGAGTTTATGGAGACGATATCTGTCGAACGAATAGAGAGATTCGAACGAAATTAAGCAAAAATTATAATCCGTGAATACCGGAAGCCTATTGTTTCTAAACGCAATCGAATGTTCAAAACCCCCCAAATTTGCGAGTGAAATTAAAAAAAAATCATCAAGAGATCAAAACCTTTAAGAAAGTTATGAAAATAGTCATTTATTATGTAATTTTCATTGGAAAACGTTGGACGTAAAATTTAGAATGTTAGCATGAGCCCTTTTCAAGATATTGGACATTTAAAAAAAAATATTAAAAAATCACATAAAATAGAAAATAAATATTAGCTATTGTAAAATAGATTCTCTTCTCATATTTAATATCATGCGATAAATTGGGGAAAATCATTCTCGTGGATCTAGCTCGTTCCATTAACAAGAAAATATACTTTGGTTGATATTTTTGCATTTGCCCGAAAACAGTCATCTATCTCCTATAAGAATAACTTATTTCTCCGTCTTTTTTCCCAGAGTAAAAATAGAGTTTTTTAAAGTTCTTTCAAATTTAGATTTAGTGTTGCGTCCGTCATAAAACCACTTTGTTTCTGCGTAATTTATGTGCATCTATAATCTGACGGAATACAATTACAATATTTTTTAGTTTAAATGATCATAAAACTTTCCTTATTTCTACAACGAAGCCTAATTTTAAAGAATGCAGAATGTAAACAAATCATGCTGTATGAAAAGTCTGTATAAGAATTACTAAATTTGTAAACGCAAAATTATTGATCTCTGGAGTCTGGAATATACGTGATATGAATGAAATATTCATTGGTTTTACGTAGAGAAGCAGACGACTTTATATCATTGCCTTTTTTGATGCAGTTTTAAGCATGGAGTTAGAAAGTACTTTTACATCCATGGTTTTAAGTTTGCAAGTAAAATACTTGTACTGTGATAATTTATAAGAATGTACACATGTAATTGTAAGATGAGTTATAAAGGAATTGCTGAATTTTTTTTTCACGGAAAATTATTTATCACTGCCTTTACATAGAGGACCGATTTATATTTCAATGGCGTCTTTTAAATAAGGTTCATTTTTTTCGATGAAGTTTTAATTTTTCAAGTAAAATTAATTATTGTCGTTCTGTGATAATTAAAAAAATATCACCGCTGAATGTATCGCATTTTAGAGATGCGATTCATTCAGCAGATTGCATTTCAATTGGAAAGTGTTTGATAATAAATTCCATATACAGGATTGATCTTTCTTGTCTTAGCATATGCTCTTGATAAAAGATGTTTAGGTTCCGAATTATTTTTGTTTTTAACATTTTTCGTGTGATTGATCAAATAAAGACATGTATCTTAGAGAGTTTTATATTTTATTGTAAATCCGCTACCAAAATATTATTATTTAACATAGAAATTAAGAATTTTTTACTTAAATTTAAAGTTAAATATGAGCATTATTGTTCCAAATTTGCTGAAAGTAGATTGATCATCAAACTTTCCCTATTTCTACAGCGAAGCCTAATTTTAACGTATGCAGAATGTAAACAAATCAAGCTGTAAGAGAAGTTTGTATCGGAATTGCTGAATTTGCAAAAGCAAATGATGATGTTGAACAATATTCAGCTGTATTTATTTTTAATATTTTAGCTGCATGTATTTATTTTAAAATGAAAATACCAAAATAACAAGTTCCCAAAAATATTTTGAAATTTGCGTCGATTCCAGTAAATAAATGTATTTATATAGTTTCTTTTTTAAGTAATTTTTAGGTCACAAAATAATGTTGTCCCTAGGAGTATTTATAATCATGTTTTATTCTTACAGGTTCTACAAAGTACTTCCAATAAACACTTCAAAAATGTTAAATCATGTCTGGTCAAAAATGGATTCTAATTTTGTGGTTCAGGTTTCAAACATCGCAAGATTTGTTTTCTAAACTTCAAGATTTGTAATCTAATTGAAACCCAATAAAATATTGCGTTCCTTAATAAAGTTTGTTGAATCATTTAAATTGTTTTATGATGTCGTATACATAAAATAAAAAAAAACATTTCATACATTTAGATGTTTTGATTATCAGGAACAATGACACAAAATCTTAAATCATGCTGTAGGAAAATCCATGGGATTGGTTAAATGTTGACCGATACGGAAGTGTTACCTCGTCGCCCTGAAGTGAACCAATGGTAACCGAAGAGGCGTATCAGACCTTAGGCAAAAAGAGGTGGCAACCGGTAGAAGGTTCTACAGATTGAGATTGAGATATGAAAAAGACAGAACAGTAACAAGTCGAGTTCAGTAGTAGAACAGATTCAGCAATATTAGAGATATGAGACCAGTAGTATTCAGAGTAATGTAGTAAGATATCAGTAAGAGAGATGAAATAAAGTTCATTCAGAGAACAGATTGAGATATGAAACAGAAATCAATTCAGACTAATGTAGTGAGAAATGTAAGTTAGAGAGTCAGAGAGAGATGAGGAACAGTAGCAGGCTACTGCAATAAGAAGGAAGAGGCCCATTGAAATATTTACGAAGTTACGGCATGCAAGGATGATGTGTCAGCGTTCAAAGACGAACTTGGAGGTATGTGCATATCAAGTATTATAAACGGTCGTAATCAGTTTTATAATAATAAGCTACCTGGTCTCACATGCCCAACTCCTCTTTAATTACATGTGGTCATCGCTATAATTAATTAAAAAATGAATAGAATGATGTTGAAGCACATGTGCGTTAAAAGAGTCGCGAGGGGGCGCTGCGGATTGCGTATTGTTGTGTTGGATGATGTATGTGTTGGAAGCGATTCGAGAGTTCGCATTCCATATTCTTTTGTGAAATACAAAGTGATACAGTCCGCTGGAGTTATTGTGTGAAAACAAATCAAATTTTCCCCACACTTTTTGATCCGTCGAGCCGGAGGAGGGCTCGGACCTATGGATACCTGTGATCCTTTGAAATATAAAACATTCCATAACTGTGTATGTGAAAGGCAATTTGGAGAAATAATAACTTGAGGAATTTCTTCAAAAAGTATAAGTATATTCTTCTACAGTGCTGTGGCTGGTAGAGATCTATATCTGTATTTAAAAATCGAAACTGTATCAAGCTGTCTGTGCCTTGTGGAAAGTCAGCTACTAACGGCAAAACAGTAAGTCGTTCCAATTTATAAATTTATCTCATAATGGGGCAAAAATTATTAAAAAGGAAAAAGGTGTTGTAATCAAACATAACTAAAACTTTAAGTGAACTAGAAAATATTGTTCCAGATAACATTAAATTGGAATTATATGAGATCAAGTGTCGTAAATTCGAAGACGATTTATCGAGCATTTTTGATCAATTTTTTTACAATTGTGAGGAGGGCGACGTAGACATATATATTAAGAAACAACAGTCTATACAAGAGAACATTGATCAAATGTGGATCAAAGTTAAAAAGCTAAAAGTTAACTTAAGTGTACGCAGCAACATTTTTTCCTCAAAACAAAATAGTGGTAGTTACAATGGCGGAAGATAACCAAAATTAAATCTTCCATCCTTTAATGGCAATATTCAAGATTGGTTGTCCTTTAGAGATCTCTTTAAGGCAAGTGTTCATAATAACGGAAGTCTATTAGATTTACTGAAACTTTCATATTTAAAATCGACTCTTCGTGGCGACTCTGCTAGAATTATTCAATCCGTTGCCAGTTGCGATGGTAACTACGAAACTGCGTGGAATATTTTTGAAGAGCTATTTTCTAGTAAACAAGAAAAGTTTTTGCTCATCTTAAACAGTTTATGTCTATTTCTTCTATTCAAAGATGAATCGCCAGCTGCTATTTTAAATTTGGTGGATACAACTAATGAATGTACAAGGTCATTTGAAATTTCAGAACCACGCCCGCACACGTTATGAGCTGCTAAATATAATTTCGTGAATCCAAAAAGGAATTTCCAACAAACTCAAAGGGTCACATCGCTAGTTACTAGTTTTAAAAATCCGAACTATCCTAAGTGTATTTTGTGTAAGGGCGAGAATTATCACCACTTATATAAATGTGCAGCATTCCAAGGATTGTCTGTTAGTGACCGCATAGAGTTTGCAAAAAATACAAGCTGTGTTATATTTGTCTTTCCAATTCAAATCATACTCTGAAAAACTGCACTTTTAATTTTTCTTGTGTGCTGTGTTTTAAACGTCTCCATTTTTTTTTTTGCATATTTCCAGAGAAAGAATAAACAACTTCAAATCGTCAGAAGTAATAAATGTAAACGACCCAGTCCCAGGTGTGCGGAAGGGAGAGCGGAAAGAATTATTCAAGCAATCGTCCAGTCCACTCCCAACGCAAGCTTCAATTCTGAATGCAGCTGCAAAATGTTTTGATATGTCTAATCCGTGTAGAAATAGAGAACACAAATTTGCAGGGACATCTGTGAGTGTTTCAAGATCCTGTTCAAAGATCGTAATATTATCTAGTGCAATTATTTATGCTAAAGATGATTCGGGAAATTTGCAAATTTGTCGCCAGCCTTTAAAAGTTGGATGCCAGGGTTGCTATTTAACCACTATATTTGCTTCCCTGTTAAATATAAAAAGGAAAATGGACAGGAAAAGGAAAAGGAAAATTAACACATCAATATCATGTTGAAATGGAATAGTGATAAATATAAAATTTAAACTTACAGCAGTGATTTCTAACAATTTTGATTTCACGAAAACTTTATATTTTCCTTTATATTTCCTGCAAAGATAAGTAATCAAGTTCCGGGGAATTTAATCTTTCATTCATCAAATTCCCACAGAATGTCTACCAAGCTGATCCTGAGTTAAACAAACCAAGAAAAATCGATGCTTTAATCGGCGCAGAGCGTTTCTATGAGCATTTAAGAACAGATAAGGTTCGCTGGCCAGATTCAAATTTAATTTTACAAGAGTCCGTCTTTGGATATATTGTAGCTGGGAGTGTGTCCAATTTTGAAGAAGAAGGTAACGTTCACTGAGGAGACATTTGGGGGGTGGAAGAAGACTTAAATGCTACCATTAAAAATGTCTAGGGTATTGAAAATTCATACATTGAAAAATAGGAGGTGAGTTAGTGAAGAAGAAATATTCTATGAAAACCACTTTTTAGAAACGCATAACAGAGATGAAACGGGTAGATATATGTTACAAATGCCACTGAAAGGGAATCTTTCATGCATAGCTGAATCGTAGCGGGCAGATGAGCGAAGACTAAACTCCCTTTGGAATCGTTTGATAAGGGAACCCGAGATTTTGTCTATTTACCAAAACTTCATGCGTGAATATGAACATTTAGGACGCATGGAACTAGTCAGTGAAAATTACGAACCTGAAAGTACACATTATATGCCACACCATGGTATACAACGCCCAGAGAATAGCTCAACGACGTTACTCGTGGTGTTTGATGCATCAGCATGTACTTCGTCTGAAAAATCTCTAAATTATTTACAATACATCGGAGGAGTCATACAGGATGACGTATTTTCAATCATGATCAGATTTCGAAAGCACCGCGTGGCCTTCGTAGCAGACATTTAAAAGATGTATCGTATTATCCTTATTGATCTACTTCAAAGAGACTTTCAAAGAATCGTATTAAAGAGGGAGTTAATGATCCCGTAAAGATTTAAAAACTTACAATTACTTATGGATCTAAAAGCTCACCGTACCTTGCTACGAGGACACAAAAGTACGAGTAATTAGCTTCAGACGAGTACAAAACTACCCCTTAGATGCTTCCGTCACGAAGAGGGACTTTTACATGGATGACGTGGTCACGGGATGTTCAGACTTAAACACTGCGAAGGACCTCTAACAACAATTGATACTTTTACTTGAGAGTAGAGGAATGAGTCTACACAAGTGGTCTGCAAATGAGTCAAAACTTTTGTGCAATATTTCAGAATGTTCCGAAGATTATTCATTTATGTCTACAAGGTTAAACTAAGGCTTTAGAAAACCTCAGAGTGACTGCTTTTCATTTAAGGTAGCCGTGGAACAATAGAATGGTTACATCAAACGTGCAGTGCAAAAATTCAAGTGTTTCAAACATTGCAAAAATTTTCGATCCTCTTGGACTAATTGGACCGATCATTTAAAGAGCTAAAATATTTATTCAATGGCTGTGGATTCTACAAATATATTGGAATGATCTACTCCCTGAAATGGAAGCCCAAGAATGGCATAGTTTTTTTTATTCCTTGAGGGCTGTAAGCGACGTCAACGTCAGCAGGTGCATTTTTGACTGAGAATGCAGGGGGTGTAGAGATTCATGGATTTTCGGATACATCCGGAAATGGGTTTGGAGTTTAAATATACGTCAAATCCATTGCAACTTCTAGTAAGGCAACTGTGCATTTATTGTGCAGTAAATCAAGAGTTACGCCAATCAAAGCAATCACCATTTTCATGTTTATAATTGTGTGCTGTCGTCCTGCTATCTCAACTTCAGCAACGAATCGTAAAGTGCTTGCGACTGGACATTTCAGAAATTCATCTGTAATCAGATTCCACAATTGTGCTTGCGTGGAATAAAATAAGCCTCAGCTCTTAGAAACCTTTGTAGCCACCAGAGTTGCTACAATACAAAGTCTAACGAATACTTATCCATGACATCATGTTCGTTCGGAGAAAATCCAACAGACCTAGTGTCCAGAGGAATACAACCAGAGAAAATCCTGCATAATGAGCTTTGGTGGTACGGACCGCCTTTTTTGTGCTAACCTGATCTTCCCAGTGATTACGCGAACACTTCTGCAGACGATGAAGAGTATTCTTGCGAACTAAAGAAAAATGCCAAATCTGATCCAGACTGCGGAAACTCTGTCAAATATTTCATTACCTGTACATATTTCTTCCTTTCTAAATGATACTCTTTGTTTTAGCATCAGTTATATTAAAATCCTTCGAGTTTTAAGTTATATTTTCAGGTTTTGCAACAGCATTGAGAAACCACATGAGAAGGCGGTAGGTCATCTTATTGCTACAGAAATTGAAGGATCACAACAGTTTCTGATTAAGTGCGTACAGAAGGATACTTTTGGTAGGTAAATTTTGAATTTATAGACAGGTAAGCTTTTACAGAGTAACAGTATAGACTCAAATCATTAAATCCGTTTCTCGGTGATAAACACATTTTAAGAGTAGATCGTCGTCTGAGTAATTCAGATCTTAATTATGAGCAGAAACATCCAACTATTTTGCCTGGTAAGCATAAACTTGCAAAATTAATTACTGCATATATTTATAAGTAATATTTTCATGTTGGTCCTTAATCCTTGTTGTCATAAAACAGGTGTTTTGGCCATTTAGCGGTAGAACTTTGTGCAGAAAGTTAGTTAATTCATGAGTGTGTAACTTGTTTTAAGAGTAAGCCTGTCTTAACTGACCAAATCATAGGAAACTTGCCTCAATAACGTGTTTCTCAAACATACCCTTTCAATCCTGCGGGTGTCCATTTTTGTGGACCCTTTAGTGTCAAGTATAAATATCAGCGAAAGGGGGTATTAAATAAAATCTATGCCATATTTGTGTGTTTTGTGTCCAGGGCGGCCCATCAGGAAAGTCTCGGATTTAACCTCTGCGTCCTTCATTGCTACTGTCAAAAGATTATTTGGCAAACATGGTAAGAGTTGTTGTTGTTGAAACCCAGACCGTCCGACCTACCAGAAAGTTGTAAGGTAACTGTTTGGACGGTCGGGAAGTGCCACCCAATTTAGACCGGAACCCAGTGGGGGAGGCATCCACAGGGACCGTACCCTCCGTCCCCTGCCACCAACCTCTAGGAAGGACTTTCGGACCCACATGTTTACCGTGATCGTACTCCGCATGAACATGGCGGCAGTTTTGACAGTGGCTGGAATCGAACCGGGGCCTACCGAGTGCAACTCCAGCGCGCTAACCAATGGGCTACCGTGCCCACAACATGGTAAGAGTGTAAAACTTTTCTTAAATAACACTTTGAATTTTGTAGGTGTCCAGTCAGAAATTAAAAGATTGCACAATTTAGTAAAAAATCCAGATGAAAATTTCACTAGTTACTTGGCGTCAGGGGGTTTTGACTGGAAGTTTCTTCTTTCCAGATCTCCTAATTTTGGGAGTTTTTGGGATGCAGGCGTCAAATCATTTAAGTGTCATCTAAGGCGTGTAATGGCAAATGCGAAATTTACGTATGGAGAGTTTGAAACGATTACTACTCAAGTGGAGGACATCTTAAATTCACGTCCAATCATTACCCTCGGATGGAGATGATCCTTTACCCTCGGATGGAGATGATTTCTAAGCGTTGGTCCTTGGTTACTTCTTGATAGGAAGACCTATAAATATTATTGAAGAAACAGAGGTAATTGAACTAAATGATAACAGATCCAGTAGATGGCAAAGAACAACTAAGTTTACACAATCAATCTGGCGAAGGTGGAAAAGAGATGATCTCAATAATCTCCAACAACGCTCGAAGTGTATGTTTAAAAATGACAATCTGAGAATTGGGAACACTTGTGCTAATTAAGGAAGACAATCTTCCTATCTTCAAGTGGTTGATTGGACGTGTTAAAGAAATATATCCAGGTGCAGACATACAAGTAAGAGTGGTACAGGTACAGACACCAAAAGGTATTTATAGGCACGATATCTCCAAGGTTCGAGATTTTCCAGTGAATAATTAGATAACTTTTTATTTTATTTTAATTCTTGTGTGTAGGTTTCTATGATAGTACATGCTTATCCATTAAGAACTGTTAAATTATAGTTTGCTTCAATTTACTATCTTCATCATGATTATGTTTATTTTAAAATTTCTTTATTCATTGTTTCAACTTGTGTAAACAATATCTTGTGTGAATTTTCTTTTTATCACAATTTGTTGAATGTTTAAAAAACATTGCAATGCAGGGCAGGATGTTAGAGCCCATTGTATTAAACTGAAAAAGGCTCGAGGGGGCGCTGCGGGTTGTGTATTGTTGTGTTGGATGACGTATGTGTTGGAAGCTCGCATTCCATCTTCTTTTGTGACATAAAAAGTGATACAGTCCGCTTGAATTAATGTGTGAAAACAAATCAAATTTCCCCTAAAAATATTCGTAATAAATAATATTATTTTAAAGTTAATATGGGTGCAGTTATTTGTGAGTGGTATTATGTCAATATATTTTATTTCAGGAACTCGTACTAAAGATTATAAGGTGGGTTATTGCGACATTTCAAGTATCAACACAATTAAGTTTAACTGTAATTGTTTTCGCACCACGCATTATTTGAAATGACACTGAATTGGCACTTTTAATTCAATTTTCATTTTCATTGGGTAACTGGAATTATTTTGAAAGCTTAGCAAAAGGCAAAAATTTGAACTATCTAGAAAGTCTATCAAGAAAGTCTATCTAGCTAGTCCCAGTGAAATGGGATGGAACTTATTCTATTCATCGTCACAAATAACGCATAAAAACATTTAGTATATACACTTAGCTTATACAGTCTTTTATTTTAGATTTTATCGATTTTTGGGACCTTTCGTAAAACATGGTTCTTTTTTACCGAATCGTATCAAAATCGAATCGGCACCAGGTAATCTCACACGTGACTTATATTCCTAATTTTGTGAAATTGGGTCAAGTAGATTTTAAGTTAGAGTCGATAATTTAAATTTTGTGTGCGATTTTGCCAAAAAAGGCGGGTTCTTTAATCCCAAGTTTTGCCAAAATCGAATCAGCACCATGGTAACCCGCACATACCTTACCACTACACTTTCATGAAATAGGGTCCATTCGTTTTTGAGTTAGAGAAAACACGCACACACAAACGTCAAGTTAAAACTAGTTTTTTCGTGTTCTGTAGATCCGTTTCGTAGTTCCGTCAAAAACGATTTTCAACACGATTCCAATGCTTTCGCTATCCATTCAAATGTATTGTAGTGAAAGTAACAAACACATAAATGTTCCGTTAATAACCGCATGTAAAATCTTTTACTTTATATTCAAACCAGCATGTGCGCCTATCTCTACTTTCAAGAAGTTCTTTCAGTATTTCACATTCAACTGACATTCCCTCGATAAATCGGTTTCCCAGCAACTAGAAATTTCTTCAACGTTGAGGGACGAAAATGTTTGAAAAGTTTAGGAACTTCTTTTCAATTAAAAACTCGTAATAACCTATACGTCACGCAGTCGGGATGAAATAGTGTTCACCGAAACGCTGCAGTCACTTTCTGCACGAACTTTGAAAGGTTTACTGCATTTTATGTTGCGTGTGAAAACATCTTAGGGCGCGGGATATGGAAGAATAAATCACGGAAGAAATATGGGTGCGTTTCGCCAGCCCCCCCACCACCCAGAATCAAAATTTCGTAAATGCCATTCGTTTGTGCTACGTTTGTGCTGGTTTGTGCCGCAAACCGCATCGTTTGTGCTGGCACAGATTTTGATTTATTAAAGAAATAAAGTGGGGGGGCTGGCGAAACGCCAGCCCCCCCACCACCGAAAATAAAAATTTCGCTGATGCCATTCGTTTGTGCTACGTTTGTGCTGGTTTGTGCCGCAAACCGCATCGTTTGTGCTAGCATAGATTTTGAGTTATTAAAGAAATTAAAGTTGGGGGCAGCGTTTCGCCAGCCCCCCCACCACTGAGAATCAAAATTTCGCTGATGCCATTCGTTTGTGCTTCGTTTGTGCTGGTTTGTGCCGCAAACTGCATCGTTTGTGCTAGCATAGATTTTGAGTTATTAAAGAAATTAAAGTTAGGGGCCGCGTTTCGCCAGCCCCCCCCACCACCGAAAATCAAAATTTCGCTGATGTCATTCGTTTGTGCTTCGTTTGTGCTGGTTTGTGCCGCAAACCGCATCCTTTGTGCTAGCATAGATTTTGAGTTATTAAAGAAATTAAAGTTGGGGGCAAAATCAAAATATCGCTGATGCCATTCGTTTGTGCCGCAAACCGCATCGTTTGCACTAGCATAGAGTTTGAGTTATTACAGAAATAAAGTTTTTGACCGCGTTTCGCTAGCCCCTTCCTCTCCTCCCAACCACCACCGAAAATCAAAATTTTGCTGATGCCATTCGTTTGTGCAGCAAACCGCATCGTTTGTAATAGCATAGACTTTGAATTATTAAGAAATAATGTGAGGCTTACGTTTTGTCATCCACACCACCACTGAAAATCAAATATTCGTTGATGCTATTCGTTTATGCAATATGTGCTAGGTTGAACCCTAAATCTCGAGCTTCATTCGGGAGTATAATAACGGTTAGCTTCTTTAAAAAAAAACTATTGCAAAAGAAATGACCACAATAAAAGAAATACCGCTGGCTAAAGGCACCGTACCTAAAACAAAACATGTGAAAAAAATAAAGAAACATTTCTTCTGCTGTAATTTAACTATAAATAAATTGCAAACTTAAATGAAGAATTTTCGCTTTTACGCCTTTAAATGTAATTTTCATCATTCTAACCAGAGATTGCCTAGGCAGTGTCTCCGGGGGGGGGGGGGGAGTTTCATGTTAACCGAGTTTCTATTATGTATCACAGCATTTTGATATATTTATATATAGTAAATAGAAAACTTGCCCTCCTTAAAAATGTTTTAGCCTCCCCCCCTACTCCCCTGACCAAAAAGTCCTGAAAGAAACACTGTGCCTAGGTGCAATACATAAGCTGCAAATGTCGGCAGCTACAAAAGCCCAGCAGGCACTCAGAATCCCAAAGACAGCCGAGCCGTGGATGGTCAAGGTATTTAGAAAGATAGATGGTCATTTCCGACCCCCCTGGGAAATGATGACGTTTGAGTAAATACACGCCTCTCCTCTTCTACATGTATGCCCTCAAAGAAGAGGGGAGAGTTAACAGGTTTCACACAAGGGTTGCCCGCTTTCAATGACTCCATTTATAGAATAGAGTAATAAATTTTTAATAACACGTTTATAGCCACACGTTTGCCGAAAGAAAAACACTATGCGTGTATCCGCAGTGTTTATAAGTCCTGTGGGGCTTCGGCTACATTGGTGGTCCTGAATTGTAAAAGATTGACGGAATAAAGGCAAAATTGTTGGCTTTTCCCCCAAGGTGTAACTTTCTAGAGTTAATTTTTAGTAATAGGCGTGGTAAAATCCATATATTTACGGCCTAATACGCCCCTGCTATTGGTCATCATAGTAACATGGTTAGGAGCATGCGCATTTAGATAAAAATCAGAGAAAATTGCTGGAGAATTTTATTGAGCCTTGATGTATAACCTTATTTTTTTCAGAATGATATGAAAGAAATCTAATTGCTGTTGCCATAACATATCCTAGGCACACATACTAGTTGCATTATTAATTACTCTTACAAATTTGCACACACTCAACATTTCACACAAATGTACCCCAGCTGTCACTGGTAAATGATTAATTTAGATACAACAAATATGAGGAAATCAAAGTTTAAGGGTTTCTGGAAAATACCCTCTAAAACCTAACAAAGCCCAATAAAATTCGGGTGGGTTGTGTTTTTTAAAAAAATTCCACGTTTTTAAAACCTTTGAATTTCACATTTTTAGCACATTTGAATATAAATCATTTCGGGCCGGACCGGGCCGAGATTCAATGCTCTTTGAACATAGCTAGGCCGGGTTCAGGTTCTACACCTGTAAAGTTCTTCGAGTTCGAGCCGGGTTTAAGCATTGACTTTGTCGGGTGGGGTGAAAGTGAAACTCTGAATTTTTGACTCGTGCAGACCTTTGACACACATACGGCCTCTACACATACATAGCCATAGCCATAGATCTTGGAAAGTGAAAATACTAAGTTTCGTTTATGTAATTTTTCAAGCAAGAGGAGATACAACTTTAACCCCCCCCCCCCCCTTGCATATGCTGCTGTACACACTTACTGATATATACACATATATGACCCTAAAAATCTTATATTGAAATTCAAACTTGTAAAGCGCTCAAAAATAGGAATGATAATGTCTGACAAAGTTATAATACTTTTGCTACTAGAGAGTACTTTACAATACTAGAGAAAGTAATACGTTGAACAGTTTTGGATTCTATTCGTCAATTAAGGGTTTGCACAACAATCACTACTTAAATATATACAGGGTCTTTCAAAAGTCCGTATAAATTTTAAAAATTCATTAAAAATCGAAAAATCATCACATTGGGTTTGTACCATAAGTATTGCTAGGCCGGGGGGGGGGCGTTATGTGAAAAAATTTTGTAGTTTAAAAAATCATATATAGGTGGCGCTGAACGCATTGGAAAGACAATTAAAATAACTTACTGTACGTGTCAAATCGTGTGACAAGCCTAAATAAGCCTGAACAATTGATAGGACCTTCTCCTTTCTCTAGAGTTTTCCTAATTCAGAATTTTCGAAAAGCGTCTGATGCTGATTCGCCGCTCACGTAATACAGCTTCACTAATAAGGCTTTCTCGATCAAAGTTAACATTCTTGGCAAAACTTCTTCCTCGCACCGTTTACTAATGAATCAAATTAAGAATCTACATAGCACTACAGTTCTTTTATAACAGCCTCATTTGCATACTTCTGAAAGATGTATTCGGGTAAGCGCCACCTATAGGTGATTTTTTAAACTACAAAATTTTTTCACGTCAAAAAAAGAAAACCCGTCCTGACAATACTTATGGTACAAACCGTACCTCAATGCGATGATTTTTCGATTTTTAATGATTTTTTAAAGTTTATACGGACTTTTGAAAGACTCTGTATATCATGGTACTACAAAACAATTAGAAAGATCCATTTCGTGGGGATATCTGATAAGACAGGATTTACTCTATCTAAATTATTTAAATATATTTAAATATCGCCAAACAATATATTTACAAGTAATATTTTTAACTTGTTCTCAACACTAATATCAAAACTGGAGAAGGTCGTTTGGGTCTGCTCCCTCTGGGACACCTTCAATCATAGTACAATGTTCAAAGTGATCGCAAGTAGGACGGAGCTCCTGGGAACTCATCCCCTAAGGAGCCATTTGTACCCCTTTCAGTTGGGAGAAAAGTTGGGGAACATGTGTACTTTGGATAAGGGATGAAATGCTACTATTATGAGAGAAAAAGGTAGCGTAAGGGATGAAATGGGAAAGGATGGAACCGCCATAAACCCTTAAAAACAGCGGTGTAATTGATTCCATGAATAAGTTGCTGTATGTCTTTGTACATGATGGCTATATAAAGAAAGCTGAAGAACAATATGCATTGTTGTATATCCGTGGGCTAGGCAGGTTACTTCCAAGGTACTTTAAACAAGGGCTATGGAAGTAATATATAGCCCTGGGTTGCTTCAAGGAAGGAGTTGTTTTCATGAGTCTGCTATATATTTCAAAACGGTACTGCGGTTCTTTGCTTGTAGGACTGGTTCTGTAGCTGGGGGTGGGGGGTGGGGGCAGGGGATAGGAAGGGGATAAAATAGAGTTGCTGCAGTAATTCGAGGAGCTGAAAACAAATATGTTTAGATTCATTCTTTGCAACTGCTTCCATCTAGTTGGGTGCTTCTCTTAGTTCTGTACTTTTGTAAGTAACTTTGAATGTCAGGCCTTGCTATATAGTCGTTCTGTGCTCTGATTTTTGGATTATAAAATGTAAATGAAGATAAAAGTAGATAGCACTTTAAATGATTTTTTGTGAATTTATATTTAAAATTTCATATAAATGCAATTTTCTCCTGGTGCTTTTAATTAATTTTATTCAGAAATGCCGAAAGTTACCACAGTGGATACATCTAAGCTTTCAGAATTATTAATACAATTTCGAGACAATATTGTGGACTCTAATGGAATAATTCAGCCACCCTCAGCTGATATTTGGAAAAAGCTAGAAGAACGCTTAAATTTTAAATCTGGATCCAAATATTTATATACTATTGTGAAATTAAACAGGTATGACAGTTGGAGTCACCTAGGACTTACAATTACAGACACCTTCATAGACGAAAATGGTGAAAAAAATGATTATGCTGACAACTACTTAGAGACGTCATCAAGCGATGGCTATTCTACTGATGAAGAGTTTTACGAATTTGAAATAAAGTTAACGCCAGAGGAATGGCTGATTATGTGTCCTAAAGAAGTCATCTATAAGTGTAATGACAAATCTAAACCTCAGAGATTAACGAGATCATATAAAATTCTGACACCAAATGTGTGGTCACATATCGTCAATGATCATTTTTTTGAAAAAATACATGCACCTTGCACTTTGTCTTTTAAACGTGCCAAAGTATCGAGTAAAGATAATTTTGTTCGGATATTTGGGAATTGTTCTGTATGCAAGTCTGTATTTATTGGCAATATTGACACAGCTTCTTCTGAAAGCCTTGGTGTTGTCATTCACTGCAAGTACAGTAAAAACTTTCAAGGATGCCAATCAGTGCGGAAACGGCGAATCACAGGCCCAATTAGGGAAATAATTTCCGAATCGCTTGCAGAAAAAAATATATCTGCAAGTTTATACAGAAAGTTAGCTGCACAAAGATGTATGACGTTCGGAGATATTGAACCGAAAAGTTTACCATCAGCTACTGCTCTCCGTGTAATGAAGTGCAACGAAAATAAGAAAGGACGAATTGATGAAAATCCAGTAATCAGCATCAGTCAGATGAAATATGAAAATGAATTCCAAGGCGTTATAAAAGCCATTGGCTTAGATCCCTTTTATGTACATTACTGGATGGCCTCTCAACAACATGTATACCGCTCTTTGAGTGATAATGTTGAATCCTTGATCATTGCAGTGGATGCTACTGGTGGTCTCGTAAAACGTCTGAAACGACCATTTGGCAACAAATCGTCGCACATATTTTTGTATGAAATTACGGTGCATGACAGCATAAGTAATATGCAATATGCAATTAGTAATATGTTGTCCGAGAAACATGATACACATAGCATTTTTCAGTGGCTTGCTGCTTGGAAGAAGGAAGGTGCTCCTTCCCCAAAGGAGATAGTATGTGATCATTCGGTTGCTCTGCTGTCCGCTATTATTAAAACTTTCACACAATTTAAAAGCTTGTACGATTACTTAAATGCTTGTGCATCGTTGCTGCTGGACAAAGACGGCTCTGCTCCAAATTGTTTTATTCGGTGTGATGTAGCTCATACAATAAAATTATTTGCAACATCTAAAGCATTAAGAGGTAAAAGTAGTAGGGTACGCCAGTTGTACATTCGTAGCTTGGCACAAATGCTTCAATCAAATAATATTGAAGATGTAAAAGATTTATTACAATCAATCTTCACAGTAGCCCTAAGTGAAACAGAAGGTGTTGACATAACAACGGGAACCATAACTCCTTGTGAAATTGAAAAGTCGAGATTAAAACATCGCATTGCTACTGGTATTATAATCGAAAATATAATTGATCTAAATAATGATGACTCACATGAGGACAATGATAATGAAAGTATCGGAAACGATTCTCAAAATAAATTTTATTTGTGGATGGAAAAAATTGTGAATGATGTGAAAACTAAAATCAGTCATGTAGAGGGGGATCATGATAATCTCCAGTTTTTGCCAGAAATTGTAGAATTCTGCAAAAAATTAATTAAAACCGTACCATTGTGGTCAGCAGTAATGACACCGGTATTCGGTTATGGAGCAGTGACAGCCAGTAGTGCATCAGTTGAAAGTAGCTTTAATGACTTAAAGAACAGGGTGCTTTCTGGGAAAAAACTTCCAATGAGATTGGATGACTTTTTGAAGTTACACATTAATTCATTGCAAGGTACCATGAATTTAGTTGCATCGGAACAAAAACTCGTTTTGGCAAAATCTGATATTTCTAATAAGTCCGATGCAACTTCCAAGAAAGGAGATAAAGAAACGTGTAATGTACATATTAGTAAGACACTGAAAAATCCAGCTTCCTCTAAAGTTACAACAAAATGTATAGCCTGCTTAAATGGGGATTTTCCAAGTGGTGCACACACTTGTATTACTTGTAACACCCCTGTGCATATACTTTTTGATTGTTCTTTTCCAGCTTCAGAAAACGTGGAGGAAGGCTATGGAGAGAGACGCATTTGTTTCAATTGTGCTACAAATGCAGGTAAAAATCAAAGTACAATGGAAGATTTTGCCCAAGAAAATTGGAGAGGCCTCGTTTTGCCTCCTAAAAAAAGGCAAAGACATTCACACTTAGTTCCCCAAAGAGAAATTATAAGAACAGATTTTAATAAAAAGTCTTCATTTAAATCTTTGGGTATTTTAAAAAACGGAAATAGAAATAAAGATTTGAAAATCACTAAATTGGGTGACAAACAATATATTGTAACAAATACTTGCGCATTTGACTCCTTCGTACAAATTTTGGCTTGTGCAGTTTGCGATAGCAATTCTTACGAATATTTTGTTGCACCATTAAGTAACAGTAAATTTTTCGAAATTGTGCTGAATGTGGCAACATCACGAATTACATCAAAGACGTACAAAAACAGAGCTGCAGTACTTATGGAATTTGGCGAGATGAAAGATCTTCCAAATGACATTAGACTGATTTCGTGTGAAAGTACAATCACTCGAATGACAGAAAATGTGTTATGTAAGCATCCATCTGTCAAAGAAATTTCTACTTGTTCTGAACAAGACTGCCCATTTAATTCATGCATTGATAAAACTGTTATTTTGTATGGAATGGAGAATGCAAATTTGTCTTCTCTTGAAGAACGTTTAGCAGTTAACTTCCAAGTTACTAAACAAATATGTCAACAGCCCAATTCAAAGGGACTTTTGTGCCAAGGTATAAAGACAAGATGTTTTACGATTTCAGAGCACCATTTAATTATCGAATTGATAAACACATCTGTAGAGAAAGATTATGAGATCGACATTCCTCTTCGTTTAATGGATATCCCAAGAACACTTGTTTTACAGAATACGATGTTTAACTTGAAGGGTGTAGTAGCATTCTCTGGGGGTCACAAAAGTAAAAATATTATTGGACATTATGTTGCTGCTTGCTACAGATCTGATGATTATTGGGAGATATACAATGATTTAGAAGACAATAAAGTAAGTTGCTCAGCAAATACAAAATTGAAATGCCAATTGCTTATATATACAATATAGTATAACTACTTATAAAAGTATTTCTAATTTCAGTTCTTAATATATTTTTTATTTCCTTTCTGCTTTGTTATTGAATTGATAATTGATAGCTTTTTCTCGAGTCTAGAAAGACTCTCACATTTCCTGTACCGAACCATGGAAAAACTGAGGTTCGTAATTTTCATTTTATTCAAATATTTTGTAATCGAAAAGAAATCAGATAAATATTTGGATAGTTACTTTTATCTATTTCTCTTCGTTTACAATGTAGAATTAAATTATATAGAACAGAAACAGATTTCGGGATTAATATTAAGTTTAATAGTAAGAAATAGCAAAAATGTAGAAAAAAATGGAAAATACACTCTATATTAAATTCTATTGTAGCTTTTGTTACGGTCACATACTGTTATAGTTGATGCAAAGAAGTTGTGTAAGTTCTTTTTTTACAAGCAGCAGTTTCTTTTATTGTAATACAGGTAAAGTGTGGTGTATCTCCAACGAAATTTATGACAATTGACTTCTTGGGTAGAAAAGCAGAGCAAATAGGAGCATATCGTTTAACTGTTGTAATATAAAATAGGTAGAGAACGATCGCTGGTTTGTAGGTATAATCTGGAGCATCATAGGAAAATATAGCTTTCAATGAAATATTAATAATTGTAATCTTTCATGCAAAAATAATATATGTGTAGAAAATATGTTATAGTTAATAAGATATTGGCAATAAAACATGGTTTGGGCTCACCTAAAAACAGATCTAATGTTTTGTTGCGTTGTGTGTGTGTGTATGTGAGTCTCAACGCAATATTATCTCTGATTATCAGTTATTCAAACGAAACTTTGACTTGATTATTACAGATAGTAGAAATATAATATCAAAGAACTATCACTGCTTTATAAAGTAATATATCAAAATAATGATCATCAATCACAGTCAATAAACAATTATTTAACATATTTAGTTTTACTCTGCAACAATAAATTCAAACTTTCAAAATGCTGGACTCTACCAATTTTGAGGTTGTTGAAGACCCAGACCGTCCGACTCGTCCGAGGACTTAGAGCAAAAATTTTGAGGTTGTGTAAATTTTGGAGCCTACACGCTTTAGGGCCTGTCTGTCTGTGTGATGTATGTATCCACTCTAACTTAAAAACTAATTGACCAAATTTAATCCAATTTGGTAAATGAATTACATGTGGTGCTAATTAGATTTGGGTATCATTCGGAAAGAAAAATCTTTCCTTTTTTTGAGAAATGGTCTGCAAAAATTGCCAAAATCTAAAATAAAAGACTACACATGCTCTAAGATAGACCATTCGCGAGATATTGATCTACCTTAGAGTAAAGACATCAGAAGATTTTTTTAATTTTGAGGAACTGAAAAAGTTTATCAATGTAGTTAAACTACGAAATCACCAGGAATGGTGTGTTTATGATTACTACCAATAAAATTAATGAAATTCGAATGATTGCATACAGAAAGACAGAAAGGTATAGAAACATTTGTATTTTATGGATTTAAAAGAGGTTTCAATATTTCATTACAATTAAATATTTTCTTCCCAAAGAAGTATTATATTTAAAAGATCTTATAATATTGATATTTGGAAGTGGAAAATAATGTTTAAACTTGTGAAATAAAGATTAAAATGTATATTGTAGTATGAAATTTTGTAGTTATTTACAAAATAAGTGTTTCGATTATTATTTTATTATAATTATGTGTATTTAAGGACTGCTGAAACAAATGTACATTTTGAAAATGTGTCCTAGTGATAATTAGATCATTGAAAAGATGTGAAAATGCTCTTTAAGATTAAATAATTGTAAAAATATATTACAAACTTTATTTTATTGCTATTATTTAATTGTGAAATCCAAGATTTTAATGAGTTTATATTATAAGGTGTTTTAAAGGAAATTGCAAAGGAATTTTAACTTTGTAGTTAATATTAGATGTTTATTTTTATTAGAATTGTTACCTATCTACAGAGTCATATTGTATATAATTGCAATGTGTTTGATTTTTGATAACTGCTTTAATTATTATTAATTATAGTTATTATGCTGAGATATCATATAGAAATACGCCAGATTGTATAGAAATACGCCAGAGCATTTCTTAGACCGTAAAATTGAGTGAAATTTGTGAAACTTGTGTTTTAAAAATGGTCAGACCATTCTCACGATAGCAATATACATATCACCAAATCAGGCAGTTTCTCAAATAATGTCATTTATCCATGAGCTTTTACGTGTCTACATTGTTGAGAGTGCGTGCAGCTGTGCTGGATTTAGATAAAATGTCAATGATTTTCGGTGGCGATTTCATTATCAATTTTGCTTCTCCAG
This sequence comes from Amaurobius ferox, assembly GCA_951213105.1. Classification (NCBI taxonomy): domain Eukaryota; kingdom Metazoa; phylum Arthropoda; class Arachnida; order Araneae; family Amaurobiidae; genus Amaurobius; species Amaurobius ferox. Next base: position 108,812,164 of record OX578154.1, on the reverse strand, counting down.
AAGCAAGGCCCCCTGATTGATTTTCTAAACATAAAATTCAAATTGAAAATGAGTTCGGCAGTATCAACCATGAAATGTGGGACTACGATTGCCGCAGCATTTTCTAGATATTTAGAACTGTTAAAATCGATGAATTCTGCATCTTATTTCAGTAACTAGCTGATATGCCCGCCTTTGCTCGTGATTTAAAATATGGGAAAATTCTAAACGCATTCATATAAAGTATTCCATGTAAACATTAAATTTATTCCACTGTAATATATAAAAAATATAAGCTGAGGCAAATATGAAGCATAAAATATCCTGGTCCCGTTTGTAAACTAATGTACAAAAATATGAAGTTTGGTAAATAAGTAACAATAATTGTTGAAGTTTAGTACATGAATGTAGCAATATATTACGTATATAAATGCTAACAAAATTCAAAATACTAGAGTAAAATAAAATAAAATGTAGAGTACAATGAGATCGGGATTAAAATGTCTTTACAATTTACCTGAAGGCAGAAAATCTATAAATAAACATGTTTGTACATTAAATTGCAATTTTCTTATTAATGTTTCAGAATAACTAAATCCTTCTGAAAAAATTTACAAACAATATACCCATACAATAAATTATCAATCGTTTAAAGTTTAAAAATATTTAAATAGTATCTTTTTATAATCTAAAAATATAACCATTTTAGATTGATGAAAATTAAGAAGAGAATACAGGATTAAAAGCTTTAATAATTTAAATTTTTTAGCAAAATAGTTCACAATAGTTAATAGTTATGCTTGAATAAACATAGAGTTCTAATCTAAATAAGAGATACTCTTACCAATAACATATGTCCATCATTAATTACTGGAAGATTAGTTATCATTTAGAAAGTTTTAGGTATACTTATGGGATTCCACAGACTAACCTCAAACGAATAAAAGTTACATATAAATAAACTACATAAGTAAACTTGCGCATGTGCAGCAGAATTTAATATGCGTCAATAATTAAGACAAGAAAGATCAATCATGCATAAAGCATTGATTATGAAACACTTTCCAACTGAAATGCAATTTTATTTAAACAGCTCTAAAATGCGATTCATTCAACGATAATATTTTTAACATTATCACAATACTACAATAATTTATTATATTTGAAAACTTGAAACTTCATCGAAAAAAAATGAATATTCAAATGACGTCATTGAAATACATAACGCCTGGCTCTGTATGTAAAAGCAGTAAATATTTCATTCACACATTTTTATTCCATTCCTTTCATTCATCACAATACTACAATACTTTATTTTACTTCAAAACTTAAAAACATGGAGGTAAAAGTAATTTGAGTCTATGCCTAAAACTTACTCGAAAAAGTCTGCTATAAAATCGTCTGCTTCTCTATGCAAAATCAATGAACGTTTCATTCATATTAGCTATTTTGCAAACTCCAGAGATAAATAATTTTCCGTTGAAGAACTTCAGCAATTCTTATACATCAGCAATTCTTATACTCATCTTACAGCTTGATGTGTTGACGTTCTTCATAAGTGAAAATTAGGTTTCGTTGTAGAAATAATCAAAGTTGGATGATCATTTAAACTCAAATATATCGTAATTGCGTTGTTTCAGAATATAAATGCACAGAAATTAAGCAAAAATAAAGCGATTTTAGGACGGCTACAACACTAAATATAAATTTAAAAAAACTTTAAAAATCACGATTTTGACACCAGATGGATGCCATATTTCATTTTGAAGAGGGTCACGTGATCTTTTCATGTAATATAGGTGTAATTATTATTTTAATTTTTATTTAAAAAACTACCGAATATATTTTGCTGACATTTTTAACATTTTACAACAAAGTTGAAAAGTGTTTATGACTTTGTTCATTCTGTCTGTCTGTCTGTCTGTCCATTAGCATGATAACTGCCGTAAAAATGACTTAATCAAAATGAAATTTTAGTATGTTGTTCGGACGGTCTGTAGAACCTATGGGAATATAAATGAATAATACCACCCAATTTGTTTTGGATTGAACCCGGGTTGAAAAAATGAAATACATTGAGCCCTATGGGACCTAATTTTTCAAACATTTTTTAAGCGGATTTAAAATTCACAAATCGCTTCGAAAATTTTAAGTAATATTCAAATTGTTCCATAAAATATATAAAAAAAAATTCAGCGAAATATATTCAGTAGTTTTTTAAATAAAAATTAAAATAATAATTACACCTCTTATATGAAAAGATCACGTGACCACGATCTGAAACGATCACATGACCCACTTCAAAATGATATATGGCATCCGTCTTGTTTCAAAATCGTGATTTTTTAAAGTTCTTTTTAATTGATATTGAGTGTTGTATCTGTCCTAAACTACTTTATTTTTGCTTAAATTCTGTGCATCTACATACTGAAACAACGCAATGACAATATATTTGAGTTTAAATGCTCATCCAAATTTGATTATTTCTACAACTAAGCCTATTTTTCACCTATGTAAAATGTAAACAGCAAAATATGTAGAATGAGTTGTATTAGAATTACTGTATTTCTTTAACACAAAATAATTTAGTCCATGGAGTCTGCATGGCTGATATGAATGAAATATTAATTGATTTTATAAAGATAAGGACGATTTTTTTCGATGAAGTTTCAAGCATAAGAGTTTAATTACTTGTAGCTCCATGGTAATAATTTTTAAATAAAATAAATTATTATAGTAATGTGATGAATGAAATGAATGGGAGAAAGTTATGAATGAAATCCTGTTTTTATAGAGAGATCGGGGCGTGTTATTTTTCTATGACGTCATTTGAATTAATTTCAGTTGTTTTCGATGAAGTTTTCAAATATAATAAATTATCGTAGTATTATTATAGTTTTAAAAATATTACCGTGGAATGTATCGCATTTTAGAGATATTTAAACCAGGCAATTTATATTTGAATGCCGTCATTTGAATGAAGTTCATTTTTTTCAATGAAGGTTTAAGTTTTCAAATATAATAAATTAATGTAGTATTGTGATAAGTTTTAGAATATTACCGAGGAATGTATTGCATTTTCGACTTTTTTAAATAAAATTGCATTGAAGTTGGAAAGGGTTTCATAATCAATACTTTAAACATGATTGATCTTTCTTGTTTTCATATTTTTATGGGATAATTTGAATATTTTGTAAAACTTTCTAAGCAATTTGTGAATTTTAACTTCGCTTCAAAAATGTTTAAAAATTAGGTGGCATAGGGTTCAATGTCTTTCATTTTTTCAACTCGGGTTCAATCCAAAACTAATTGGGTGATATTATTCATTTATATTCCCATATGTCCCACAGACCGTCTGAACAACAAACTAAAATTTCATTTTGATAAAGTCAATCTTATGGCAGTTATCGTGCGAATGGACAGACAGACAGGATGAATAAAGCTATAAATACTTGTTAAACTACGTTGTAAAGTGTTAAAAATAAAAATAAAAGACGGAGTAGAGCCAAAAACATTTATAATATACATTCTTTCAACCTTAAAATTATAACAATATATATTCACAGGGATAAATGTAGTTTTAAAACAAATATTATTTTAGGGGGTGTCATAGGACAAAATGTTCCAATTGCAAAACTCCACGTTTATTCTGTTAGAGATTTACATTTGGTAACACAGATGGATCATATAATAAAATCCAAATGGATAATTGACACTTTTAAATATTTGTTATTTTAGGGGAATGTTACAAATAATAATGGTCTGGATAGTGAATCTGATTTTTTTTTTAATTTGGGACTTTGTGTGCAGAGGTGGATCATAAGCCAATTACTTAATATTTAAAAAAATGAGTGAAAATACTTCGAGTACACGTATTTTACAACAACAATTTTTTTCCTTGCATCGAGTAAATGAATTTTCACACGATTCTAAATTTTTATGTTAATATGGAGGGATAGCTTTGCTTTCTAACCACAACAGTTAATCCTTCCGTTTATGAATTATTTTTATCAGTTTTTAAACGGGTATATAAAAGTTGCGTTTTATTAATCCGAACGCCATCGGGAAAGTCTGCCTGTAGCGTTTCTTGAGTGATATGCATAGACATCTTTAATAACATAACGATTTATTCACAAACTTAAATACCTATCTTAGGTTACATAATAAATTATAATCCACATCTTGTGACAATACACAGCATATATTCCCTACCATAAAGCTTTACTCTCTGTCTGTGTCTCAATCAATCTCCGTCCCCGTAACGTCCATTGCACACTCATTTATACTCAACCTTTCTCCAGTTACGGTCAACAGTTACAGCTTCACCTTAATGTTAAGTCACAGTTAGTTGAAGGAAAATTATTTCCCAACAAGGCCCCCCGTAATTTTACTTTTGTTAACTTTACAAATATGGATATACAAGTAGAACGATTACATTACATAACATTCAATGCTTGTTTAAATCTTAACAGTTTATCTTTACTTACAGCTTTAGTTAATATATCTGCTAGATTGTCATTACTCAATACATAAATAAGTTCAAAATTTTGAGATTTTAAGCTCTCATTTACAAAACTTACTTTACGAATAATGTGGTCTGATCTGCTTGAAGTTATTCCACTTTCACAAATGAAAATCGATGATTTGTTATCACAATAAAGTTTTACACTCACTAAAGTCTTAAGTAAAAGTTCGTCAAAAAACAATTGTAAAGAAATCCCTTTTTTCATACAGCTTACCAATGCAGATACTTCGGCATCACAAGTAGATAGAGATACAGTGTCCTGCGATTTAGAAGTCCAACTAATTAGATTAGGGCCAAGTTTGTAAAGAAAACCTGTTGTTGACTTCTGATTTGGTTTCTTACATCTCCAATTAGCGTCTGCATATCCTGAAAGATTAAAATCACCTTTAACGTATACCAATCCTTGGTCTTTAGTTCCTTTCACATATCTAAGAATTCTCTTAACAGCAGTCATGTGTATAACTCTTGGATCCTTATTGTACTTTGACAAGGTTGCTAAAGCATACGCGATGTCCGGTCTCGATTTCATTCCGAGGTACAATAGTGAACCAATAATTTCTTGATATTTGTGGGGATCACATTTTTCTGAAGTTTCGTAATTGTCAAAGTCCACATTTATGTCCATTGGTGTTGCAATGCTGTTACAATCTTGCATTTTAAATCTCTTTAATATTTCATCTGCATAAGCTTCTTGTTTGATGATCATTTGATTTTCTTCTACTGAAATTTCTAATCCTAGGAAATTTTTCATATTAATGTTTTCCTTTAGTTTAAAATTTTCTTTCAATTTTCTAATTACACAATCTAAAATTTCACCATCAGAATTTATAATTATCAGATCATCTACGTAAATTCCAATTATTAATCGAGAATTTCCCTTCTCGTAGTTGAAAACACACTTGTCAGATTTAAATGCTTTGAATCCGCATTTCAGTAAGTAATCAGATAAAGTTTCGTACCACACTTTACCAGACTGTTTTAACCCGTAAATAGCTTGGTTTAATTTACACGCCATATTTTTATTCTTTCTACGTTCATATCCTTTGGGTTCTTCCATGTAAATAGTCTCAGTTAACTTTCCATACAAATAAGCAGTTTCAACATCATAAAAATTAATTTTCCAATTTTTCATTAATGCAAATGCTAAAAGTGTTCTTAAGCTATCAGTTTTAATAACTGGTGAAAAAGTTTCAGTATAATCTACTCCAAACCTCTGAGAACAGCCGATTGCTACTAATCGCGCTTTGTATATCATGTTAGATGCTTCTGGCGTGTTTTTAATGCTGTATACCCATTTACAGTTTATTGGCTTGATTCCTTCTGGAATCTTTTCATAAGTCCAAACATTATGAAATTTTAGCGATTCCATTTCTTTATCCATTGCTTCTATCCAATTTTGCTTTTGATCAGAACATACAGCTTCCTCATAACTTGACGGTATATTTCGTCGATCTCTCGCCTTTAGTATTGTTTGATCTGGATAATAATCTGGATCTACAGTTTCATTATCACTTTCAAATGATTCGTTGTAATTTATAATTTTAGTTCGAGGTCTTAAACTGCGAGTTGTACAACCATCATCAGAATCTTGATCATTTCTCGGTTGATCGGTTTCAACACTAGTCGATTCTTCTTCATCTGCATCAAAATTGTCTTCTCCAAACAAATTTTTACCAAAATCTAAGATTTTTGTCGGGGAATCTGAATATACTCGATTTTGTTCTAACAGTTCATTTCCCTTAGTTTCTTCAAGGAATCTTACATCTCGAGATTCTACTATGTCTTGATTTTTAGGATTCCAGATTCTATATGCTTTTCTTGATTCAGAATATCCCACGAATATTCCAACATCTGTAATTTTATCAAACTTGCTTCTTTTATGTTTTGGTTTCCAATAATGAGCCTGACATCCAAATACTCGAAAGTATGAAACACTTGGTTTCCTTCCAGTAAAAAGTTCCTCTGGTGTGTTCTTATTTCTTGATTTTGAAGGAGTTCTGTTTTTTATATAAGTAAATGTATTCATGGCCTCTGCCCAAAATTTGATAGGTAAATTAGCTTCTATTAATAAAGCTCGCGTACCTTCAATTAAAGTTCTATTTGCTCTTTCACTTTGACCATTTTGACTTGGTGAGAAGTATGTTGTTTTCTGATGATCAATTCCTTTACTTTTACAAAGACGGTCCATTTCTGCATTTAAAAATTCCGTTCCATTATCACTCCTGATCCTCTGAACATTTTTTCTAGTACCGTTTTCTAGTTTAAATATCAAATACTTGAATGTTTCGAAAACATCCGCTTTTGACTTTATAAATTTTGCAAATATTTTCCTTGAAAAATCATCCACTACTGTTAAAACATATTTAGCTCCTCCTAAAGAAGCTTCTTGTATTGGACCGATTAAGTCCATATGAAGAAGTTCCAACGGCATTTTTGATTGCTCACAGATTACTTCCTTAAATGGTTTTCTAGCGTATTTCGCTTGAATGCAAGTAATACAATCACTCGAATTTGACTCTTGTTTAGACTCAAAGTTATATACCATTGAATTTTTTAACATAAGTTTCATATATTTTTCATTAATATGGCCTAATCTCTTATGCCACATTTCCCAAGAAGTGCTTTTACTCGCTTTGTAAGTAAAATTCTTATCCTTGATCGCTTTCAAATCAGCAACGTAAAATTCCGATCGTTTTGTGCTTAATATTGTATTGCCTTTCCTATCTAAAATATGTCCTCCAGATTCATCAAATAAAACATTCATATTATCATCTGTCAATTTTCGAACAGATATCAGATTACTTTTTAGTTTAGGTACATAAAGTACATCCTTTAGCACTATATCTGAATTAAATTTTCCACTTACTTCTCGCAATGTCACGGATCCTTTTGCTTGAGAAGATATCCTGCTATCATCAGCTAACAAAATATTTCTTTTATCTTCTTGTACTTCATTTAAGTTGTCAAGATTTTCAGTCATATGACTAGTCGCTCCACTGTCTAAGATCCATCTGGCTTGCAATACACCTTCTGTAGCTTTTAAAGTTCTTTTTGATCCATTACTGTCGCACATAAGTTTTAATTCTGAATATCTTCGCCGGTTTGCTTGTTTAAAGCTATCCTTCAAGAAACTTGATTTTCGTTGATTAGCTGGATTATGCCAACAATTCACGGCTTTATGACCAGTTTTATTACAAATATAGCATAAAATTTTTCTGCTATAAATTTGTTCAAATCGCTTTGGTTTATCGTATGATTTCGAACTTCTATATCTTCTGCTATTCTGTACTTTAAAAACAGACGAGATTGCTTTTTCAGCTTCGTTAGATCTTTCCTCGTGCAACTTGAAAATTCGACGAACATCAGAAATGGTAGCTTCCTGAAAGTTGTCAAATTGCATTGCGATTAAATTATACTTTGGTGGGAGTCCCTTTATCAAAGTGCTTATAAATTCTTCATCGTCTATATTTGCACCCAATATACGTGCACTTTCCAGCAATTTCTCGGCTCTCAACAGATAGTCGTTCCAGTTTTCGTTCATTTCCATCTGTAATCGTGACACATTGGTTCTCGCTTCTATTCTTCTTCTTTTCAGATCACCTTCATACCTGTTGCTTAGGGAAGTCCAAATTTCCTTGGCAGTATTACAAGTAAGAATCAAGCAAACTTGCATATCACTTAAAGCGCATGTAATAATTCCTCTTGCTTGAGAATCGTATTTCTTCCACTCAGTTAGTTCTGATTCCTTTTCTGGCGGATTATCAGTTAGATACAAGCCTAATCCTTTTCCCTCAAGTATACTTCCAATACGATACTTCCAACTATTGAAGTTTTTTCCGTCAAATCGAGGAATTGCTTGCTCCGCCATTTTTGCACAGTAGCGCTTACTACGCACTTTTAATTGAGTGTAGAGACTGGTCCCATAACCCTTTGTAGCGTTTCTTGAGTGATATGCATAGACATCTTTAATAACATAACGATTTATTCACAAACTTAAATACCTATCTTAGGTTACATAATAAATTATAATCCACATCTTGTGACAATACACAGCATATATTCCCTACCATAAAGCTTTACTCTCTGTCTGTGTCTCAATCAATCTCCGTCCCCGTAACGTCCATTGCACACTCATTTATACTCAACCTTTCTCCAGTTACGGTCAACAGTTACAGCTTCACCTTAATGTTAAGTCACAGTTAGTTGAAGGAAAATTATTTCCCAACACTGCCTTCTTCATGATGCCACAACTTAAGGATTGCCAGTTGCTATGGAAAATAGTGAATTATTTATATAATCGTCATTAAACTGTATGGTACAATTGAAATGACGGTGTATGGAAGAAACGAGACGCGAGAATGATTTTTTCAAAACAGGGGCTTCAGAAATTGAGTGATATTACCTGTATTTTTTACGTAGTAATAGGAATTAATACATTTAGGATCCGGGCGACTCTGGGCTACTCATTTTAGTATGATTATAGAAAATAAATTATTTTTAATTTCTTTTACTATATAAATTTTTATGCATATAATTAAAAATTGTCATTCTTCCTATCAAAATATATAAGTCAGAATAAATGTGAATGATGCTGTAAAAATATCTAAAATCAATCGCACAATTTAAAAAATTTAAATTGCATAAAAAGTAACTCCAACTTCTAAAGAAGTAAGGGAGAGAATAAGGAAATATGTCTTTAAAATATATAAAATATACTAAAACCAGACATCGAAAAATTGAGATCATATTTTCAGTAATACGACTGAATTAATGCCTCAGTGTTTCATTTTATCAAGGCTCCTCAGCAGCGAATAGCAGATGATTTGCTAAATAACATTGTCTGTATCAACTGTATAAATCAGACAAACCACGTTAATGATAATATTGTGTAGAATATATATTTCCATGTTACTGTAGTTACAATTCCTTGTAGCTGAACTTTAGAACTAGGAGATCCGATCCAGTGGTGCTGTTTGCTTTACCATGAGGAGGATTGTAAAATTTCATTATATTTATATTCTGTATTTAATGTAATGTTAGTGAATAGTGAGATATATTTTATTTTCTGTTCATGTTCATTTATAAATAAATTAAAATCACGGAATTATAAGCATGTTTATATGTATCTTTGCATACAAGTGTGTAAGTACGTACATATGCATTGAAATGTATCTATATACACATAATATGCTATTTATTGAGTGTTTGCAAGAAAATTTTGAAATCTACGAGTGCTCACTTATGGTGAAAGGTTGTGCCAAAATGTTTTCTCGTGCTTTAAAAAAAAGTGGTATATTAGCCTCGAAGGAAAATGATTTTTAATATACTGCATCTTATAAAGATTTATATTAATATTTTTGCATTGTATATACGATATTTTTATAATTGTATGTGTGATACTTTTATATTGCATATGGAATGTTTTTGTAATTATATATGGGATATTTTTGTAGTTATTAAGTTTAATGTTTGCTAAATTTTTGATCAAAATAAATTTTACTGCTTCTTTACAGTTTTGGTTCATATCTGACTAATATTTTCAATTTTTATTACGCCCTTCCTCTTTTGTTTTTTCAGATCCTTTATTAACATTATTTTCCTCCAGTTTTTTTCTTTCCTTTATATATCACAATTTAGTTTGTTACAGAAGTTTTGCATCTTACTATTGTTTTCACTGTTTTTCATTCGATTGGGTCTTTTCCCAGTTTTAAGTTTCAAGGTTAAGAAAAAACTCAAACAACGTAATTAAGCACAAATTAATAAAATAAATCAGCATACAACAGATTCGAGATACACTGGATCCCCAACTTCAGCGCAAAATATTCTATATAATAAAAGGCAATGTCTGTGTGTCTGTCTTATACACTAAAGGCTCAGCGACCGCGCGTCGCAGAGCTACAAAATTTGGCAATCGGAGACCCGGGGAACACGGAATCGGAGACACGTGAAAACCGATTTTTAAAATTTGAATTTTTTTTGTTGTTGTTGTTATTTAATTTCTTATGCGATTTCGACCATCCCCCCCCCCTTTTTTTTCTCCACCATCCAGAACGTTGCTCCCAACTTTATTTCTTTAATAACTCAAAATTTATACTAGCACAAACGATGCGGTTTGCGGCACAAACGAATGACATCAACTCAAACTCTATTTTAGCACAAACGATGCGGTTTGCGGCACATACCAGCACAAACGTAGCACAGACGAATAGCATCAGCGGAATTTTGATTTTCGGTGGTGTGTGTGTGGTGGTGGTGTGTGTGTGTGGGGGGGGGGGGGGGAGGCTGGCGAAACGCGGCCCCCAATTTCAATTTCCTCATTAACTCAAAATCTATGCTAGCACAAACGATGCGGTTTGCGGCACAAACCAGCACAAACGAAGCACAAACGAATGGCATCAGCGAAATTTTGATTCTCAGTGGTGGTGGTCGTGGTGGGGGGGGGGGGGGCTGGCGAAACGCTGCCCCCAACTTTAATTCCTTTAATAATTCAAAATCTATGCTAGCACAAACGATGCGGTTTGCGGCACAAACCAGCACAAACGAATGGCATCAGCGAAATTTTGATTTTCGGTGGTGGTGGGGGGGGGGGGCTGGCGAAACGCGGCCCCCAATTTCAATTTCCTCATTAACTCAAAATCTATGCTAGCACAAACGATGCGGCTTGCTGCACAAACCAGCACAAACGAAGCACAAACGAATGGCATCAGCGAAATTTTTATTTTCGGTGGTGGGGGGGGCTGGCGAAACGCGGCCGACAACTTTAATTTCTTTAATAACTCAAAATCTATGCTAGCACAAACGATGCGGTTTGCGGCACAAACCAGCACAAACGAAGCACAAACGAATGGCATCAGCGAAATTTTTATTTTCGGTGGTGGGGGGGCTGGCGAAACGCGGCCCCCAACTTTAATTTCTTTAATAACTCAAAATCTATGCTAGCACAAACGATGCGGTTTGCGGCACAAACCAGCACAAACGTAGCACAAACGAATGGCATCAGCGAAATTTTTATTTTCGGTGGTGGGGGGGCTGGCGTTTCGCCAGCCCCCCCCACTTTATTTCTTTAATAAATCAAAATCTGAGCCAGCACAAACGATGCGGTTTGCGGCACAAACCAGCACAAACGTAGCACAAACGAATGGCATCGGCGAAATTCTGATTCTGGGTGGTGGGGGGGCTGGCGAAACGCACCTAAGAAATATAGCTGGGAGGAAACGGACGTAACGGGAGCGACATCTATCGATACGATTACGTAACAGAAAACAATTGTTATCACTTGAAGCTTGCAAAGTGCATTGCTGTCCCAACCGGGAGTCGAACCCTGGATCTCCGAACTGGCCAACCCACGCTCTAACGTTCAGATACTGGAATAAAATTGCAAGCTCTTATCGTCGACGTGGACTCTACTCCTGGTCGACGCATTCAATGACTTCGATGGATTTGGTAAAATATTAGCAACTTTTCGACGATTTTGAGAAATTTCTCGAGTTTTGTAGAATAGTAAAGGACTTCATAAATTACGTGTTTTTTTTCAGAACTTTCCAAGTGCGATATAAGTGGGGCGGGACTGCCCAGTGGATAAGGCACGAGAATGGCACTCGTACGGAACAAGTTCGATTTTCAGCTCTGCGGAAACTATCCCCGTGTTCACGCGGAGTACGAGGACGATAAACAGGTGGATCCGTAACGCCTACCGAAAGGTTGGCGGTAGGGGAAGGAGGGTATGATTCCTGGGGATACAGCCCCCACTGGGTTCCGATCTAAATGCGGTGGTAATGTCCCGTATGTCCATACAAATTCTTACACTTTCTGTTCGGTCGGGCGATTTGGGTCGAACAAACAGGTGATATTAGGGCGAGCATAATTAATAGGATTTATTAGTAATAGCCATAAGATAATAAGTTAGATTCCACACGTTTCTTAAAAATCTTCGTTCCGAATAATCCTTCAACTTTCTTCCGGTGGGAGGTAATACTTACCGTTATTATAAAGGAAATTGACGTGTTCATTAATAATAATTTCTAGTCTATATAAATAAAAATGAAAATCTGTCTGTCTGTCTGTCTGTCTGTCTGTCTGTCTGTCTGTCTGTCTGTCTGTCTGTTTGTCACACCATCACGGGAGAACCGCTGAACCGAATTTGATGAAATTTTGTGGGTAGCCCAGAAATAGCCCCACTTAAAATTATATCCGTGTTTAGAGTTTCTACGACCAGTGGTTCTCGAGATATTAGTAAAAAACGAAATTTTTGTTTGTCTCATCATCACGAAAAAACGACTGAACCGAATTTAATGAAATTTTGTGGATAGCCTTGAAATAGCCCCCCATAAATTTTGTCCAAGTTTCGAGTTTCTAAGATCAGGGGTTGTCGAGATATTAATGAAAAACGGAACTTTTTCCTAGGAGTTCTACTCCCTAACTCCGTGGTTTATCCAAACGAAAAGCTTGAAAATCGTTTGAAAGTGAATTAAAATTTAATCTCTGAGTTTGATGGGAGATTTTTTGCGTTAATTAGTCACTTTCTGAAAACATGAATTGTTTGAAACATGATTTAAAGGGGAAATCTATCTCCATGGTTCATGGTTTATTTAAAACAAGCTTTTACGGAACAATGAGAAATATAGAGAAATCAAAATCGTTATTTAATTTCGCAATTTATGTTATAAGACATGACATATTTAACATGTTATAAGATTCTATCTTATATCATGTTACTCAGAAACGCAATTAAATTAAATCTGTCTGTTAATTTTAATAATTATTTTTTCGATTTGAATAATAAATAAATGGATATAAAAATATATTTTAGAAAAGAACGATTTGATTTTTCTTATAGCATTTTTGACTGGATAATATCAATTACGGTCTTCAGGTTTAAAAATTATTATTATTTATATTTTCGGGGATTATTGATTCAAGGATAATTGTTATTTTCAAGTTATTATGCAATTATTTTATTATGACAAACATTGTTTAAACTCATATATTGTATGTTGTACGAATCTTCTACAAATACACGTGTATATATTTTATTCTACGAGAATATAAGTAGTACAGGTATATTGACATATGTTTTGATATATATTGGCATATATTGGAATCAATTACGACCTTCTGGTATAAAGAGTACGGATATTATTGATGTTTTCAATTTATTACGTCATCTCTTTTATTTTGGCAAATATTTTTGAGACGCATATTGTAATACGGGTAATCTTCTACTAACACATTGGCATATTTTCTGATCTGCGACAATATAATTAGTACGGGGTTGCATATATTCATTCAATTCCTATTTTTTCTTCTGTAAATTTGCTTACAAAAGGGGGCAGGATGTTTTATTCTTCAGATCTGATCGTGAAGATAATTTTGCATAGTGAGAACATATATTCTTAAACTTCTCTTTAGGAGCAATAAATTTAATATTTTAACAGAATTTGCACATGATTGCGAACTTTAAGTTTCTTTAAATTATACACTCCGTACGAATAACGGGTGTGCTGTTAGTGGTTAATAAATTTTAACATTTTAGGAGGATATATCATGTTGCTCGGCATCGCAATTAAATTAAATGTGTTTGTTAAAGTTTTTATTATTTTTTTTCGATTTAAATAATAAATAAATGGATAAATGGATATAAAAGTATATCTTATGAATGGACGGTTTGATTTTTCTTTTAATTATATTAATTGCTGACTGCGTACATCAATTTCATTTATTTTGGCAAAGAGTTTTCAAGCTTATATCGTATTTAGCTACTAAACTCATATATTGTGTTTAGCCAATAAATTCATATAGCCGATTGTTGAAACAGAAAAAGAGTAGAGCGGGTCTTCTAATACAATTGTAGTGTTTTCATTTAGTATATTGAAACGGGATAAGAATGTTTCATTCAGATCTGCAAATTCAAAGCTACGAATTTGGAGGGATATCGCTAATTTGACAACTTTTCTTAAACTTTGCCAAATTGACGGAAATGTCGCCAAATTGATATAAACGACACACAAACAGCTGCCATAAACCTTCGGGTTGGTCGTGTGGCTTGGGTCTTCTACATATCAATGAAATTTTTTTTTGTTTTGTTAGAAGAGAGTACTGAAATGATGTTTGGTTAGCATTTCTCTGTCAGACCAACCATCCTACTTAGTAATACATTTAGCGAATTTTTAAAATGTCACCAAATTGATAAAAATGTTTTCAAATCTATAAACATATCTTGAAATTGATAAAATTGCGCTACATAAATGATATTAATTGTTTTTGTTAGGGGATAGTATTGTGATGATATTTCGTCAATTTGTCGCAAAGTGGAACTGTCAGTTCTACAGTCGCACTTGGCGATAAATTTGGCGATTTTTTAAAATGTCGCTAATTTGACGAAACTGTAGCCAAATGTTCCATAGAAATATAACTATTTAGACGATATTTTTTCTACCAATTTATTTGAAGCAAATGATATCATGTCGCTTAGCAACGGATTTAAATCCAATGTGTTTATGCGGCAGACGATTTTTATTAAATCCTTTCCGATTTGAATAATGAAGATATGTATATAAAATAAATTTCATTGCCATTTCATTTTGGACTGGATAATATCAATTATACTCTTCAGGTTTAAACATTATTATTATTGATATTTTCCGGAATTATTGATTCAGGGATTATTGATATTTTTAAGTTATTACGCCATTGTTTTATTGCGGCAAAAATTGCTGACACACGCATATTGTACGTTGTACGAGTAATCTTCTAGGAATGCATGGGTATATCTTCTAACCTACGAGAATATAAGTAGTACAGGTATATTGGCATATATTTTGACATATATTGGCATATATATTGGAATCAAGTACAGTCTTCTGGTATGAAGATTAAGGGGATTAATTATATATTCAATTTATTACGGCGTCTGTTGTATTTTACCAAAAAACATTTGTGACTCATATTGCAAAACGGGAAATCTTCTACTAATAATCGGACATTATAAGTAGTACGTGTATATCTTCCCATATAATTTTAGCACTTTAATTTTGACATATATTGGAATAAATGACTGTCTTCAGATTTAAAGATTACGGGTTTATTGGTATTTTCAATTCATACATGTAATCTACTAATACAGGTTATATTTTCTAATATTCGCTTATATAATTAGTACGGGTCCCATACAATTTTAACGCTTTTATTTTGCATATATTGATTCAATTCCATATTTTTTTTATATTTGCTTACATAAGGGGTCCAAGATGTTTTATTCTTCAGATATGTCCATGAAGATAATTTTATATAGCGAGAACAGAGATTCTTAAACTTCTTTTTAGAAGCATTATATCAAATATTTTAACAGAATATTTTGATTAAACATGTCATTTAGTATACTATAAGAATTTGGGCATGATTATGAATTTCAAGTTTCTTTATACTATATACTCCGTACGAAGAACGGGTATGCTGCTAGTAATATATAAATTCCTTTTTATTAACACTTTACCACATAGTTGAAAAGTGTCTATGACTTTGTTAATTCAGTTTGCCCCTTCGCATGATAACTGCCGTGAAAACGACTTTATCAAAATGAAATCTTAGTATGTTGTTAAAACTGTCTGTGGACGGACATATGGGAATGTAAATGCTTACTGTCACTCAATTAGTTTCGAATTGAAACCGGATTGAAAAAGTGCAGTACATTGAACCCTATGGGACCGTATTTTGAAAATATTTTTTAAGCGAATTTAAAATTCACAAATTGTTTCGAAAATTTTAGAAAATGTTCAAATGATTCCATAAAATACATAAAAAAAATTCAGCAAAACACGTTCGGTAGTTTCTTAAATAAAAGTTAAAATATTAATGACACCCTTATTATATTAAGAGATCACGTGACTTCAAAATAAAATAGGGCATCCATCTTTTTCCCAGGGTCAAAATCGTGATTTTTAAAGTTCTTTTACAATTATATTGACTGCTCCATTCGTCTTAAAACCGCTTTACTTTTGCGTATTTTCTGCGCATCTGTATTCTGCACTAACGCAATGACACTATCTTGAGTTTAACTGATCATCCAACTTTGATGATTTCTGCAATGAAGTCTCATTTAAATAGATGAAAAATGCAAACAAGTGATTACAAGATGAGCTGTATAATGATGGCTGAATTTTGCTCACGTAAATTTATATAATTCTGAAGTCTGGACCACATTTATATGACTGGAATATTTACGGCTTTTACATAGAGAGCCAGACAATTTACATTTCGATGACGCCATTTGAACAAAATTCATTTTTATTTTGGATGAAATTGTAAGTTTTTAAATATAATACATTTTTGTTGTACTATGATAATTTAAAATATATCAGCCTTGAATGTATAGCATTAAAGATGTTTAAATAAAACGCCATTTCAGTTGGAAAGTGTTTCATAATTAATTCTTTATGCATGATTAATTTTTCTTATTTTAGTAATTTCCAGATTTACACTATTATTGCGAAATCAACTGATTTTAGATCGAAATACATTTTGTATTAAATATTCTTCATTTTTAAGCCAGGGCATCCGACTTACCTGAAGGTCCAAGATGTATGTTTTGGATGACTGGAATAGTACCAATCAATTTAGGCCGGAACCCAGTAAAGATGACATTCATAGGGACCGTTTTCTTCTTCTCTTTCCAACAATGTCTCGGAAGAACTTTTAGATCCACATAATTATACATTGCCAGCACTATGCATATACAAGGGGACGGTTTGAGAAGATCTTCAGATTGACCCGCAACGAAGTTTGAGCTCCCCCCTATAAGTTCCATTTTCAATTTTTGCTCATAAATTAATGTATAACCTAATATCATTTTAGGTGCCGTATCGTTTGATCTATTCTTTACTACGCGATTGCACTATATGTTCACTTTTTTAATTTTTTGGTCTCTCTTTCTCTCATTTGTATTATACAATCGACGATGAAAAATTCATCATCTTTCAGTGAGGTTGTTGACGAGATACGAGTCAAAGTATCGGCCGAACTCGATATACAGTCTATGACATCTGTACGTCGACATCTGGAGGGTATGCGTTTCTTTCCTTGCCCTGACCGCAAGCTCCTCCGGTGAGGTCACTGTAAAATTTACATTCAAATTTTTCATCGTCTACCACTTTGTCGTTAGGACATTGGATTTTTTCAGACAAAATAAATCGCTTTCTATTAATCTCACAAAAGCATAATTGTAACAAAATTACTGACTCTTTTACTTCCCTGTATACAGAATATAATGTATGAGAAAAATATTTTGATGGAGTCGAAAATTCGAATTCGAGTTTTCAACGGGGGAGTGCGTTTCAAGCAACCTTGAATTCTGATTGAACGTTTTTGAAATGGTGTGTTTGTGTATGCAATGTATGTATCTACTCTCACTCAACTAATCGATCCAATTTCATGAAGGTCTATAGGTAAGTAATTAGAGGGTTACTCTGGTGCTGATTAGAACTAATGAGAAACTGCATTTTTTATACAGTTTTCCATTATTACTTTACCAACACTGCATGATAATGCATAGCATGGCAATATATATTGGAATAGTGTCGAAAATCAAAGCTCGAGCTTTCAACGTTTTGAGAACTCTAGAATACGAAGAAGATATTTTAGTGTGATGTGATGTATGTGTGTGTGTATATCCGTCACTGTGTGGCGACGATATCTCATTAAAGAAGCATTTCGAAGGATACAAAAATTACAATCAGTGAATACAGGAAGCTTTTTTATTTTAAACGCTATCGAATGTTCAGATCATTTTAAAATGGTAGCAAGAAATTTTGAGCAATTCACCGACTCAAATGTGGGGGATTGACGTAAAATTTAGAAAGCTAGCAGAAACCGTTCTAAAGACATTGAACTTTTTTCAAATAAAAGTTATCACAAAAAAAATCACAAAATTGAAAAAACAAATATTAAATATTGTGAAATAGGTTCATGTTTCATTTGTAATATCATGCAATAAATTCATAAGCTTAAAGACCTCATTGTATTGTTTCTCGTATTGAAAAATTCAAACATCGGATGAATCCGACATTTTTATGAAACCTTTAGTATATGTGCAGTCTCTACCTCAGTATTACTGGAAATGTTTGGTTCGTGCTTGGATGGCATTGAACCGTATTTCCCAGGTGGGTTATTATTATAGACGCCTGAGCTTTCAATACCATCAATATCCGTTCGTGCACTGCAACGAAACGCTTGCGGTCACGTTTAATGAGGAAATAGAATGTAATTTGGGACAATATTCATAGAGATGCTCCTTGTATGAAGTTGAGGAGGGGGGAGGGGTATTGTTGCATGTAATGTTGTGTCCTTTACTCATAGAAAAGTGCCTATTTCATTTTCTTATGTTATTGGCAACTCTGTTTTGGCTGCTTGTTCTCTATTACTGATTTTGGCGTTATTTATAAGTTTGATATTTCCTTTTCTCCATATTTCTGAGATCTGTGCTAAATAGTGTAGGAAACTCCTTTACATGAAGAGATTTACGCTAGATTTTACTAATGAGGACACCATCATTGTTCCCTTTAATGATTTGATCAAGTCTGGACTCGAGTATGCGTCTGTGGTGTGGAGACCTTTCCATGCTGTTCATGCAAACAAGATGGAGATTGTTCGAAAAAAATTCTTGAGATATCTGTGTTATGAGGAAACCGGTATTTTTACTTTCCTTATATACATAATGTATAAGGAAAGTATTGTGACGGGGTCGAAAATTTGAATTCGAGTTTTCCACGGGAGAGCACGTTTCAAATATCCCTGATCTCGAATCAAACATTTTTGAGGTGATGTCTGCGTGTGTATGAAAGTATGTGTGTGTATCAGTGAGTCTGTGGAGACGATATCTCACGAACGAATTGAGCGATTCGATTGAAATTTGGTACAAAAATCACAATCCGTGAATACTGAAAGCCTATTGTTTCTAAACATCATCGAATGTTCAGAAAAAACCTCCCTAAATTTTCGAGTGAAATTTTGAAAAAAAAATTATCAAAAAATTAAAACCTTTAATTAAAGTTGCGCAAATAAACATTTCTTCTGTAATTTTTTCATTAGAAAACGATTGACATAAATTTTTGAACGCTAGCATGAACCGTTCTCTAGATATTGCACATTTTTCAAATAAATTTATCAAAAAATCCCATAAATTGAAACAAAAAATTAACTGTTGAGAAATATGTTCAATTTTCATATTTAATATCATGCGATAAATTAAAATCTTGCTCAATCATAAGGTCTGTCAAGGTAAGGTTTTTGAATTCTCATACTATTATATGAAGAGTGAATTATTTTCTAACCTAACAGAGCCGGAATTTAGATTCCCTTAGTTTATTATTACTTCTTAATTTAGATTCACAGGTTGGAAGGAAAATATGAAGGGGGTGATTGAATTAATTCAGAACGGTCTAGAAGCGTTTGCTGAATAAAAAGGCTGACATTTCTAACCAGATTGACGAAAATATCGCCAAAACTGCGAAAATGATGCCAAACGAATGAATTCATTATTAAAATATTTAAAACTATGTATTCTTTTGTCTATTGCGGATGCTATTCATACTGATCACTGTTCATTTAGAGTTGCCCTATATGTAAGTTGTGTTCCTCGAAATAGTTTGACATGGGGTCATCCAGAAAATTAATATTAAAGACATTGTGATTATTTCCCTGTACAAGAAGTCAATTTACTATTTTTTAGAGAGAACGTGTGTTGCTCGCATCAAATTTTGTTTCAATTATGACGATTTTATTAAAATTTCAGAAAGAAAGAATCATAGGAGGTCGTCGGATGAAAAATTCATGCTATTTCGAAATTGTACAATTGAAATAAGTATTCAATTAGTTTTAACACTGTAACATTTTAAACAATTTTTAACACACTAAATTTTTAAATATTTAACTTTTAAAATGACGTTTCCAATTATGAGTCAAAAGCTATCATTATTTCATTATACAAATAACCGGCTCACATATTTTAAATATTTTTCGAGTTTTTTATGACAAATGACTTTTGAAAATATTCTGCAGTACATAAAAAATATATACTTAAATGATACTTTCAAATGAATATTAAATTCCACATTGTTTCGTTTCGTCATTTTTCACCGTGCGAGTCAAATGTTTTTAAACTCACCGAAAAGCATCTGGATTTTCTATCATAACAAAACTGCTCAAAATACATTGGAAAATATTTTCTTGCGTTGTTCTGTGTTCTGAAATAATGTGTGTCTAAAAATAATTTACCATACGTCAACGTTCTCATGCAAAAACCATACATTAATACGTTTTACAGACACTCTGAATCATTCAAAACTTGAATCGGAAAGTAATAGACGAAAAGTGTGGTAATATGGATCTCCCACTTTGTTTTTTGTAAGTGCGACTACATTTTAAGCTAATTTCATTCGTTTGGGGAATGGTTGGTCGCATATGCTAATCAGCTATAGCCACAACAGGAGAAAAAATATGATGTGGGCAACACATGACTTTCCTTATATAATGTAATGAATTTACTACTTTTACAGTAAAAAAAACAGGTTTTTCTTATAGTAGATACTAATATTCTTTCCAAGATATTTAATTTTCGGCAATTAGTCGTCATTTTTATCCATTTGGCGAGATTTTCGTTAATTTGGCAACATTTCAAAAAAGTCGCCATGTTGGCGACATTTCGCCAAAATCTCGCCAAGCGTCATGCACTAAGAAATAAGTTATTCTTACAGCAGATAAATGACTATTGGCGTTCAAATACAAAAGTATTATTCAAAGTATCTTTTGTCATGAATGGAACGAGCTAGATCCACGAGAATGATGTCACTCAATTTATCGCATGGTATTACATATGAAAAAAGAACATGTTTCTGAATAGGAATTTTTTTTTTATTTTATATGACTCTTTGATAATTTTTTTGAAAAATGTACAATATCTCGAAAACGGTTCATGTTAGCGTTCTAAAATGTATATCAATCGTTTTCTAATGAAAAATTACATAAGAAATGCCTATATGCGTAACTTTATTAGTGGTTTTGATTTTTTGACGATTTTTTCAAAATTTCATTCGAAAATTTAGGGGGGGTTCTGAACATTCAAATGCGGATAAAAACAATAGGCTTCCAGTGTTTACGGATTGTGATTTTTGTACCAAATTTGGTTCGAATCGGTCCATTCGTTCGTAAGTTATCGTCTCCACAGACTCACTGACACACACACACACATACACACATACTTTCACACACACACACACACACACACACACACACACACACAGACATCACTTCAAAAATGTTTGATTCGTGATCAGGGATGCTTGAAACGTGCTCTCCCGTCGAAAACTCGAATTCGAATTTTCGACCCCGTCACAATACTTTCCTTATACATTATGTATATAAGGAAAGTAAAAATCTGATGTAAGCAACACATGACTTTCCTTATATAATGCAATGAATTTACTACATTTACAGTTTTAAAAAATGTTATTCTTATAGTAGATACTTATATTCTTTCCAAGATATTGAATTTCCTTCAATTAGTCGTCATTTTTATCCATTTGGCGAGATTTTCATTGCTTTGGTAACTTTTAAAAAAGTCGCCAAGTTGGCGACATTCCGCCAAATTCGTCGCCAAAATCTCGCCAAGTGTTATAGTCGGAGAAATAAGTTATTCTTACAGCAGATAAATGACTACTGGCGTTCAAATATAAAAGTATTACTCAAAGTATCCTTTTTCAAGAATGGAACGAGCTAAATCCGCGAGAATGATATCACCCAATTTATCGTTTGGTATTACATATGAAATGTAAACATGTTTCTCAATAGGAAATATATATTTTTCACTTTATGTGACTTTTTGATAATTTTTTTTTTAAATGTGCAATATCTCGAGAACTGTTCATGTTAGGGTTCTAAATATTATGTCAATCGTTTTCTAATGAAAAATTACATAAGAAATGTCTATTTGTGCAACTTTATTAGCGGTTTTGATTTTTTGACGATTTTTTCAAAATTTCTCTCGAAAATTTAGGGGGGTTTTGAACATCCGATTGCATATATAAACAATAGGCTTCCAGTGTTTACAGATTGTGATTTTGGTCCTAAATTTGGTTCGAATCGGTCCATTCGTTCGTCAGTTATCGTTTCCACAGACACACTGACACACATACACAGACATCACTTCAAAAATGTTTGATTCGTGATCAGGGATGCTTGAAACGTGCTCCCCCGTCGAAAACTCGAATTCGAATTTTCGACCCCGTCACAATACTTTCCTTATACATTATGTATATACGGAAATTGATATTTTTTATAATAGTTAGAGTAACCTCCATAAAGCGATTTCCAAAAAATGAAATCACTTGTTTCTTTTTAAAGTGCGGTCATTATAGATCCCATGAAATAGTCAGTTTATTCGTCAAAAATGAACTTTATTGTTGAAAAAACATAAATTATTTACAAAAGTCACAAATATAAATGTCTTTCTCGGCTGCAGCACATTCACTGTATGCTCATTATTCACACAGCACACACATGACCCAGAGTTCTCCATGACAGTCCTCAGTAAAAGCTAAGTCACAGAAGAGACAGTTGGCATTTTGCACACAGGGTTGGACCTCTCCTCACTTGGAGATCGAGCTGTGATTCGCCAGAGTGGCCAGAATGGAATAATCTCTGTTAAATTCTTGCACGCATTTTGGGGATCCATATTACCAGCAACACCACGTTGAAAATATCACATGGTGTCACTCCCAAATCTAACCAAAAGTTGAAGTCTGGTTTCGACATATTATCGTCTAACTAGTGTAGTTCAAGATATGACATCGAAATTTGCGCATTGTGCAACATAAATATCCATAAAACTTGTACATTACGTGCCTTGCTAAATATTCGCGAATAGGATGAAATTACCAACGCTCACAACACAAATGCTCCTTCAATAATCTACGGAAATGGCGATCTCAGGGGGAGTGATTAGAGTTGATTGACTCCTCCGCCACTAGAGTGAGCCGCGTTCCGGCCGAGGAACCCAGGGGATCCATAATACCTGCAGGGTCTATATTACCACCTTTTCCACTACTAGATGTTTATAAACAAATAAGTATGGTATTTGTTTCAGTCTTCTTCTCGGTATGCTTTTCTTGAACAAAATGAGAAACACATATTTACTTTCCCTGCAATACACGTAAATGTATAGAGAAAATATTGGAATTCTGTTAAAAATCTAGGCGATTAGCATCTCAAGACGTTAGCATACCATCGACGATTCGCGTGAATATATTCCCTCCAACTAATGACCACACGATTTCATAAAATGAATGGATTCAATCTCATAAACCCAATTTCAAAAACTAATGGACCTAGTTTCTTAAAATAGGTAAGTTACTTGTGGGTGACTCTGGTGTCGATTAGGTTTGGGCATGATTAGGAATAAAAGAACCTGCCTTTTTACGTGAAATGGCCAGCAAAATCGTTAAAATCTAAAATAAAAGTCTGCATATGCTCAAATGTATCCATGCCTATTTTATACGTCATTTTTTATGATGAAGATAATATGATCCATCCCATCACTCTAGAATGAATCTTTCTCGTGATACAAAGATTGATTTAAAGGTGCCCATTCAGTGTTCTATTCAAATAATAATGCGTGTTATTTAATACAATTGGATCCAATTTAATGAATTATTAAAAATATAAAAGAGAAAATGAATTTGAGTCTGTAGCGAGAGTCGTGAGAGCTGCTCATATTCAATTTCCTTATGACTTGCATAAATTTTAAAATTTTTGAAATTTAATTTAGTCTAAATATTTTTTTAACTCTATGCTTAATACTTGCATAAATTTAAAATTTCTAAAAAATATCCCTAAAAAAAATTTAGAAATTTAATTTTTGTCTAATTTTTTTTTCTTTTACACTAGCAAGACGGAAGGGCCTAAGTGGCCCCCTCGTTATCTGTTGTTCAGTAATTACAATAATAATTAACTGAACTTATTGCAGTTTTCTGACTTTTCCTAATATGATCCTAGTTTAGTGTTTACTTAATCATTTATGTATTGGCCTCATAAGAGCGTAAATATTGAACCTTATATCTAGAATGACGGGAGGTGCCAGAGTGGCCCCTAAGATATTTTACAACAGTACGGAGAAATTTTTCGTTTCTCATAATCGCTGTAATATGACAAGTGCCATTCAGTCTAGTTTGACCTTGACTTTCCTCTTTTTACATCCGGTTTGAATTTCAAATGCAACCCCCCCCCACACACACACTGGCGACAGCCGGCTGGGCGAACGATAGCGATTGCTCTTCGAAAGAGAAATACATTTTGCATTTTGACGTGTACAGAAAACACCGTAGTACAGTATCATACACTCAGTTTTTATTTAGTCTTATCTAATTTAGTTAAATCTAATCAGCACCAGGAAGTCCTACAAGTGATTTACCTACCAAATTTTGTGGAATTCGGTCCATTAGTTTTTCAGCTAGAGTGAATACACGATTTTGGGGGCCATTTCGCAACAAAAGGCGGGTTCTTTTATCCCGAATCGTACCTAAAACCAATCAGCACCAGATTCGCCCACAAGTGACTTACCTACCAAATTTTATGAAATTCGGTCAAATGCTTTTTTAGTTAGAGTGAATATAAAATCTACACAGACAGACACACAGACACATACACACAGACGTCACGCTAAAAATAGTTTTCTCGTATTCTAGATGTCTCGAAACGTGTAGATCCGTCGAAAACTCGAGTTGCGATTTTCGGCATGATTCCAATACTTTCCCTATACATTGCAATGTATTGCAGGGAAAGTAAAAAGTAATTAAAGAATAATACATTCTCCATATTTCAATGTCAGGGCTAGTCTAATTCCATTACAAAATTATATCGCAATACAATTAAACATTGCTCGAATTCAACGTCGATCTATGAATAACTGGGGCACTTTTCAATTAAGAAATACCGCAACGAAAGATTCTTCATTATAAATTTCATTGCGGATTTGAAAGGTTTGCATAATATTCTATGTAAAACGAATTGATATAATAAAAACATTTTTTGCACGGCTTTAAATGCAACTCTTTTTCATGATTTTCCGTATTTATCCAATAGAATATAGGACTCAATTATATTTCTTGAAATTGCGTACAACCTAATCTTCTCATTTTTTCCGATCCAATCCTATTATACAAAGAATTAAATCATTATTTTTTTAAAGTAATATTTTATTTGAACAATACCTGAGCAATCTGAACAATACTGTTTTACTTTCCCTATATACACAGTAATATGTAAAGGGAAAGTACTGTAACGGAGTCGGAAATTCAAAATCGAGTTTTCGGTGAAAAAGCACGTTTTAAGCCTCCCTGAGCTTGAATAGAACGTTTTTGAGGAGATGTTTGTGCGTGTGTGTGAGTGCGTGTAAGTGCATATATGTGTGAGTGTGTAAATATGCATATGTGTGTGTGTGTGTGACTCTATGGAGACGATATCTCACGATCGGAATTTTTCCAACAAAATTGGCCACAAAATTACACTCAATTAAAACTGATTTTAATAGCAATCGAATATTCGGAAGACCTCATCCAAATTTTTAAATATATAAAAGAAACATAAAAAAATCAAGACCTTCAACTACGTTACGTAAATAATTATTTCTAGTGTATTTTTTCATTAGAAAACGACTGACTTAAACTTTGGAAAGCATTTCACGTTTTTCCTACGCCACCTTTGAAAATGACTCCAGTTACCCAATAAAATCGAAAGTTATATTGAAAGTGCCTGTTCAATATTATTTAAAATAATCATAGGTGATATTTTGAGCCCTTAAACTTAATGAATTATTGAAGATAAAAATAGAAAGTGAATGTTAGTTTTTAGGGAAAGTCACGTGCTGCCTACATTCAATTTTTGTGTTGTTATAAACGGGCGTATTATTAAAGTTTTCTTTAAGAATTAATCGGTAGTTCCCGTATAATTTTAATGAAAAGTTTGCATTTTAAATCCCGAGCAACGGCGGGTACATTTTCCAACTTCGATCTAAAATATAAAAAATCTGATGTGAGCAACACATGACTTTCCTTATATAATGCAATGAATTTACTACTTTTACAGTAAAAAAATAGGTTTTTCTTATAGTAGATACTAATATTCTTTCCCAGACATTGAATTTTCGACAATTAGTCGTCATTTTCATTGATTTAGCGTCATTTTTATCCATTTGGCGAGATTTTCGTTAATTTGGCAACATTTCAAAAAGTCGCCAAGTTGGCGACATTCCGCCAAATTCGTCGCCAAAATCTCGCCAAGCGTTATGCACTAAGAAATAAGTTATTCTTACAGCAGATAAATGACTATTGGCTTTCAAATACAAAAGCATTACTCAAAGTATCTTTTTTCATGAATGGACCGAGCTAGATCCACGTCAATGATGTCACCCAATTTATCGCATGGTATTACATATGAAAAGTGAATATGTTTCTCAATAGGAAATATTTTTTTTTCAAAATTTTTCTCAAAATTTCATTCGAAAATTTAGGGGGGTTCTGAACATTCGATTGCATATAAAAACAATAGGCTTCCAGTGTTTACGGGTTGTGATTTTTGTACCAAATTTGGTTCGAATAGTTTCATTCGTTCGTCAGTTATCGTCTCCACAGACTCACTGACACACACACACATACTTTCACACACACAGACACACACACACACACACACACAGACATCACTTCAAAAATATTTGATTCGTGATCAGGGATGCTTGAAACGTGCTCTCCCGTCGAAAACTCGAATTCGAATTTTCGACCTCGTCACAATACTTTTCTTATACATTATGTATATAAGGAAAGTGATGTGAATATATCTCTTGTTAATCTTTAGCATTTAACAATAAAATATAAAAATTGTCGGAGATGTGTGGTTTGAATCTCGGTTTGGACATGAGTTATTTTCACTAGACCTTAAATTGATTTTCTGTGTTGTTTTAAGTAAGATTTCTATTTTAAGTTAGCTAGTTTCAGTGAGAAATCATTCGCTGGTACTGTGACTCGAACCTAACATTCCGTGTGTTCACCTAATCCTTTAAAATATGTTTACATCTAATAACAGCCAAGAAAGTTAGGTGAACATTAACTAGATATACGCGTCAAATGCATAATGGCCGTTAGTGAGATGGCCCATTTAGCGTTCTCCAGTTATTAAGCTCTGAAATTATCCCGTTGCTTCGTCTGAAGGTCTGCCCGAGAGTGCATGCTTTAAACATGACAAACATTATTAATATGGACTGCGTCTTCACGTTTCCCTTCATTGTAGTGATGTTTAAGTCAGTGGTTCTCAACATTTAGGAAGTTGCGGAATGCTTTGCATTATAAGAATAAATGACGGTTAGTTATGTTCAGGTTTCGTTTAAATCACAGGTTTTATTTAAAATGGCCCGCAATTTAAAAATAGCCTTTTTATTTAAAATGGCCCGCAAAAATCGTATGTATCCAGTCTAGCTGAAAACAAAATGGCTAGATTTTAGAAACTGTAGTCGATAAGTCAATTGAAAGTTACCCTGGTGCTTATTAGATTTTCGTACGAGTTGGAAAAAAAATAACCTGTCTTTTTTTTTTTTAAATTACGCGAAAATAAAGCCAATATCTAAAATAAAAAAATTACGTCTGCTGAAGTATATCCCTTAAATGTTTGTTTTATAAGTAGTTTCTGACAATGAAAAAAATCTGATGTGGGCAACACATGACTTTCCTTATATAATGTAATGAATTTACTACTTTTATAGTAAAAAAATAGGTTTTTCTTATAGTAGATACTAATATTCTTTCCAAGATATTGAATTTTTGACAATTAGTCGTCATTTTCATTGATTTAGCATCATTTTTATCCATTTGGCGAGATTTTCATTAATTTGGCAGCATTTCGAAAAAGGCGCCAAGTTGGCGATATTCCGCCAAATTCGTCGCCAAAATCTCGCCAAGCGTTATGCACTAAAAAAAAGTTATTCTTACAGCAGATAAATGACTATTGGCGTTCAAATACAAAAGTATTATTCAAAGTATATTTTTTCATGAATGGAACGAGCTAGATCCACGAGAATGATGTCACTCAATTTATCGCATGGCATTACATATGAAAAGTGAACATGTTTCTCAATAGGATTTTTTTTTTATGTGACTTTTTCAAAAATTTTTTGAAAAATGTACAATATCTCGAGAACGGTTCATGTTAGCGTTCTAAAATTTATGACAATCGTTTTCTAATGAAAAATTACATAAGAAATGTCTATTTGGGTAACTTTATTAGCGGTTTTGATTTTTTGACGATTTTTTCAAAATTTCATTCGAAAATTTAGGGGGGTTCTGAACATTCGATTACGTATGAAAGCAATAGGCTTCCAGTGTTTACGGATTGTGATTTTTGTACCAAATTTGGTTCGAATCGGTCCATTCGTTCGTCAGTTATCGTCTCCACAGACTCACTGACACACACACACACACACACACACATACACACACACAGACATCACTTCAAAAATGTTTGATTCGTGATCAGGGATGCTTGAAACGTGCTCTCCCGTCGAAAACTCGGATTCGAATTTTCGACCCCGTCACAATACTTTCCTTATACATTATGTATATAAGGAAAGTAATAATAAGATCAACTCCAATACTCTGGGGGTTCCTATTACTTTCCTTATATACATAATGTATAAGGAAAGTATTGTGACGGGGTCGAAAATTCGAGGGAGAGCACGTTTCAAGCATCCCTGATCACGAATCAAACATTTTTGGAGTGATGTCTGTGTGTGTGTGTGTGTGTGTGAAAGTATGTGTGTATGTGTGTGTGTGTGTCAGTGAGCCTGTGGAGACGATAATTGACGAACGGATGGACCGATTTAATCCAAATTTGGTACAAAAATCACAATCCGTAAACACTGGAAGCCTATTGTTTTCATACGCAATCGAATGTTCGGAACCCCCCTAAATTTTCGAATGAAATTTTAAAAAAATCGTTAAAAAATCAAAACCACGAATAAAGTTACGCAAATAGACATTTCTTATGTAATTTTTCATTAGAAAACGATTGACATAAATTTTAGAATGCTAACATGAACCGTTCTCGAGATATTGCACATTTTTCCTAAAAATTATCAAAAAGTCATATAAAATTAAAAAAAAAAATATTTCCTATTGAGAAACATGTTCACTTTTCATATGTAATACCATGCGATAAATTGGATGACATCATTCTCGTGGATCTAGCTCGTTCCATTCATGAAAAAGATACTTTGAGTAATACTTTTGTATTTGAACGAAAATAGTCATTTATCTGCAGTAAGACTAACTTATTTCTTTGTCCATAACGCTTGGCGAGATTTTGGCGACGAATTTGGCGGAATGTCGCCAACTTAGCGACTTTTTGAAATGTTGCCAAATTAACGAAAATCTCGCCAAATTGATAAAAATGACGCTAAATCAATAAAAATGACGACTAATTGTCGAAAAATATTAGGTAAAAATATTAAAAATATTAGTATCAACTAAAAATATTAGTATCGACTATATAAAAAAAATATTAGTATAAATATTAGTATCGACTATAAAAACCTATTTTTTTTTTACTGTAAAAGTAGTAAATTCATTACATTATATAAGGAAAGTCATGTGGTGCCCACATCAGATTTTTTCTGTTATGCAATTAATCCAAAAATTAGTATAAAAGTGCACATTTAATGTCATTTGAAATAATTGTGATTGTTAGTTTCTACAGCCAAACTGAATTTAACGAAATTTTACAGAACGAAATAGAAAACAAATTTAAGTCTGCAAAGAAAGTCGTATCCTGCAAACACCGATTTTTTAATTGAACCTATAGTATCCTAATATATATATATATATATATATATATATATATATATATATATAGTAAAAAGATAAAAGATCCACGTCTTAGTTCCCATAAACAATAGATCGGACAAAAAGCTTTTTGACAGCCCACCCGTCTTCGAATACAAAACGCATTTTCTACCTTCCCATCCAGCGTTGCCAAGCCCCGAACGTAAATGTATTGACTCATCTTATGATCCCGGCGTGACGAGACTGACTACTCCGCGGTGTTGAGAAGTTTCTTTCTGATTCCTGATAAAATGTCGAAGTGGTTAGAAACGAGGTCACTCCATGAATTTAGAAACAAGGCGAGAAAGAGGAACTATTTCTTATTGGACAGAAAAGGACGGATCATCTCGTTTCATCTTTGAACACAACTCGTTTATAGTTTTGCATTGTAGGCTAACTGCGGTGGGCAGCTCATTTCTGCTTCAACACAATCAGATTCCTTTATCGCGTTAGTTGTTTATATCCATTGTAAGAAATGCGTATTTCGAATGCACTGAATTTGCAGATTTTCTACAATTCTATTTTTTTCGTTTGACGACGTGACCTATTTTAAAACGATGAATGGAGGGCTTTAAAACTAGGACGCAAACGCCCTCCGGTTGGCAAATTGGAGCGCATCGGCACATTAAATGGTGCTGAATAATCTTTTTAAATGAACGTTTCTTTGACGTTAAAAATAATCTTTATTTCATGGAGTTATCTCTAAGAGAGTAAATGCTGTTTCAATAGGGAGTCGATAAGGATGCAGAGGATTTTCCCTCAAAGACGCGTATTAAGAAAATACCAATATCGTTTGAAACAATCATTCAGGTGACCCTGGGATAAGATAAGTAGCTCGGCATTTTATGCTTTTATACGGCTAAAGGTTTTATAAATTTATTTAAACTGTCGATTTTGTAAACATAAATTATGAGCAAGTCGAACTGAAACAACAAAGAATGTTCCTACGTATTCAAGGTTATTTTACCTTCCCATTTATTAACACTTTACAACATAGTTGAAAAGTGTTTATGACTTTGTTCATTCTGACTGTCTGTCTGTCTGTCTGTCCGTTAGCACAATAACTGCCGTAAAAATGACTTTATCAAAATGAAATTTTTGTATGTTTTGTTATTGAACCCGGGTTGAAAACATGAAATACATTGAACCCTATGGGACCTAATTTTTCAAACATTTTTTAAGCAAATTTAAAATTCTCAAATTGCTTCGAAATTTTTAGGAAATATTCACATTATTCCATAAAATATATAAAAAAAATTCAGTAAAATATATTAAGTAGTTTTTTAATTAAAAATTATTTAATATGGGGAAAAAACAAATTCAATTAAATTCTGACTTCAGGGATATCCTCCAGAAAGAAAAAAGAGATATATTATATAATAAATATCTTTCCAAGAATTTAATCATTTTTTATACGAGAGAGGCTTCACATTTTAAAATAAATTTGGTAGATAACAATTTTTCAATTTTTTTAAAATTTTATATAACTCTTCGTGATATACTTATTTGATGGCATTTTTAATACACTTTCCTACGTCCTAGAGAGCGACAAAAAAATTTGGTACACAGCTTAAATTTGTTGAACATTTTATTCTACAAAATTTGGTGGATCTTTAAATATAGATCAAACATTTTTTTCGAAATGGCCTGCAAATAATCCCCGTTCACTTCTATGAATCATTGTTGTAATATTGTTAAAAATTCTGATGTGGGCAGCACATGACTTTCCCTGCAGCCTCTTATTCACGTTCTCTTTATTTCTTCAATAATAATTAGAGTTTATCTGCACAAAATAACAGCCATAAGTATTTTAAATGACATTGAATTTGCACATTAAACTTAAATTTGGTTCTCATTTGATAGCTGGACTTATTGCCAAAGGTGTCGTAGCAAAAACACGAAAAAACTAGAATATCGCAAGAACTGCTAGTCCTAGAGTAATGGGGTTAGTCTTATTCTGTTTGTTGTCAAAAATCACGTATAAAATAGGAATTTAATTGATATAATTGAGCACACGCAGTTTTTTATTTTTATATTTAACGATTTTTGCATGCCATTTCGCAAACATAGCCCGTTCCTTTTTCCCGAATCGTACTAGAATAACCTACAAATGATTTATATACCAAATTTTGTTAAATTTGGTATATAAATCATTTGTAGGTTATTGAAATATTATACACCAAATTTTGTTAAATTTGTTCCATTAGTTTTTAGCTAGAGTTGATAAAGGCAATTTCTGCCTACCATTTCGCAAAGAAGGCAGATTCTTTTATTACCAATCGTACTATAATCCAATGAACATCAGGATTTCCTACAAAAAACATACCTACCAAATTTTATGAAATTCGGTCCATTAGTTTTTAAATTAGATTGGATGTAATATCCTCACAGACACACAGAACCATAGACAGATACACCCTTACACACACAGACGTCTTCCTAAAAATAGTTTTTTCGTATTCTAGAAGTCCGAAACCGTGTAGATCCTTCGAAAATTCGAGTTCCGATCCTCGGCACGATTCAAATACTTTGAATACATACACACACACACATATTATCTGTGTATCATCTGTGGATCTAAATTCCGTGTCTATGCAATTACAATAGTTGTGATTTTAAATAATCCCTAAGTTCATCGTTGAAGAAATAATTTTATTATTTCTTCAACGAAGCCAAATTTTAACTTATGCAGAATGCAAGTATCTCAAGCGATTGTAAGGTGAGTTACATAAGAATTGCTGAATTTTTTTCACCCAAAATTATTTAGCTGTGGAGTCTGGAATACTATGTCTAGTTTACTCGTTTTTCATCACATAACCCTTTGAAATTTAAACACTTAATGAACATATCCAGTCTACTTCAAATTTAATAATCTAATTATTGCTTCAATTTTTGGCCCTTAAAGTTCTCATACGGTAGATGCGTCATAATAGAAACTTCAATAGAAATACCTCCAGGGATTCACTTGGACGAGAATGTTCCGATATAATGTATTTGGTTTCCCCGCGGAAGGCCGAGAAATTGGAGATGATGCATAAAATTAACTTAATCAGATTTAAATAATGTGTTGATTGTATTTAAATATTATGAAAATTATTCAAATATCTTATTTGTTGTACTCTCAAAATAGAAATTCTAATGTGGACAGCACAAAACTTCCCTTACAGACTCAAATTCATTGTCTCTTTATTTCATCAATAATTCATTATATTCAGTTTAAATTCACTGACTAACATACATCATTAATTAAAACACGAAAGATCATCTGTATGTACCAGCAGTGAATATTTCATTCATACACTTTTATTCCAGACTCAGGAGCTAAATAATTTTGCGTAAAAAATTCAGCCATTCTTATACAACACATCTTACAATCACTTGTTTGCATTCTGCATCCAGTGAAGCTTCGTTGTAGAAATAATCAAATTTGGATGATCATTTAAACTCCAAAATATTGTAATTGGGTTGGCGCAGTATATAGATGCACAGAAAAAATTAAAAAATACAGAAATTTTAGGACAGATGCAACACTCAATATAAATTTAAAAGAACTTTAAAAAACACAATTTTGGAGGCACGACAGCCCAGTCGTTAGTGCGCGGGAATTTCACTCTGTCGGCCCTGGTTCGAGCCCCGCTACTGCCAAAACTGCCACCGTGTTCACGTGGAGTACGATCACGTTAAACATGTGGGTCCGTTTCGGTTTAAATTGGGTGGCACTTCCCGGCCGTCCTTTCTGGTAGGTCGGGCGGTCTAGGCCGAAGAAGAAAACACGATTTTTACTCTGGGAAAAAAAGATGGTTGTCTTATTTTATTTTGAAGTGGGTTACGTGATCTCGTCATATTATATGGGTGTCATTATTATTTTAATTTTTATTTAGAAAACTACCCAACATACTTTGTGGAAATTTCTTTTATACTGAGCACATTTTACTGAAATTTATTTCATATATGTTATTTGATAATTTGAATGTTTCCTATAAGTTTCGAAGCGATTTGTGAATTTTAACTTTGCTTAAAAAATGTTTGAAAACTTAGGTCCCATAGGGTACAATGTATTCCATTTTTTCAACCCCGGTTCAATCCAAAACTAATTTTGCGATCTTCGTCATTTACATCCTCATATATACCACAGACCATCCCACCAACATGTTCAAATTTCATTTTGAAAAAGTCATTTTTACGGCAGTTATCGCGCTAAAGGGGAGATCAAATGAACGAAATCATAAATACTTTTCAACTATGTTGGAAAGTGTAAAAAGACAAATTATTTTTTGGAATCGTACTAAAATCTAATCAGACCTAGGGTATCCCACAAGTTATTATAACAAGTATTCCCCAAATTATTTTTAATTAAAAAATTTTTAATGGCCATTTCGCAAAAAAAACGGGTTCTTTTTTTCCGCATCGTACCAAAATGTAATCAGCATCAGGTTAAACTACAAGTGATTTATCTACTACATTTTGTGAACTTAGGTCCATTAGTTGTTTAGCTAAAGTCGATATATGCGATTTTTGCGCGCCATTTCGCAAAAAAAGACAAGTTTTTTTGTCCCGAATTGTACCAAAATCTAATTATCACCAGAATTCCCCCTAAGTGAATTATCTTTAAAACTTTATGAAATTGGATCCATTAAGTTTTGAACTAGAGTGGGACACACACACACACACAGACACATGTCAGGTGAAAATAATTTTTTTCGTGTTCTAGGGGTCCTAAAACGTGTAAATCCGTCGAAGACTCGAGTTTCGGTATGATTCCAATACTTTCCCTATGCATTAACATGTAATGCAGCGAAAGTACAATATGCGCATTTGCTGCGAAAATTAGGAAGACAAAAAAATCATAGAAGAGTCTACCGTAGTACGTATAATGAAGAACAGGTAAGGTTGATAGGGCCTGAAACTTGGACGAATTTCACTTTCCTAAATACGCCAAACAATAATTAATTCTATTCATTTATATTTACGTTGCGCCGGCGCGGTGGCTGAGCGATCAAGGCAAGCATTTCTTGGTGTTCCCTCATCTGCCGGAGCGTGGGTTCGAGACCCACCTGAGGTCATGGATACTTATAGTGTGCTTACAGTACCTTATACCTTACATCTAGAGGTGGACTGAACAGTTTGGGTCAAAAGGAAAAAAATTAAATTTCCTATGAAAATCTTCCAATATTCCGATAATCTATATAAACAAAATGCCAAGTGTCCGTCCGTCCGTCTGTCTGTCACGCTTTTTTCAGACACTTCCCGTATAGATAGAGACTTGCAATTTGGTACACGGCTCGGTCGTTCGATAAAAACCCCTGGAAAAATCGAATTTTTCGAAAACGTTCTTTAGAGGGGGGTGCTCCACGCCAAAACGTTCGAAAAGTGAAATGATAGGAAAGCATGCTTTGCGATGAGATACAGACTTGAAATTTGGTGTATGGGGAAATATCGTTCGAAAGGAAGAAAATGTGCAATTTCAGATTTCCAATATTTTCTACTTAAGGGGGTGCCGCACACCAAAATGTTCGATTTACCGAATAAATGAGAAAAGGCTCCTTTAAAATTCGATAGAGGCTTGCAATTTGATATATGGGCTGATCATTTGACGAAAACACCCAAGACGAATATAGTTTTTCAAAAATGTTCGTTTAAGGGGGTGCACCAGAGTAAAACTTTCGAAAAGTGAATTGATAAAAAAACCATGCTTCGGAATGGGATAGAGATATTAAATTTGGTGTAAGGGTAGATAGTTTGGAAAGAAGAAAGTGTAAAATTTCAGTTTACTAATATTTTCTATTTTAAGGGGTGCCGAACACCAAAATGTTCGAATTTCGGAATAAAAGAGAAATGCTCCTTTTAAAACTCGATTGAGGCTTAATATTTGGTATATGGGCGAATTATTTGATAGAAATCACAAAAAGAATAGAGTTTTTCAAAAATGAGTATTTAAGGGGGTGGACACTCCGCACTAAAGTATTCGAAAGGTGAAATGCTAGAAAAGTATGCTTCGCTATGAGATTGAGACTTCAAATTTGGTGTACGGGTAAAAAGTTGGAAAGGAAGAAAATGTGCAATTTCTGTTTTCCAACATTTGCTATTGTATGGGTGCCGCTCACTAAAATGTTCAATTTGCCGAACAAATGAAAAACGCCTCTTTTACAATGTGATAGAGGCTTGAAATTTAGTATATGGGATAACCATTTGACAAAAAACCCAAAGATGAATACGGTTTGACAAAAATGTTCATTAACGGGGTACTACACCGAAAAACGTTCGAAAGGTGAAGTGCTGGAAAAAACATGCTTCTCCATAGGATAGAGACTTCAAATTTGGTGTACGGGTAGATAGTTTGAAAGGAAGAAAGTGTGAAATTTCAGATTTCCAATATTTGCTACTTTAAGGGGTGTCGAACACTAATATGTTCGATTTTCCGAATAAATGAGATACGCTTCCTTTTAAATGTGATAGAGGCTTGATATTTGGTTTATGGGCCAATCGTCTAATAAAAAACCCAAGACAGAGTTTTTCAAAAATGTTCATTTATGGGTGTGCTTCACAGAAAAATGTTCCAAAGAAAAAATAATAAAATAGGGGTGCCTCGGGATGAAATAGACTTTAATGTGGTGTACGAGTAGATAATTCGAAAGGAATAAATGCGCAAATTAATTTTCTCAATATTTTCTTCTTTAGGGGGTTCTGCACACCAAAATATTCGATTTGTCGAATAAATGTGA
Source organism: Amaurobius ferox (assembly GCA_951213105.1). Lineage (NCBI taxonomy): Eukaryota > Metazoa > Arthropoda > Arachnida > Araneae > Amaurobiidae > Amaurobius > Amaurobius ferox. The sequence continues at coordinate 108,775,031 of OX578154.1, read as the reverse complement.
ACGTGAATTATAAAAAAAATTACATTATTCAGGGGTTGCTTATTGCAAGATCGTTGATTTTCAACTTGTATTCGGCTAGTGGTGTATAAATCTTCTAAAATGTGCTGCATTCTTTCAAATAATAAAATATATAAATTGAAATATAAAATATATGATTTAATAAATTATATGATTTAAAACATTTAACATGATTATTTTTGTATCTGTGTATTTATTTCAATTTTTGAACTAAAAATGATCTTTGAGATCGTTAGCTGTTGTTATAATCATACATAATTTCATTTGTGCTCAATTTACGTAATGCGCATTCATAAAATTGATTATTCGTGTTCAAGGATGCTTTAAACCTAGAAATACATAGAAATACGAGTCTTATACTTGACTCCATTCAAATACTGTCCTTTAATATAATTTAAGAAAAAAAATCTACAGGATAGCTATATATATATTGTATCCTTCTCTTATACGATTACTTTATCAATGCAGTATTTAAAGAAGTAATCTTTTGTTTCTTCCGACTCCTGTTATAGCAAGTCCTGTCAATGTAATTCTTTTTTGTAGGTCAACCGCACCTCATAAATCATCCTTCTCAGAGCCTTCTGTGGAAGTGACAAATTATTGCTTTTCAAAAATGCTGATGTGGGGCAGCACATGCCTTTCGCTGCATAGACGTTCATTATTATGCAGAAGTTCATTATTCACGTTCTCTTTGTTTCTTCCATTATTCATAAAATTGAGTTTAATGGCACAAAATAACAGGCTATTTTAAACTATACAGAATTTGCACTCTTAATTCAATAAGGTAACTGGACTTATTTTCAAAGGTGCCGTAGCGAAAATTCGAAGAAACTAAAATATCTCGAGAACGGCTATTTCTAGCGCCTTATTATTTTCATCGTTAAACATTACGTATGAAACAAGAATTTAATAGATATATTTGAGGATATGTAGTTTTTTATTTTAGACTAGCAGCACACCCGTTCTTCGTACGGAGTATATAATATAAAGAAACTTATAATTCGCAATCATGTGCAAATTCTGTTAAAATATTAAATTTATTGCTCCTAATGAGAAGTTTAAGAATATATGTTCTCACTATGCAAAATTATCTTCACGGGCAGATCTGAAGAATAAAACATCCTGGCCCCTTTTGTAAGTAAATTTACAAAAAAAAAAGGATTTGAATCAATATATGCAACCCCGCACTACTTATATTGTCACAGATTAGAAAATATGCCAGTGTGTTAGTAGAAGATTACCCGTATTACCATATTAGTCTCAAAAATATTTACCAAAATAAAAGAGATGACGTAATAAATTAAAAATATCAATAATCCCCGTACTCTTTATACCAGAAGGTCGTAATTGACGCCTCCATTTCGCCAGCCCCCCCACCTCGGAATTTCAAAATTTCAATGATGCCATTCGTTTGTACTACGTTTGTATCGGATTGTACCGTCAAAATTTTCGTTTGTACCACTTCCGGAACGGGGTTATTCCCATTTCAAAGTGGGGGGGCTGGCGAAACGGCAGCCCCCCCACCTCGGAATTTCAAAATTTCAATGATGCCATTCGTTTGTACTACGTTTGTACCGGATTGTACCGTTAAAATTTTCGTTTGTACCACTTCCGGAACGGGGTTATTCTCATTTCAAAGTGGGGGGGGGGGGGGCTGGCGAAACGGCAGCCCCCCACCTCGGAAATTTCAAAATTTCGTCGATGCCATTCGTTTGTACTACGTTTGTACCGGTTTGTACCGTAAAAATTTTCGTTTGTACCAATTCCGGTATGGCGTAATTTCTATTTAAAAGTTGGTGACCTTGAGCTCCGGTAACCCCCCACCTCGAAATTTCAAAATTTCGTCGATGCCATTCGTTTGTATTACGTTAGTACCGGTTTGTACCGTAAAAATTTTCGTTTGTACCACTTCCGGTACGGCGTAATTTTAATTTAAAAGTGGATGACCTTGAGCTCCGGCAACCCCCCACGTCGGAATTTCAAAATTTCGTCGATGCCATTCGTTTGTACTACATTTGTACTGGTTTGTACCGTAAAAAATTTCGTTTGTACCACTTCCGGTATGGCGTAATTTCTATTTAAAAGTTGGTGACCTTGAGCTCCGGTAACCCCCCACCTCGTAATTTCAAAATTTCGTCGATGCCATTGGTTTGTACTACGTTTGTACTGGATTGTACCGCAAAAATTTTCGTGTGTACTACTTCCGGTACGGCGTAATATTCATTTCAAAGTGGGGGCTGTAAAAATGGCAGCTTTGACCTCGGAATTTTCATATTTCAATGACGTCGTTCGCATGTACTTCATTTGCATGAAATGTACCGCTAAAATTTTCATTTGTACCGTTTCCTATATATAGTTGTTCCCATTTCAAAGTGGGAGACTCCATTTCGCCCCTTCTCAGTTCCGAATTTCCAATATGCATCAAATAATTAAAGAACATGCTTTTATGACAATAAAATTTATATATGTATTAAAACATACAAATACAAATAAATATATTTTTACAAATCAGCACATTTATTCAGTACATTATTCAAATATTTTGCTTAAGCCGACGCAGTGGTCGAGTGGTCAAGGCTAGTGTTTCCACAGCAATCGCTCGACCGCCGCGTTGTGGGTTCGAGTCCCACGTAAAGCATGGATGTTTGTGTTGCGGGCGTAGTGTGTTCCGCCCCCCTCTGGTGCTCCTGGGGCAACGTCTTAAGACGGCTAAATGGTTCACGTTCTGGCCGCTGACGAAAGGCGAATGACGAAAGTCAAGTGCCTGGCCATTAATATATATATATATATATATATATATATATATATATATATATATATATATATATATATATATATATATATATATATATTGCTTAACATATATTTATACAAATATTCAACTCAATTTACATTTATATAAATATTTAGTTTAATTTACATTTTCCCAAATATTTAACTCAATTGACATTTATATAAATATTTAGCTCAATTTGCACTTATACAAAGTAGCACTTATACATACTAATACGAATATGTAGCACATGTACATTGAAAAATTTGAAGATATACTTCGGTATTTGTGAGTATTTAAAATAGGTTTCAGGAAATAAAGTATTTGAAATATTGATTAATTAAAAAATGTTATGTACCCAACACAATTGAGTATAATATAGTTTTAAAAGTAAAGTAGGAATTAGCTATCATGAATGTGAGAATTTGGTTACAAATCATTTTAATTGCATTCATTTAATTTTATTTATATAAAAATTAGCGAAATTATTTTGCAGAAGTACTGCTTTTACTGTCCTGCATATTAGTTTCCCTATAGAGTATAGGGAACTTATTTAACTGGGGCAAGTTTTCAACGGAAGAACACGTTTCAAGCATCCTAGAACAAGAACCAAACGTTTATGAAGTCATTTCTGTATGTGTTAGCACGTGTGAATACACGCTAATATACTGTTACGACGTATTCTCTGGAATCGTGTGTGTGCGTCCAGGATACAAGAAAGAATCCAAATTTCTGGATAACTAACACGTTTATAAGCACAACATAAACAGGAATAAGATACAGCAAATGGTTCGATAACTATCTCACAAGATTACTAAACAACTGCTAGGTACAGTAAAATAGCAATTAAATACTCAGTTAATTTCACAAAACAGCGGATGCTATCCTGAAAACAATGACTTATCTCATAATTTCAATGTAGCTCGTATCACGTCAACTGCTCTCCAATTGAGCGATGACTCTTTTTATATATTCTCAGTAGAAACTGCCAGAAGGGGCTCATATCTCGTAGAATACTCGTCATTTTAAGAAGGTTCTCGAACATTCGAAATGTCGCCAATAAAACACCAAATCTGGCAACCATAGCTCGACAGTCCTGAAATAGCATCCCTAGACCCACATCATAGGAATGGCTGCCTGTACGGTGTTTCACTTCTGGTTCTCAAAAGTGCTTCCACTGAAGGCTTCATGATCGGGATAGTACATAGTGTATGTGTGTGCCTGTGAGTCCGCGGAGGTGTTATCTCACACGCGAATGAAGAGTTTTGAATATAATTTGGTACGATTATTGACCTCAGTGTATACTGGATTCCAATCGATTTTAAATGTAATCAAAAGTTTGGAAGACCCCCCCCCCCCTCCCTCATATTTTGAACGAAAGCTTGAAAAAATCATTAACCAGAACTTTAAATAATGATAAAAAAAAAAATCATTTCAGACGTAATTGATAGACAAATGATAGAAACTTTAGAATGTTAGAATGAACCATTCTCGAGATACTACACAAGTTTCGAATAAATTTTTGAAAAAATTATTAAAGCAAATTAAGAATCTGAATGCTGTTAAATGTTTAATTATTTCATACATAATATCCACTTAGAAAACGATTGACATACCACATACGACATTTCGAGATATTGCACATTTTTCATGTAAATTTATTCAAAACATGATGTTAAATTAAACAAGAAAGATCAATCATGCATAAGCATTGATTATGAAACACTTTCCAACTGAAATGTAATTTCATTTAAAAATTTCTGAAATGTGATACATTTAGTGGTGATATCTTTTACATTATCACAGTACTACAGTAATTTATTATACTTAAATATTTAAAACTGTATCGAAATATAAATCATCTGATTCTTTATGCAAAATCAATGAATATTTCATTCATATAACTTGTATTCCAGACTCCAGAGCTAAATAATTTTGTGTGAAAAAAATTCAGCAATTCTTATGTAATTCATCTTACAATCGCTTAAGATATTTGCATTCTGCATATGTTAAAATTAGGCTTCGTTGAAGAAATAATAAAAGTTTAGGGATCATTTAAAATCACAACTATTGTAATTGCATAGGCACGGAATTTAGGTACACAGATAATATATGTGTGTATGTGTATGTACTCAAAGTATTGGAATCGTGCCGAAGATCGGAACTCGAATTTTCAAAGGATCTACACGTTTTGGGACTTCTAGAACACGAAAAAACTATTTTTAGGAAGACGTCTGTGTGTGTAAGGGTGTATCTGTGTATGTTTCTGTGTGTCTGTGTGGATATTACATCCACTCTAATTGAAAAACTAATGGACCGAATTTCATACAATTTGGTAGGTATGTTTTTTGTGGGAAATCCTGATGTTCATTAGATTATAGTACGATTCGTAATAAATGAATTTGCCTTCTTTGGGGAAATGGCCGCAGAAATTGCCTTTATCCACTCTAGCTAAAAACTAATGGAAAAAATTTAACAAAATTTGGTGCATAATATTTCAATAACCTACTAATATACCAAATTTAACAAAATTTTGTATATAAATCATTTGTAGGTTATTCTAGTACGATTCTAGAAAAAGGAACTGGCTATTTTTGCGAAATGGCCCGCAAAAATCGTTATATATAAAAATATAAGACTACGTGTGTTCAATTATATCAATTAAATTCCTATTTTATACGTGATTTTTGACAACAAAAAGAATAAGACTAACCCCATTACTCTAGGACTAGCCGTTCCTGAGATATTCTAGTTTTTTCGCGTTTTCGCTACTCCACCTTTAACAATAAGTCCAGCTATCAAATGAGAACCAAATTTAAGTTTAACGTGTAAATTCAATGTCATTTAAAATACTTATGGTTGTTATTTTATGCAGATAAACTCAAATTATTATTGAATAAATAAAGAGAACGAATATGAGTCTGCAGGGAAAGACATGTGCTGTCCACATCAGAATTTTTAACAATATTACAACAATGATTTATAGAAGTGAACGGGGATTATTTTCAGGCCCTTTCGAAAAAATTGTATGATCTATATTTAAAGATCCATTAAATTTTTGTCGAATAAAATGTTCAACAAATTTAAGCTGTGTACCAAATTTTAACTCTCTAGGACGTAGGAAAGTGCATTAAAAATGCCATCAAATAAGTATATCATGAAGAGTTATATAAAATTTAAAAAAAATGAAAAATTGTTATCTACAAAATTTATTTTAAAATGTGAAGTCTCTCTCATATGCACTACGTTTAAACAAATGGAAAGATATTTATTATATAATATATCTCTCTTTTCTTTCTGGAAGATATCCCAAAGTCAGAATTTAATTGAATTTGGTTTTTTCCCTATATTAAATAATTTTTAATTAAGAAACTACTTAACATATTTTACTGAATTTTTTATATATATTCTATGGGATAATGTGAATATTTCCTAAAAATTTCGAAGCAATTCGTGAATTTTAAATTTACTTAAAAAATGTTTGAAAAATTAGGTCCCATAGGGTTCAATGTATTTCATTTTTTCAACCCGGGTTCAATAAAAAACTAATTGGGTGATATTATTTATTTATATTCCCATAGGGCCTACAGACCGTCTGAACAACATACTAAAATTTCATTTTGATAAAGTCATTTTTACGGCAGTTATCGTGCTAACGGACAGACAGACAGACAGACAGACAGACAGAATGAACAAAGTCATAAACACTTTTCAACTTTGTTGTAAAGTGTTAAAAAAAGGGAAGAAAGTATCGCCACATATAACACTTAGTAACAGTGTAGTAACACCTTCCACATACAATATTATGCAACATTATTCATATAAATCTAGATCATTCCATTCACTGGAAAAAATACATTTTGACAGTGATAGTAATTTGACGCCTATGAATTCGCCAATAGTAATTTATTTCATGTAATTGATATTAAACAGATGTTGATGTCATTTCATGATATTGTAATTAAGTAAACGTGAATATGAGAAGGTCATTCGTTTGGACTAGTAATTTGCCCAAAGCACCTAATTTCAATTGACGTCGTACTATTTTAATACCAAAAACATTGTTCTGTGGACCTTGTACACCATTGTTTCGCCGTGAAAGAAGTAGAATCATTGCATTATGTAGGAAAAGTCATGTTCTGCCCACATCAGATTTTTTAATCCATTCTGAGCCAGCTGATAATTAATTTGCACAAGCAGCTTGCTAGACAATCCTATGAAACAAAACATTGCAAATTTCCTTATTATTAGGCCAATTAGCAATTGCACACCAGGGTATCACCGAAAACATAGAAAGAAAAAAGTTTAAATATGAATTACAATTACTGCTTACAGAAAATCCGCCAAGAAAGAAGGAAGGCCGCCGCTCTGACGTCGCAACCTTTCAGTGGACTAATCCCATCTCCTCGAATGAGTATCAATTTAGTACTTGTGAAGTTTCAGAAAATGTAACATTGAGTAATTAGATTGCATGCTATTGAAGAATTATCTCATTGTATACAAAAAATATAAAATAATAATATTATAACTTCTATCAGCATAAAGTTGTACAATGTAGCATTAGTAATATACTAACGTAATATTTTGAACTTTTTTTTTTTAAATTAAAGTACCTGTACAAGCAAGTATTTCTTTAATTCTCTATACTTTCACTCGAAATGTCTTCGAAACTAAAGATCGATATAAATAGTAGGCGACAAAAGTATGTATTAGAAAATTTAGTTTCTAACAGATTCCTTTTGAAATTTGCCGCAAAAGGCAACACTCCTCTAGCAGGATGACCATACTTATCTCATACCTAATAGAAATATATTTCCCTTAATTCCTTTAAATTAAAAACATTTGTCAGAAACGTAAGGATTTCCCTCAAAATCTAAACTGCTGATTAATTTTAAATGCAGAAATAATGAAAAAATAGACCAAATTACTAATTAATACTCATAACAAACTAAGATTAATAATTAAAAGCAATTAAAAGAGTTCAAAACATAAAGCAATAAGAAGTTATCTTGTTGAACACCAATGTTTGTCACAGAAATGTCAGTTTTATACTGGAACGTGGTGGTGTCCATGTACACAACTAGTTTCAAAAATTATAATATTCCATTAGTAAATAGTCCCCCTTCTCAAATTTAATGTCTTGTATATTTTCTATAAAGCTATAAAAATAATTTTATTACCTATGTAATTGTACAAATAAATATATGATATATGAATATCACTAGAAACATGGAATGATTAATAAAAACAATATGATTTTTCTTAATGACAGATTAATTGATTTGCATAATTTTGAATCCAGGTAAATTTGAATTACAAAGTACAAGATCTTATTGGCATTGATAATCACCTAATGACATTTTGTCTTACAGAAAAGACTACGATGGAAAATTAAACTGTAACATTAAGAAGATATATCATGTAAGCTTAAGATGTACAGCATGTAAGCTTAGATGTACGGCATGTAAGTTTAAGAATTGGTACAAACGAAAATTTTTATGGTATAATATCCGGTAATTATCCGGTTCAAACGTAGTCCAAACGCATGGCATCGGCGAAATTTCGAAATTCCGAGGTGGGAGGATTACCGATGCTCAAGGCCACTCACTTTTAAATAAAAATTACGCCGTACCGGAATTGATACAAACGAAAACTTTCACGGTACAATCCAGTACAAACATAGTACAAACGAATGGAATCAACGAAATTTTGAAATTTCGGGGTGGGGGTTGCCGATGCTCAAGGTCACAGACTTTTAAATAAAAATTACGCCGTACCGGAAATGGTACAAACGAAAATTTTCACGATACAATCCGGTACAAACGTCCTACAAACGAATGCAATCATGAACTAAATTCTGAAATTTCCAGGTGGGGGGCTTGCCGAAGCTCAAGGTAACCGACTTTTAAATAAAAATTACGCCGTACCGGAAGTGGTACAAACGAAAATTTTTACGGTACAAACGTAGTACAAACGAATGGCATTAACGAAATTCTGAAATTTCGAGGTGGGGGGTTGCCGAAGCTCAAGGTGACCGACATTTAAATAAAAATTACGCCGTACCGGAAGTGGTACAAACGAAAATTTTTTCGGTACAAACCGGTACAAACGTAGTACAAACGAACGGCATCGACGAAATTTTGAAATTTCGAGGTGGGGGGTTGATGGAGCTGAAGGTCACCCACTTTTAAATAAAAATTACGCCGTACCGGAAGTGGTACAAACGAAAATTTTTACGGTACAAACCGGTACAAACGTAATACAAACGAATGGCATCGACGAAATTTTGAAATTTCGAAGTGGGGGGTTGCCGGAGCTCAAGGTCACCCACTTTTAAATGAAAATTACGCCGTACCGGAAGTGGTACAAACGAAAATTTTTTCGGTACAAACCGGTACAAACGTAATACAAACGAATGGCATCGACGAAATTTTGAAATTTCGAAGTGAGGGGTTGCCGGAGCTCAAGGTCACCCACTTTTAAATAAAAATTACGCCGTACCGGAAGTGGTACAAACGAAAATATTTACGGTACAAACCAGTACAAATGTAGTACAAACGAATGGCATCGACGAAATTTTGAAATTTCGAGGTGGGGGGGTTGCCGAAGCTCAAGGTGACCGATTTTTAAATAAAAATTACGCCGTACCGGAAGTGGTACAAACGAAAATTTTTACGGTACAAACCGGTACAAACGTAGTACAAACGAACGGCATCGACGAAATTTTTAAATTTCGAGGTGGGGGGTTGCTGGAGCTCAAGGTCACCCACTTTTAAATAAAAATTACGCCGTACCGGAAGTGGTACAAACGAAAATTTTTTCGGTACAAACCGGTACAAACGTAATACAAACGAATGGAATCGACGAAATTTTGAAATTTCGAGTTGGGGGGGTTGCCGGAGCTCAAGGTCACCAACTTTTAAATTAAAATTATGCCGTACCGGAAGTGGTACAAACGAAAATTTTTACGGTACAAACCGGTACAAACGTAATACAAACGAATGGCATCGACGAAATTTTGAAATTTCGAGGTGGGGGGTTACCGGAGCTCAAGGTCACCAACTTTTAAATAGAAATTACGCCATACCGGAAGTGGTACAAACGAAAATTTTTACGGTACAAACCGGTACAAACGTAGTACAAACGAATGGCATCGACGAAATTTTGAAATTCCGAGGTGGGGGGGCTGCCGTTTCGCCAGCCCCCCCACTTTGAAATGAGAATAACTCCGTACCGGAAGTGGTACAAACGAAAATTTTGACGGCACAATCCGGTACAAACGTAGTACAAACGAATGGCATCATTGAAATTTTGAAATTCCGAGGTGGGGGGGCTGCCGTTTCGCCAGCCCCCCCCCACTTTGAAATGAGAATAACCCCGTTCCGGAAGTGGTACAAACGAAAATTTTGACGGCACAATCCGGTACAAACGTAGTACAAACGAATGGCATCATTGAAATTTTGAAATTCCGAGGTGGGGGGGCTGCCGTTTCGCCAGCCCCCCCACTTTGAAATGAGAATAACTCCGTACCGGAAGTGGTACAAACGAAAATTTTTACGGTACAATCCGGTACAAACGTAGTACAAACGACCGTCATCATTGAAATTTTGAAATTCCGAGGTGGGGGGGCTGGCGAAATGGAGCTGTAATTGACTCCAATATATGCCAATATATATCAAAACATATGCCAATATACCTGTACTACTTATATTCTCGTATATTAAAAGATATACCCGTGTATTTGTAGAAGATTACTCGTACAACGTTCAATATATGAGATTAAACAATTTTTGGCATAATAAAACAATTGCATAATAACTTCAAAATATCAATAATCCCTGAATCAATAATCCCCGAAAATATCAATAATAATAACGTTTAAACCTGAAGGCCGTAATTGATATTATCCAGTCAAAAATGCTATAAAAAATCAAATCGTTCTTTTCTAAAATATATTTTTATATCCATTTATTTATTATTCAAATCGAAAAAATAATAATTAAAATAAACAGACAGATGTAATTTAATTTCGTTTCTGAGCAACATGATATAAGATAGAATCTTCCTCATGAACTGAGAAATTAAATAACCATTTTGATTTCTCTATACTTTTCATTGTGCAGTAAAAGCTTGTGAGAAATAAACCATGGAGATAGATTTCCCATTTAAATCATGTTTGAAACAAATCATGTTTTCAGAAAGTGACTAATTACCGCATAAAGTCTCCCATCAAACTCAGAGATAAAGTTTTAATTCCACTTTCAAACAATTTTCAAGCTTTTCGTTTAGATAAACCATGGAGTTAGAGAGTAGAACTCCTAAGAAAAAGTTTCGTTTTTCATTAATATCTCGATAAACCCTGGACTTAGATATTCGAAACTTGGGCTAAATTCTAAGTGGGACTGTTTCCAGTCTACCCACACAATTTCATCAAATTCGGTGTTCAGCCGTTCTCCCGTGATGACGTCACAAATAGACAGACAGACAGACAGACAGGTTTTCAATTTGATTTATATAGATTTTGAGTTTTACGGGCCATTTGGTAAAAAAGAGGCAGATATTTTTCCGAATCGTATCAAACTCTAATCAGCACCCGCGTCACCCACAAGTGACTTATGTACCAATTTTTGTAAAATTTGTTCCATTAGTTTTTCAGAGTCATTACAGGCAATTTTTATCGGCCATTTCACAAAAAAGGCGGGTTCTTTTATTCCCAATTGTATCAAAATAACTAATTAGCACCAGGGTCATACACAAGTGACTTATCTACCAAACTGTATGAAATTAGGTCCATTAGCTTTTGAGTTAGAGTGGATACATACATTGCACAGACAGACAGACACATAGACGTCACTCTTCTAAAAATAATTTTCCAGTGTTCTAGAGGTCCTAAAATGTGTAGATCTGCCGAAAACTCGTTTTGCGATTTTCAGCAGGATTCCAATACTTTCCTTTGTATTACCAAGTATTGCAGGGAACGTAAAAAATATAAAATTATTATTTTTGTGTGTTGTTTGCAAATGCTAGTATTCAGTGATTCTGTTTCAAATATCCCTGAACGCGAATCAAGCGTGGAGATGATGCCTTTGTGTGTGTGTGTGTGTGTGTGTGTGAGTTTGTGGAGACGATATCTCAAGAACAAATGGAACGATTCAAACGAAATTTGGTTCAAATATTGCAATCCGTGAATACTGGAAGTCTATTGTTTTTATACGCAATCGAATGCTCAGAACTCCTTAAATCTTCAGCTGAAATTTTAAAAAAATAATCAAAAAATTCAAATATTTAATAAAGTTACATAAATAGTCATTTCTTATGCAATGCGATTGACAAAGTTTACAACGCTAACGTGAACCGTTCTCGAGATATTGCACATTTAAAAGAAAATGTCAAAAAATCATATAAAATAAGAAAAAATATTAACTATTGTGAAATATGTTCACTTTTCATAAGTAATATCATGCGATAAATCAATTAATAATCATTAGTGTGGATCTAGCTCGTTTCATTTACGGGAAAATATACTTTGGGTAATGCCAACGACTCTACCGTGCTTAAAACACCGGTTCCCGTTAGATCACTGAAGTTAAGCAGCATCGGGCGCGGGTAGTACTTGGGTGGGTGACCACCTGGGAACGCCGTGTGCTGTTGGCTCATTTAAGTCGACGTGGTGGCCGAACGGTCAAGGCGAGCGTTTACAGCGATTGATTGACCGCCACGTTGTGGGTTCGAGTCCCACGTAAGATATGGATGTTGTGTGTTGTGAGCGCAGTGTGTTCCGCCCCCCTCTGGTGCGCCTGGGGCAACGTCCTAGGACGGCAAAATGGTTCACGATTTCGGCCGTACATAGGGCAAACGACGTAAGTCGACGTAGAGTCTAGTGCTAGAGTCAAGTGCCTGGCCATTGGAAATAAAAACTTTGGGTAATAATTTTTTATTTGGATTTTGGCGACGAATTTGGCGGAATGTCGCCAACTTAGGAACTTTTTAAATGCCACCCAGTTATCAAAAATATCGCCAAATTGATAAAAATAACGCTAAATCTATGAAAATGACGACTCATTGATGAAAGTTCAAAATCTAGGAAAGAACATAAAGAGTAAATATAAGAATAACCCATTTCTATATAAACTATTTTAAATGTTTCAAAACTGACAAAAATGTTGCCAAATTGATAAAAATGACGCCAAACGGGAAGAAATGTTTCGCAAATTCTGATTTTCGTCATATGACGGGCATACATTTTAGAATAGTATAGGAAATACTCTTCAATCCGTTTGTTGTAACACTTGGTGATGTATTCGGCGAACTTCGCGAATCATTTAGTAATGTATCGCCAACTTGAAATATTTCGCCCCCAAATTGACAAAAATATCGTCAAAATTGCAAACAATAACGTTAAATTAATGAAAACGGCGGCTAATTGATAAATTAATTATTAAAATATTTAATATATGGACTCTATAGCTGATTGAGGATGCTATCTATATTGATAATTGTTTATTTAGAGTTGCGCGAAATATAAGTTAATTTGGTATTTTGAAATTGTTTTACATGTTGTCATGCGGGAAATCTTCCAATGTACAATTCAACGATAGAAGCACAGTACCGTGGTTTTAATACATAATTTTTTGACTGTAAAAGTTCTAAAAGCATTGCATTATATAAGGAAACTCGTATGCTACCCACATCCGATTTTTTCTCATATTAATATCTGGTAATCACTATACGAACAGAAATTAAAAATTTTTCATTTTATCTAGATTATTCGGCCAAATTAAATTAAGATAATTGACATGAAAATGCAATCACAGAGAAATGGGTTGCAGTGATTTTATTTGAATTTACTAATTGACTTTTTTATAATTATTCATTAAGCAAAGCAATTACACATTATAATATTTATTTAATTTATTCAAATGGGTCCATGCAGCATGTTTCTCACAACAATTATTAAATTAAAATTCTTTAATTATCAGTATAATTAATTAGTATTTTTCCCAGCTCTAGGACAGGGTTCAGAATATAAGAAAAAAGCTAAAATGAAAAAGCTGGAAAGCTCAGCTCATTTGACCCTGCTGAATCCAAATTCACTCTTGGATGTGGAGAAATAGCCCCACAAAGAGTGCTCTTATTTATGCTATTGTGCTTCAAATATTAGTGAGAAGGTGTTGTCACAACATATTGCAACTGCATGGATATGAGACCAAAAGGACGCCTCAATCAGATCATGGAGTTAGAGTTGTTCCTCAGTCACTCAGCTGAATAGGAAAGACAGAAAAGTGAGATGTCATCCCAGTGTAAAAATTCAGAATATAAATATTTAAACCATGGAGTTAGAGGGACCTGCTTCTTGATTTATCTCCAAATTCACGTTTCAAGCAATGCAATGAATGCAAACTGTGTTTGTCGATAGATTGGTCATGCATGGGAAACAGGAACCGGCTGTAAACAACTGCCCCTGGCCTCCTATCCGGTTACAATATATTTCCATCACATATACTATTCAATTCAGGGGAAGTAGAGCTTTATATAGCTTGAATATGGATGTGAAGTTTCGAATTGTAACGTGGCATCCGTACAATATTATTTAAAATTTGAGATAATGGGGCAAAGCATGGAGTTAGAAAAAAATAAATGTATATAAAATTCCTATGGTTGAAACGCTTGAAAACTCCATAACGCTTTGAGAATTACATCTAATTGTCACAGTGTAAGTAAAGTACTCGCTATTGTTAGTGGACACAGTAGAAAGGTGTAGTATTGAGTATGAATTATATTAATTACTTTTAAATGAAGGATCCCAAAATTATGTGTATAATTAATCAGTATTTTTACATTCCCGGCAATACATGGTAAAATATTGGAATCATGTCAAAAATAGCAACTCGAGTTTCAGACGGATCGACATGTTTTAGGATCTCTAGAACCCGAGAAAACTATTTTTAACGTGACGTCTGTGTGTGTGTGTGACTGTCTGTGTGTCTGTAAGTGCAGTGTGTGTATCTACCTTAACTCAAAAACTACTGGACCAAATTTCATAAAATGTGGCAGGTAAGGCACTTGGGTGCGACCTTGATGCTGATTAGTTTTTGGTACAATTGGGGATAAAAGAACCCGTCATTTCTGCGAAATGATCCGCAAAATTCGCCTCTATCCACATTAGCTAAAAAACTAATAGATCAAATTTTTCAAAATTTGGTAGAAAAATCATTTGTGGGTTACCCTGGTGCTGATTAGATTTTAGTACGATTCAGAAAAAAAAGAACCTGCCTTTTTTGTAAAGTGGCCCGCAAAAATCGTCAAAACATAAAATAAAAAACTACATATGCCCAGGTAAATCTATTAAATTCTTGTTTTATACGCAATGCTTAATGATGGGATAATAAGACCAACTCCATTACACTAGAACTAGCACTTCCCAGACGTCCAAATAGTTACCTTACACCTTTCTGGTAGGTCGGACGGTCTGGGTCTCAACAACAACAACACTAGAACTAGCCATTTTCGAGATATTTTATTTTTATCGCATTTTATCTACGCCACCTTTTATCTACGGAGAAGAACTTGGATATGAGTGTTCAGGGAAAGTCATGTGCTGACGACATCAGATATTTTATAGTTGTAAGAGTATAGAATTTCGGGCTATAAAAATAAATTGAACGATAATATAATCTTAAATACGTAGGAATGTTCTTTATAGCTTCAGTTCTGCTTTGCGTTCTTCAGTTACGTTTATAAAATATACAGTTTAAATAAATATTTTAGACCTTTCGCCGTAAAAATGCATACAATGCAGAACTGCTTATCCCAGCACCACCGGAATGATTGTCTCCAACGATATTGGCGTTTTCTTAATAGGACATTTTAACTCCTTGTTTTTACTCCCACGGAACAAAAATCATTAGCCGATTAACATTCACAACGGATTGATTGAATAAAAATCTTATACAAAATACGATCTTGGTCACAATGTTTGTAAACTAAAGTAATAAGTGTCCCTGTGATCGATATTCAGATTTTAATCTGCATCCAATCCTGAAGGAAACACAAAAATCAATTATAATTATCCTTTGTTCCCGATCAAAAGAGCGCTAATGCGATTTTAATGCGTATTTTCTCCGAGACGCATTTATTTGAGGCAACTAGCATCATACATGAAGCATCGCAAATCTAGTACTCGACCTTTCATAAAAGTCCGATAGAGAAAAATAACTAATGCGATCCTCACGTGATGTTCAATATAACCCCATTTCCTTATCACTGCGCCTCAACAACTTTTTTGCATGCAGAGACACAAGTATAGTAACATCTGTGTTTATAAAATTTTAATGATTCATTTAGGTTCATAATGTTATTTTAGTTCCTTGGGGATGGTCTAATGAGAGGGCATAAAAATCCTCGAAGACATTATTCAGAAAGTCGTACAGTATGTGATCGAGCGTTGTCTTGTTGCAAAATGGGATTTGGGAGGTTTGACAGCATCTACAGAAGAAACGGACGCAGAAAATTATTGACGTATATGCGGCGAGCCACCAGATTGGTTTGCAGTAAAAGGGGAGAAGACCGGCTGTCCCACGAGATGCCACACTACATATGTACCCTGTACAACTCCACAACTCATGCGGGTCGGAACGTTGAATAGTCTTCTTCCACACGCGTATGGGGGCTGTCATCAGCACAGAGATAGAAGTTGAATTCGTCACTAAAAACGACAGGCCTCTAATGGGACACTGTCCAGATTGACCGAGCTCGGCATCATTTCAGACTGGGTGCTTTAATGAACGTCAACACCTAATATCACCTTCTGTCAGTCGTTGCCGAAGTGTATCCCTTGATGCAGGATGCATGAAGGTTGACAAATACCTTCGAATTGCTACATGGGGTCACGTAAATAATAATGGTGATGTTATTGTTGCGGACGTGGTCGCTGTCATGACGGCACAACCCTTTCTAGCAGTTGTCTATCTGGTGCATCTTGAGACTCTGCGAGGGTTACCTGCGCCAACCTGCACCTTCACGGATCCATTGTTACTAACACTGAACAACTAGCTTATCGCTAAGAGCAAGGTGGCGACTGACACGTCTGTTGGACCAGCTAGTCTATGATGGGCTTATGATGATTAGGTCTATGATGCGACCTCTAACTAAATTCGGAAAATGTTCGCAGCACTGTCGAGTACGAAGTGTTTATGCCTTCTTCTGTACAAGGAAATTCTAGTACATTCTACTGTTGCAGCTTAGAACCTAAAATTTCGGCTTCATGTTTACAAAATTAAGGTCTCTGACAAGTTGTTCAGTTCCTTTTTATGAATAAGATGTGACAGCATCTTATTGTAGGATAAATTAATAGTAATAAATGCACGGGAAACAACAAGGAACGGTGAAGTACAAACTCATAATTTCTTCAAGCTCTGTCAGACGTAGCGTACCCCTCCTCGTTTTCAGAGACTCCAGCCAAAATTTCATGAGAGCCCCCATCTGAACAATAAATGCAGTTACACGCCACACATCCGAGAACCGGTTATCCAAAAAATATCGATTATATATGACACTTTATTTGTGTTGTTTTTGCAAGTTTAAAAATAAATATGGATTCATTACGCTAGTCTTTTCACTTCAGATTCTGATATAGAATTCTGCCCTTCTCCCGAGTCAAAAATATTTTGGGGTCCTTTGTTTTTGATATAAAAATATCCCTGTACCGGAAAATTTTCCAATTGATTATTCGCCACTGGTTATATAACTATAGTTTTTCTATCAAATACTTAAGATCCTCTACTAGTAGTCAAAATAGGAATAATTGATAAGAAGGAACAATGATTAAATAATTCTTTAAGCCGAGGTCCATTAAGTTGCTCTGAAATCACAAAATACCACGTACTTAGAAACTAAAACAAGTAAGAAATGCTACAGAGCCTGCGTTAAAACCACCACAAAAGCACAAAGGGAGTACGCACAGTGGGCATTAATATATCACGATCTCAATGTGCTTAACTACAATTCTAATAAAATGTTATAGCCAAAACCTTGTAGAGACACCTGTAAACTGATATACAAATATATTAAAAATGATGACTAATAATAAAATGCAGAATTATATAAAATACAAGAAAACGTTGAATTAGCTATAATGCACTCATCAGTCCTTGTTTTGTAAATGCTAGAAAATGCCATTAAAAATAATGTATAAAATTTGAGATTCTCTGCAAATATGTGGCCCCGATTGACTGCCTGGCCCTCGGATGCCCCTGTAGGCCACAAACAATGAAACAAGCGAAAATATGTCTACACATTCAGTTGCATTTCAAGGGAAGATTTTTGTGTCGATTACAGAATTTTGTAAACCTTCAAATTTTTGACTTTTGTAACTTTATTTTCGATTTTATGAAATGAAATATACTTTATTACAAAATGCTGTGTGACGGCTCATTTTAAAGGTCGTTATTAACTTATAAAGTGCTATTCTACTTCAACCCAATATCGTGAATTTTGTGTGAACCACTACAATTTACTTCACTCAAAATTAAACCTAATGATAATTAAACCTAATAATAACCTAATTACTAGTGTTCGACGAAGGAATCACGACCTTTAACACATAAACACATTTAATGACAGCTAGCTTCCCTGGCAACACAAACACATATGTGTATGTATGTATTACAAACCTATATACAAATTATTTGCAACGCTAGTATTACAAATTCTACCCGAGACATACAATAAACTTCAAACCTAGCATATAATTAAACAGCCTTTCAATCTGATCCTTTAATGATCAAACTACGGCACAATATATGTACTCGAGCCAACGGCCCTACCGTGCTGAAAACACCGGTTCTCGTTAGATCACCGAAGTCAATCAGCACCGGGCGCGGTTAGTACTTGGATGAGTGACCACCTGGGAACTCCGCGTGCTGTTGGCACATTTCGGGCGCGATAGCCCGGTGGTTTGCGCACTGGGTTTGCACGCTGCCACAACTGCCGCCGGGTTCATGCGGAGTACGATCACGTTAAACACGTGGGTCCGTAAGTCCTTCCGAGAGGTTTGTGGGAGGGGAAGGAGGGTGCGGTCACTGTGGATGCCTCCCCCACTGGGTTCCGGTCTAAATTGGGTGGCACTTCCCGGCCGTCCAAACAGTTACCTTACACCTTTATGGTAGGTCGGACAGTCTGGGTCTCAACAACAACAATATATGTACTCACAAGACCTGCTATTACTCTCGATGCAACTATCCGTGAACGATCAGAACCCTCACAAGTGCGTGCTAACTCGGCAGAATGGCAGAGACGTCATTCGAAAATCTGCACTTATTATAGATTTAGACAATCGTGAGTGCGCTACTTTTCAGAATAAATGTTGAGAAGTTTAGGACATACATCAAAATCAGGAAAAAGTAGAATTGGAATAAAATAGTAATATATAATAGAATCCTCACAAACTTACAAAAATTAACTATACATTTTAATTTATGTGATGAAAACATTGTTGCCTACTTTCATTAAAAACATTCTATCTAGTTATAGTCCTTTGAATAATGTATCTACTGAATGAACACACACACATACGCCACGCTAAAAATAGTTTTTTCGTGTTCTAAACGTCCTGTAACGTGTCGATCCGTCAAAAACTCGAGTTGCAATTTTCGACACGATTTCAATGTCTCCCTTCCCATTACTATGTATTGTAAGGAAAGTAAACAGGTTTACCTATTTTATTTATGAGCCTTCATCATCATCATTCATCGTATCTAGTGTCACTTATGGCCTTCAGCTTGCGCCGCCATCTGGTCGATCCTGTGCCGCAGGCCTTGCTTCTGACCAGTTCGCCCATCCCATCAAATTCCTCTCTTGTTCTGCCAGTCTCCTCCAAATCAGCTTGGGTCGACCCCGAGCTATTTTTCCCTCGGGCTCCCAAGTAAGTGCCACAGCAGTGTAGTATATAACAGGTATTAGTAATAACATAAGGCCAGAATATTCGCAAAATTGTCCTCAGACATTTAGTCTGCCAGGCATTTAACTGTCGCATTGGCCCTTTGTTAATTTCCATGTTACGACTCCATACAATACAACGATCTTCACTAAGGAATTAAAAAGGCAAATTTTGGTTTCTAAATTAAAGTTAGTAGTAGCTAGTTCTCCATACTTTATTTAATTTTCTAAAACAATTTTGATTCGGGTGCCTCGGGTCTTTGACTAAACAGAAGCACTGCACACTTTCTTCCTTAATAAATATGTTATGGACACGACACCAACCAACCAAAACAATTCTGAGCTTTTGCAATTTTTATTTCATCATCTGCTCCACCCTCCTTGTTAAATAGTACTCCAAGGTAAATAAAGCTATTTACATCTTCAATGGGTTCATCATCAAGATTTATATTTTCAGAAGTTTTTTTCATTAATTCTTAAGACTTGTTTTACTTTTATTGATTCGTAAAACAGTAGTTTTAGCAAACTTGCTAAGACTAATTAGTTTTTTGTTGCAGATCACAAAATCTAGAGCCCAAAAGAATATGTCATCTCCAACATCTAAATCTTCTAAAACTAATGTAAATATTTATGAACCTTGTCAGTTTATTAAAATCGAATAACTTTAAAATAGTCTAAAACTTATCGACTTAATACACATTTTTTTTTTGCAAGTAACCATCATGTTATGTATTCTAATTAATGTCAACATCACTTTATCATCTAAAGTCTTAGTACAAAATAATTTAACCGCATTATTTTTTGCAGTCTGTAAATTAGTTTACAATTTTTCTCGGATTAATCCTATTTACAGGAAAGGGATGCACGTTTTTATGAACAGAGTTGATAGGAAATCACGACGTTGTGTGCGAAAATTAAATTGGATATCTCATTAATAAAAGTACCTTTAATAACAAATAATAAACATGTCGCCGTCGCTAAACTAGATTATAAACTACAAAAGTGTCCTGTTGATGAGCAGCTCATTTTATATTAACAATTTTCAATACTAGGTTTGCATTATTTATCATTCATTTAAGAAGCAAAAATTGAGATTATTACTTTCCCTACAATACATCGCTATGTATGGGGAGATTATTGCAATACTGTCGAAAATTGATACTCGAGGTTTTGATGTATCTATACGTTCTGGGACCTCCAGAACACGTAAGAAACTATTTTTAGCTTGACATTTGAATCTGTGTGTGCTGTGTCTGTTCAATGTATGTATCCCGTCTAAATCAAGAACTAATGGATTCGATTTCAAAAAATGCTTTATATAAATCGCTTGTGGGTGACCCTGGTGCTGATGAGCCGACCTGCTTATTATTATTATTTATTTATTTTGCGAAATGGCACGCAAAAATTGTCAAAATCTAAAACAAAAAACAACATATACTCAAATATATGAATTAAATGATTGTTGTTTACGTAATTTTCAACAACGAACGAGTAAGTACAACCCCATAACTAGGATTTACCGTTCTTAAGATATTTTAGTTTCATCGCATTTTCACTATGCCACCTTTAAAAATAAGTCCAGTTACCAAATGAGAAGGAAAATTGAATTAAAAGTTCAAATTTAGTAAAATTTTAAATAAGCTTTGGTGTTATTTCGTGCAATTAAACTCAATAAGATGAATTATTGAAGATATTAAGAGAACTTGAATATGAGTCATCAGGGAAAGTCATATGCTGCCCCCAACAGATTTTTTTTATGCACCATGGCCGGCAAAATTCGTATGTATCCACTTTAGCAGAAAAACTAATTAACTGCATTTTACAAAATTGGGTAGGTAAATCAATTGTGTGTGTTCATGATACTAATTAGATTTTGGTATGAATCGGAAGAAAATAAATTGTCTTATTTGGGGAGGGGGAGGATGTCCCTCAAATATCGCCAAAATCTCAAATAAAATTCTATATACAGGGCGTCCCAAAGAGATTGAAATGCGCTTTAATTCTTTACCTGTTGGAGATAAGTGGGCAATGTACATTGCAAATATATTGAATGTAAGGTAGGAAATAAGACTACGTTAATGAAATAGTCCTCACATTAATTTTTAAAAAGTTACACTTTTTAAATTTTTATACGACCTCTTTAGACAAATTGGGTCAATCAGAAAATTTTCATTTTTAATGCAATAAGATCATTAAAAAAACCCCGCATATCTCTATCTTTAAAATCAACTGAAATATGATAAAGGAAAAAATTTGACTTTTACCAATTTTTCGCACCATGTGAAAGGCTGCTTCATCTGTGAAAAGAGGATTCATAAGAAAATCGATGATGGAAATTGTTTAGATCACAAATACGTTAATATGTGCCAACATTTTTTATCACACATGCATTTAAATAAAGAATTACACAGACAGAGATCATATAAAGCAGTGGTACACACTACGCGGTTGGGTACCCCATGTATTCTCATCCAGTTTTATCTTTATTGTGACATGTCACAAATTTACATTTCTAATTTCATAGGGTCCCCATTCACAGTGTTCAATTTTCAATTACATATAACTGGCTCCATTTTAAAGATGCAGATATGCGGGTGTTTTTAATGATCTTGTTGCATTAAAAATAAAAAAAAAAATTGATTGGCCAAATTTGTCTAACTGGGTCGTATAAAAATTTAAAAAGTGTAACTTTTAGAAAATGAATGGTAGGACTATTTCATTAATTTAGTCTTATTTCCTACCTTACTTTTAACATTTTTGCAATTTACATTACCTACAGGTAAAGAATTTAAGTACGTTTCAAACTTGAGACTATATGAATAAAACTCAAATATATGAATTAATTGCTTGCTTTACATGCCATTTTCAACAAAGAAAAGCATAAAACCAACCCCAGACTCTTGGACTAGACATTCTTGAGATATTTTAGCTTAATCGCATGTTTGCTACGTCGCCTTTGAAAATACGTGTTAATAACGCTTTACAGATACGTTGATTAAGATTTTCTTATCTTTCACACAAAGTGCATTTTATTTATTGATTAGCTAAAATATTTCTTGGAAAAAAAAATCCATATATAACAAGGAAATTTTAAATAATTTAAGTCACTGATTTTGACAAACTACGTTTCATAGTCGTCATTTAAATTGTCTTAAACTACTAAATACAAATCCAGTTTAAATTGAAAGTTTTCGAGTAAAAGAACAGGACTAAAATGATTGAACTTTTAATTTTACACAAACCATTTTGGATAAGCTTTATTTTTCTTCCATTGTTTCATCATGAAAGCTTAAAGGATGACTAGGGGATTACGTATTGTAACGAGTTACAAAATCTGATGTGGGCAGCATATGACTTTCCCTGCCGACTCATATTCGCGTTCTCTTTATTTCTTCAATAATTCGTTATATTGAGGTTAATTATATAAAATAACACTCATAATTGATTAAAATTACTCTGCATTCGCATTATTAATTCAGTTTTCATTCTCATTGAGTAACTGGACAAAAAAAATATCTAATGAGGAGGGTCTTATTATTTCTATCGTTAAAAATTATGTATTAAACAAGCATTGAATGGATATATTTGAGCACACGTAGATTTTTAATTTAGATTTTGACGATTTTTGCTGGCCATTTTCTAAATAAAAGGTGGGCTTTTTTTATCTCGAATCGTACTAAAAACTATTCAGCACCTGAGTCACTCACAAATGACTTACTTACTAAATTTTTTAAAATTGGGTCTAATATGTTTTGCGTTGTGGTGGATACATACATTACACAGACAGGCATAGAAACAGACAGACACATAAACAGACAGACACACGCTAAAAATAGTATTTTCGTATTCTAGAGGTTTAAAAGCGTGTAAATCCGTCGAAAACCCAAGTTGCGATTTTTGACATGATTCCAATACTTTCCCTATACATTACCATGTATTGCCGGGATAGTACAAAACATCATGCAGCTGTTTCCAGATTACGTCATATCCCTTTTGTCAATACGAGAGAACACACAAACCCAAACTCCAAACGAGGAATGCTGTTTGTGCTTATATACGTTTACCTTAGCTATTTATTATGCCTGAAATAGTGAATTCATTTAAAAAATTTAATATAGTATTTTGAATGACAATGTGATTATATGAATTTTCAAATGATTGAGAATTTTAAACTTCTCTATAGGTATATTTCGTACGAGGAACGGGTACACCTTTGGTTTATAATACCTTTCAGGATTAGGTGCTATTATTGTAAATCTCCTTAATTACGTTAAGAACAACCAGCCGTCGCTGATGGCATTTATGAATTTCTCTTCCCCCAGGACAATAATGTTAATTCAGTTATCACGGTCCATAACAACTTTCCTTAATGAGTTCGCTGGTTACGTCTGCACTCATGACTTCGTCGCGTACGCGCACCCTTCTCAATATAAGCTTCCGACAGGGCGGGAAGATTGATTTCTGTCTCCAATAGAAAGGGATATTAGAGGATTGTTTTGACTTGAGTTTTATTTAAGTTATGACAATTAAAACGCCTCATAATCGCGAGAAACATTGCAAACACAAAATGAACTTAAGGTTCTTAATGCACTGGGAAAATGTATCTATTACAGGCAGAGTGTAAAAAGCCAGCATTCTATAGAATGTGTAACATTTTCAAAGTATGAAATGGCTGTTTCATTCTAAGATTTTACATACTTCCCCTATACATTGTACAGACTACCTAGGCATTACATCGAATGACAATAAAAGAATACCTAGGCATTCTATAAAATGACAAATACAATTCTATAGAA
Source organism: Amaurobius ferox (assembly GCA_951213105.1). Taxonomy (NCBI): domain Eukaryota; kingdom Metazoa; phylum Arthropoda; class Arachnida; order Araneae; family Amaurobiidae; genus Amaurobius; species Amaurobius ferox. The sequence goes on along the minus strand of OX578154.1, from coordinate 108,750,509 downwards.
CGGCAAAGAGTGAAAAAGCTTTTTATTGAAAAGATGCATGTGTAAATATAAGAAGTACAAAATGTAAAACAATTTTTTTTTCTACAGAAGGGATAAAAGACCGGTGCTGTTGCTACAAGATAGAATGGAATGGGAACAGATGTAATATAACCCATTTTTTATTTTTGGCGATTTTGAGTGTACGTGATTTTAGTATTTGATATTCTATATAATGCCAAGGTATTCAAGGTATAGCTAAAAAAAACACATTTTACCTTTATTCAGTTTAAAAGTTTCTTTGCCGATCTTTCTTTTAAAATACGTGCTCTCAACGATTATGTAAGGCAGCGACATATGTTAATGCATTTTGCAGTTGGGTATTTTTGTACTGTTTTTTATTTAATGTACATTATTTTACAGCATTAGATATCTTCTTATGCGGTTCCGGACATAATCCCGACAGCCGAAATCCCGACAAGCCAGAATCCCGACAGCCGAAATCCCGACATGCCAAAATCCCGACAGGGTCGAAATCCCGACAAGTCAAAATCCCAACAAGGTCGAAATCCCGACAAGCCAAAATCCCGACAAAGTCGAAATCCCGACAAGCCAAAATCCCGACAACGTCGAAGTCCCGACAAGCCGAAATCCGGACAGCCGAAACCCACTTTTGCATAGACTAATACAACACTAAGGCGGTCATCGCAGTGACGTCACTGGGATTAGAATTTACTAATCAGCACCCCCCCCCTCCCACGCACATGCGCTGGACTCACATGGGTGCCTACTCACATGGGTGCACATGGGTGCCTACGCCTATATGTATAGCTTAATCAAAATTATAGGCTTTTTTACATCTCTACATTTTACAAATTAATAGTTTTAATCACTAAATCATAACAATGAATTGTGCGTGAATTGTTTACAGCTGGTAAAATATTGTTGGGCACCGTTTTGAACGTGCCGTCCATAATCCAATAAGGTGCCTGTGCTAAACGTTAAACATTTGCAGTTGTAAAAATCAAAATTCTTTCATCTCCAACTGCAGAATCTCTAACTAAAAATAACTCACCGGTAAAAGTGCTTGTTTAAGTGCCAGAATATATGTCCATTGTCGTAGAAAGCGGATGGAGACAAGAGGGAGCGTGAGTCCAGCGCATGCTAAATACCTTGAATACCTTTCTAAATACCTTGAATTCTAACCCTAGTGACGTCATTGCGATGACCGCCTTAGTGTTGTATTAGTCTGTGCAAGAGTGGGTTTCGGCTGTCGGGATTTCGGCTTGTCGGGATTTCGACCTTGTCGGGATTTTGGCTTGTCGGGATTTCGACCTTGTCGGGATTTTGGCTTGTCGGGATTTCGACCTTGTCGGGATTTTGACTTGTCGGGATTTCGACCCTGTCGGGATTTTGGTATGTCGGGATTTCGGCTGTCGGGATTCTGGCTTGTCGGGATTTTGGCTGTCGGGATTATGACCCAGACCCCTTCTTATGTATATCATTGTACCTCAGTGTACATCATGAGATACCTTTCAATGCATATCATTGTACGGCATTGAAAATTATTTAATTTATATCATCAGAAAATATTTAAGGTGCATCTTTGGAGATTTTAACAAGTTCAGAGAAATATTGCGAGACTTTTACTTTCCCTGCAATACATGGCGATGTATAGAGGAATTATTGGAATCATGTCGAAAATCAGAACTCGAATTTACGACAGGATCAAGGCGCTTTGAGATCTTTGGAACACGAATAACCATTTTTAGCACGGTGCCTGTCTGCGTATGTATCTACTGCATATCTGTACTTGTTTCTAACTACTCTACTCTAACACAGAAACTAATTGACAAAATTTCATAAAATTTGCTAGACTGACTTTGGGGTTGATTAAACTTTGGTACATTTCGGAAGAAAAAATCCTGCTTTTCTTAAGGAATGTCCCGGAATAATTGTCAAAATCTAAAATAAATGACTACGTATGTCTAAATGTATCGATTAAATGCTTGTTCTATACACAATATTTGGCGATGAAAGATTAAGACCCATCCCATTACTCAATGACTAACCATTCTCGAGATATTTCAGCATTCTTGCTACGCAGTCTTTGGAAATACGTTTCCTTACCCAATGGAAATCAAAATTGAATTAAAAGTGCCCATTGAGTGTGATTTCTGACAACGATGCGTGTTATGTTGTGTTATCAAACTCAATTTAATGAATAGTTTAAAGAAATAAAAGTAACATGAATTTGAGTCTGTAAGGAAAGTCCTGTGCGGCCCAAATCATATCTTTAATTCTTTAATATATAATCTACTTAAATCACTCACTACTAAATATTTCCTTAAAATTAAAAATTTGAATATATGGCAACGTCATGTGCTTTGCACCCAAACAAGTTTCTTATTAGATGTGCATTCTCAAACATTGTCCAAAGATTTCTTTCATAATGTGCTGCATAATAAAATGAAATATTTGTTCGATGAATAGGCCGGCAACAAAAGCTCTTTCTTCTCTCTCTGCTGCTAACAGAAAAGGGGAATTGAAATTCAAAAAAAAAAATGTAGTATAAGAGAATAAAAATTTCGTTGAATAGAGTATGCTTGTATTTCGTTAGTTTCTTAAAGAAATCAATTATTTTCTTGCAACTCTTATAATGTTTTTCAGATAATGAGGCTATTTCACTTTTAAAAATAGGTTAATGTGTAGTTGTTACAGGGATTGGAACGATTTCAACACATACACATAAATATTTCTAAATTTTAGCTTTTGCCTTAGCATATATTTTTCAAAACAAACTCTATGCATTGCTAGCGGTAATTTAATTTTATAAATTTTAATGCGATGCCTCGATCCATTGCGAGATGAAGATTTTATGCATACTGATCTTCGTTCCAATTCATATTTTTGCGAACGTGTAATATTCTTTCACTGGAGGCCCCAGTCTTATCTTTTGCAGACCAAACGGTGCCATCGAAGGTTTTTCTTCAGAAGACAGCGGTACAAACATTCTTTCCCTGACGTTACTCTATGGTTGGTAGAATTTCGAGTCAGAAGAAGGGCTGCCAGATTGGGCGATTTATCGCCAATTTGGCGACTTCCGGAATGTGCTAGAAGCTTCAGGAAATGACTATAAGTGTATTAGATATCAGACAATTCTAGAAATTATAATAAATATTTCCAATATATAATATAAATAAATATTAATTCCAATATATAAATATATATAAATATTTCCAAAATTTTCTATAGAGAGACTATAAAAAGGACTCATCACTCCGTTAGAGTTGAGTTGACAAGTTGAGAATACACGAACTACAGTGGACGATGACTTTTTTCAGTGCTTTTGAGAATAGTAGTGGTTGTTATGTGAAATTATTTTTGTCAGCATTCTGAGAATAATATCGCATATTTTGTTAAATGAGTGGAGCATTTAAATGCTGTTTGATTGTATAGTGTCCCTTTACATTGTGCTTGTGAATAAACGTAAATTATCCAGAAATTTGGACTCGTTCTTGTATCCTGCGTATACACTCACGATACTACAGGACACGTTCCGTAACAGAAGTAATAAATTCGTCTGCAATTTGTGTGAGTAACTTATGCCGATAATGAGTCTCTTTTTCTTTGAAAATGGGTTAACTTCGTTAAATAGTATTGCGGAAAAATCCTGAAATCCTGAAGAAGAAAGGTAACTAACCGAAAAATAAAGGAATATAAAAAATACCGGAATGGAAAAAGCGGCAAGTACGAAACTTTACATTGAAACCCAAAGCTCAATGCAATTTTCTTCTGAAAAATCGGAAACGTTCTAAAAATTATGTCCTAACACTGTTTAACTAAAACAACTGCTATGCCCAACAAAGTGCGAGTGCTACGCCTGTCCAAGTACACTACTGCTATGCATGGAAACAGGAACCAGTGAAGTATCTAGATTTAACACCTTACTTTTGCCTCCATAGATCTCACTCTAAATAAAATGACATACAAGTATCCATGACTAAAATCTGGATTTGTTAAAACAAGACATGTTTCATCAAAAGTTTGAATAAATGAACTATAGGGAATAATGAAAAATAGGAAACTGTTTACGTTGAAACTTAAATGGCATATTAGATGTCGATGGAATTAGACATATTTTGGATATAAGAATAGTTTGGATATCATGATATCATTAATATTGCGCTGCAAATTGGTAACTACCAGAAAGGCGGAGCCGTTCATGCGCTTCGCCCCTTTAAATGCACCACGGCCATGAATGGGAAACAGAAACCAGCAGACATCCATTCACGCCGATCCCTCCCCTATCCTCTGCTAATGTCCACAGACTCATGCGAGTCATACATCCCTCCCATTCAATATTACTATTTCTTATACGACTCTCTATCAATAAATATGTACTATATCAACACTTAAGTTAACGCAATTCATGCACGCTCTCCCAGATCATTTAACAAACCCATTTATAAAGTTTAAGACCTCGAACATTGTATCTCAACATTTCGATTTCTGATCAAACTATGGAAGAAAAGGGACTCACGCTATCGTACTCTATGGATCATACCATTCAGATCCAACCATGGAGGTATAAGTATGGAGTTAAAACTCCATATTAAGAAAACGCCCCTATCGTTTGAGACAATCCTTCAGGTGGCTCTGGGATAATATAAATAGCCCTACATTGTTTGGATTTCCAAGGTGAAGGGTTTAAAATCTTTATTTAAAATGTCCATTTTGTGAGAAAGATCATGGGCGCAATGCAAAGCAGAACTGAAACAATCAAGAATATTCCTACGTATTCAAGATTGTTTTACCTTTCCATTTATTTTTATCTCCCTATATTCTGTACTCTACAATTATGAACACATACTGGTTAGATATATTCATAATCAAGAAACTCTTCATTTAAAAATAATGAAAAATACATAAACTAAATACTACGTTTTTCTGTTGTGTCAACTAATAGTATCAGGTACTTTACTAAGACTATCGACACCTAGATCTCAAAGCATTATGGAATTTTCAAGCGTTTCATCCATAGGAGTTTGATCGTCTTCCTTCTAACTCCATGGGACTCACTTTCTCGAACTCTGTCGATCATACGAATCATCTCCAACCCATCTATCTATAAACAAAGTTTGCAGGTATTGCACTGTTTAAATTGTGAATTTAAAGATAAAACAGGAAGCGATTCATGTTTTAAATATGTTTCTCCATGTTTTAAATATTCATATTCTGAATTTTTAAATTGGAATGATCTAAGTTCATTTTCCTATTCAGCTAAATAATGAAGGGACTCACTTCATGAGCTGAATATAAATTTTGTTTTATTTATTCAGGCATTAAAATATCATAACCATGCTATTACATTATGTTGTGGTAACACCTTCGGGCTGAGCTTGCAAGCACAAAAATAGCCAAAAAGTCATACTTGGAGAGATTATGTCTTCAGATCCATCTGGGTTTGTTTTAAAAAGAGATTTCGGGCTGGATTCAGCCCAGTCGCATCAGTATACGCGAGTTTTATCAGCCCTCTGGGATTCATGGTTGACTTTTTTACACGGAGACATCGCTTTTAGAGATGTGATTATAAGTATTATTTTAATTATAATGTTTGAGTATATTTGTAATTATTTCATAAATAACTTTCATTTTAATAAGACCCATAAACAATGTGACCCACATTTAGTGCATCTTTTATCTCCATTTCAGTTTTAAATTCATATTTTAAAAATGGAAGATTCAGTACATGTCTTGTAGTTTGCCATTAAAAACGCATCATTCAAAATTCGCGAATTAAATTCTGATTTGGCCCGTGAATGAGCCATACAATATGCCCTAGAGATGATACTATCAGTCAATTTAAATCTTGGAGCACCCCCACGCCGAGCTAATGACATGATTCTTGAAAGATTAAGGAAAAAATATGGAACATACGCCTAATTTCGCAGTAAAATTGACTGCAGATTCTTTCGTGCGATAAGTTTGACAAGTCTTGCAGCGCTATTAGCATTTCATGATGAAATGTATTTGTCATTAGAGAAATATCATGTAGGTTTCTAGCACCCTTTACATTACCATTTTTATTCAAATCTTAACATTCCGAGACTGTTGCTATAGGATCATTACAAAAATAGGGTGTTGCCATTACTATAAACAAAATAAACAAATTCACAATAAATGCAATTCTGAAATATAAACTGAAGTGAATGGCCGTTACTTAGCAACGTTTATAAATGGATATAACAAGGTGAACTTTTACAGTTCATGTTTTACTAATGATTCACCGATACATCATTTTGGATTCAAACTTGTTGATAGTATTTATTTGACCCAGAAATATTTCTAAACATAAACATTTTGCTTTGACAAAAATACTAAATACTTTGAGTACAGGGTAGATTGTGCCATAAAAGCATAAAATACTCTCATTTCGAATAGTTTTAACAGATGGCGTTTACTTCAAGAAATAGGCGTCTGACTTTTGCAGCTGATTTGGATCTAGCATTTATGACTGTATAAATGCTTGATTCTAATCGACCGTTCATTATTGTTTTAATTTGTCTATATTTACTTTTTTACTATGTAATATGATATAGAGAAAGCATTGTTGTCACGCACATTTTCGAATTCCAGATTTGGATGCCCATATAGGTTATAGGCCAATAGATGTTGACTATTTTTAGAGTGATGTCCGTCTGTCTGAGTGTCAATTTCTTGTGGCCACATATATGAATGGATTTTCACGTAACATTATATTAGGTACTGTTATTAAAAAATCAAGAACTAAATGAAATTTTTTGATATTCGAGCGAAAACCTCGAAATCTATTTTAACTTTTATATTTCCTTAGCATGGTAACATAAGACAACATTTGGCATAAATGTGCATAAAAGGGGTTATTTATATTTCAATGATCCCGAAATGCGTTTCAATGAATGTATTGAAAAATCGCTTGTTTTTAGAACGTTATTAGACACCTTCGGGGGGGGGGGGGGAGCAAGTAACACAGCCGAGGATGTACATTGTCAAGTAAGGTATCAATCGAAATGATTTTTTGAACCCTTTAAAGTGAAGGGTAACACGAAATAATTGTAATCATTTGGACTAACAATACCGATTTATTTTAAATTTCACTTGTTAAATTTGAAAAGAAAATAGCCCACAAGCTACATAAAATTGTGTTCTGGTATAAGAAAGTCGAGTGGAGCCACATATCAGTTAATTTTTATAAATGTGTACTATTTATCATTTAAATTAATAACAATCATTTTGATTTGCATTTAATTGATTCCTGTTTTCAATTATTTTTTGGCCCTTCGTAATGATGTTAGTTTACTCCCTCTCTGTGCACGCAAAAATTTATTCTGAGAGGAAAGCAAGAGGAGCTTAATTAACATTTGATTAATTGAATGAGACCTGAAAAAGTGACGCAAGAGGCAAAACGTAATATTTTTAGACGTTACGGTTTTCTTTATTCATTCTGTGTTACTGACTTTCATAAAAATTAATTTTTTTTTTAGTTTCAGAATTAATTACATTTGTAAAAATAAAGTCATTTTCCTTTTAAAAGATCTGATGTGGGCAGCACATGACTTTCCTCATATAATGCAATATATTTACTATATTTAAAGTAAAAACAAAATAGGTTACTCTTATAGTAGATACTTATATTTTTTACAAGATATTGAATTTTCCTTAAATAGTCGTTATTTTCATTGATTTAGCGTTATTCTTTATCCATTTGGCGAGATTTTCTTTGATTTGGTAACATTTAAAAAAGTCGCAAAGTTGGCGACATTCCCCCAAATTCGTCGCCAAGCGTTATGGACAGAGAAATAATTTATTCTTATAGCATATAAATGTCTATTGGCGTTCAAACATGACTATTGGCGTTCAAACATGATTATTGACGTACTTTTTCATAAATGGAACTAGCTAGATCCACGAAAATGATGTTACCAAATGTATCGCATGATATTACATATGAAAAGTGAACATATTTCTTAGTAGGAAATATTTTTTTTTATTTTATATAATTTTTTTTTAAAAATGTGGAATATTTCGAGAACGGTTCATGCTAGTGTTCTAAAGTTTATGATAAGCGTCTTCTAATGATATATATATATATGATAAATATATATATATATAATATATATATATAATATATATATATATAATATATATATATATATATAATATATATAATATATATATATATATATAATATATAATATAAAACGAAGTGAAAACTTTTATACAACGGAAATTCTTATACTTCAAATGTTGGCGCAAAGCAGCACATACACAAAAAGTATCATATAAGATTCAAATAAAAGAGGGAAGCGACCAATTGCATAGCATAAATGGCAGAGGTAGATTGCGACACCTCTTTCCCGGTTAGAAGCGTGCTTTTAAGCCCGGGCAACACTTCCGGAACCAATGCCATGCAGTGGCCTATCTTCCGGATATGTGTGAAGTCAAAGACTGAAAAAAATGCGAAGCAAACCATCTAGAAGCGACCACAAGACCAGAAACGACCACAAGACCAGAAGCGACCATTGCAAGACTTTAGAAGCGACCATTGCAAGAGAAAGGGATGGAATGTAATCCGTATGAAGTGCATGCTGACGCTTAAATCAGAAATCTGTTATCAACGTGCCCCAGGGTGCGCGGTCCACACATGCGCAATGGTCCGCTATATCTCTAAAGTATGCATTTTTTTCTTTTTCTGTATTGAAAATTGAATTATAATAATATTTCAGGAAGCTTTCGGGATAATTTCTTTTTATTGCTTCTTTCATGATATTTCTGTTATTATAATAACAGAAATATATCCGGAAGAAATATATCACACATATCCGGAAGATAGGCCACTGCATGGCATTGGTTCCGGGAGTGTTACCCGGGCCTAAAAGCACACTTCTAACCGGGAAAGAGGTGTCGCAATCCACCTCTGCCATTTATGCCATGCAATTGGTCGTTTCCCTCTTTTATTTGAATCTTATAAATATATAATATATATATATATATAATATATAATATATATATATATATAATATATATAATATATAATATATATATATATATAATATATATATAATATATATATATACAGTTAAACCTGTCTAAGTTGGACACTCACGGTTCCCTTTAAAAGTGTCCAACTTAGACAGGTGTCCAACATAGACAGTGTGATGAAATTTCATTTTTCCCCTTCAATAAAGCGCATCAAAAGACTTCATTTTTAACATATAGAAAATACTAATAAGCCAATGGTTTTAATTAAATATTGTAATTACTGTTACAAAATACTTATGATATAGATTCTGTTTCTTGTTCCAGAGCAGTTCAGCTCCCATGCATGTATGATATCAGATCTCTTATTGTTTATATTGGAAACAGTAGATTTTGATATGCCGAACTCCTCTGCCAACTTTCTGCAGCTGTCACCTTTGTCTGGGCGATCAAGAATTATTATTTTGTTTTCAATAGTTAGCTCAACTAATTTACCTTTGCTCATTATTAAAAACTAATGTGCCCGTCACTAAAATCACAGTCACCTTTCCAGAATGCACTGAGAAACAAATGTGACTTTTGAGGGTAGAGAAACCTTTTTATTCAAAAGATGCAGAAATCTAATTGGACAATGTAAAGATGGGATAGGGAGGCTACAAATGTCCATTCTTCAAGTGTGTTGTTGTGTGTGTGTAAACAAACTGATAACAAAAAGGTTGTGATACATAATTGAGGTCTGTGGAATGGTGGGGAGGGACGGCCCCTTAGCAACAATAAGAAAGAAATGTAGGCAGATAAGAGCTTCCTGGAAGTGATAACAACAACATAGGAATATTTCTGGGGATCAACAATAAAAGATAATCCCTGGGGATAGATAAGGAAGATCAAAAGTGGTAGGTTACTTCCTTTATGCAAATTCCAATTTTAAGGAACTTGTCCAACTTGGTAATGTAAACAGCGTCCAACTTCCAAGATAGACAGGTGTCCAAGTTAGACAGTATTATATACATGTTAAAACATAGGAATTCGTTCCGTTCCACCGAATGTGTCCAAGATAGACAGGTGTCCAACTTTACAGGTTTTACTGTATATACATATATATATTATATATATATATATATATATATATATATATATATATAATATATATATATATATTATATATATATATATAATATATATATATATTATATATATATATATATATATAATATATATATATATATATATAATATATAATATATATATATATACATATACATATATATATATATATATTATATATATATATATAATATATATATAATATACATAATATATATATATATATATATATATATAATATAATATAATATACATATATATATATATATATATATATGATAAAAAAGATTTTTTTAAATTTAATATTAATAAATTATTACCTTTTAATTCCTGCAACTCGATTCAATTGTTTAGAAATATTATACTTAATCAACTTTTTAGAATTTATAGATTATCAGATAAAAAATTTCATGATTTGCACATTAATAACCTCAAAATTACCAGTAAAATGTATCAATATCCTGCATATTTAGTCAATAGTATAGTTAATAAGTTTCGATTAGCCTAAAATTCTCATATTCTCCCCTTATTATCTTATTTTAGCCGTACTTCTTCATTCTCCTGCAAATATATTTTCATCTTTTTATCTCGAAGCTTTAACAGTTGAATAACTCATTTTATTTCATTTTATTGCTTTTGCGCAGTACAGTTTTTATTACTCTCTTTGGCAACAGCAAATCACATCTTTTCATTTTGGCATATGGCAACATTGATTCAGTCATATTTTGCTCGTCATGGTTGCGCTGAAGAGGTGAGTTTTGAGGTATTTATGTTTCCTTTATTGTTCCAATCTATATGCTTGTCGTCCATATAACACAAGTTTATAGATAAAATCTATCTTGTGTTTCAGAAACAAGCATTTTTGTGTTCATTTCGAAAGGATATATGGACCCGACGAGAATTTTTTCGAAATGAACTTTTCGTAAGCCTAATCTCGTAAGCCTAAATCTCCTCCATGTGCAAGCTTTTTTGCTTGATTTTTTTGTTTTCTTATTTGCATTCCTCATTTTTGAAATTTGTTGATTGTCTTTGTCCTTATGACTTGCATTATGCTTTATTATTTCCTCTTTTTGTCTTAATTTCTTTTATTTCTTTGTATTTGTAGAAAATTTTGGAATAGTGTATTATGAGTTACTACATACATTCTAACTTTGGATTTAATAATTTATATTTATATATATATATATATATATATATATAATATAATATATATATATATACATATATATATATATATATAAATAATATAATATATATATACATATATATATAATAGAATATATATATACACATATATATTATTTTGTGTGATTTTTTTATACATTTATTAGAAAATATGTGCAATATCTCGAGAACGGTTCATGCTAGCGTTCACATGTTTATGTCAAAGAAGAATTACATAAGAAATGGCTACTTGTGTAATTTTATTAAATATTTTTATTTTTTAAGTTTTTTCAAGATGTCACTCGAGGGAGGTTATGAGCATTCGATTTTATTTAAGAACAGGCTTTCAGTATTTACGGATTGTAATTTCCGTACTAAATTTCGTTCGAATCGCTCCATTCCTTTTAGATATCGTCTTCACAGACTGACTGACACACACACCCAAATATCAACTCAAAAACGTCTAATTCGTGTTTAGGGATGCTTGAAACGTACTCTCCCGTCGAAAACTCGAATTCGAATTTTCAGCCCCGTCACGACTTTCCTCATATATTATGCTATGTATATAAGGAAAGTAAAAATGACGCTCATTTTCGACTTACTTGGAGAGTTGACTTTCAAATATGACCTTTACATGAATGTTTCCGACATGAAAGTTGGCGATTTTCTTTTGAACCAGCAATGTCTGCGCCATTCGAACGATATATCCGTAATACCTCAAACTTTTGATCTCCAATTTTCAATCATACCCAGAAATAAAAGGGACTCACTATCCCTAACTTTATGGGTCAAACCTCTAACCTCCAACCCGCCGTACTCCAACTCCGTTTATGTATAACTGAAGATTGCATTGTTTAAAACGGGAATTTGAAGATGAAACTAATTTTAAACTGATTTTAAAGGAAACTAGTCAGATGAAGGCAGCACTAGACTTCATTTTCTCTTTATTTCTTTAATAATTCCTTAAATAGGATTTAATGACATAAAATACAACGCATAATAATTTCGAATGACACAGAATTTGCACTATTAATTTATTTTTCGTTTTCATTGGGTAGCTTGACGTATTATCAAGGGAGGCGTAGAAAACGTACGAAAAAACTACAATATTTCGAGAACGGTCAGTTTAGAGTAATGGGGTTGATCTTATTCTGTTTACGTATTCTTAAATTACATATGAAATAAACATTTAATAAACACATTTGAGCATATGTAGTTTGTTATTTTAGATTTTGACGGTTTTTCTTTTTACCGAATCGTACTAAAATAAATTCAGCACAACGTGACTTATTTTCCAAATTCTGGGAAATTGAGTGAAATAATTTCCAAGCTAAAGTGGAGGTATACGATTTTTTTGTGATATTTAAAAAAAAAAAAAGACAGATTCTTTTATACTGAATTGTACCAAAATCTAATCAACACCAGGGAAACCTAGAAGTTACTTGCCCATAAGATTTTATAAAATTGGGTTCACTATACACACACTCGCATGTACGCACGAATACACACGGACATTTTCCCAAAAGTGTTCGAAATGGATTCAAGGTCTTAAAACACATTTTATTTTTTTTTTGTCAAAATCTCGAAATCTAACATTTTCTGGAAAATAATAGTATAAGAATAATTCACTGGAGCTCAGCGTGAGGGTTATAAAACATTGCGACCCAGTTTAAATCCTGAGTTATCCAAGAAACTCCTTTTCAGTCATTCATTTTGTTATCTGTTCCCAGGATATCAGATTGAAGTTCTGAAGGGCCCATCTATTTTCAGAGCTTAAGGCAATAAAATTCTTTCCACGGAGACATTACATGTGTTATTAATACTTTGGCGAATCTATTTACCACTCCACTTTTTAAGACCGGAACATTAGAAGGAGTGGAACCCCGATGAACCGATTATGATGGATGAAATCCAAGTGTGTGGTGAAGGAAGACCGATACTCCCCCGCCCCCCAACAACTTGGATCCTTAACTGGGAGCAGTGGCGTAGCGCCCATTGGGACTCAGAAGCTGAGCCTCCCCTGTTTAAGATCTAGTTTAAGGAAACTTTATTTATTATATTTTTAATATATCTTTGAGAATATATACGTTTTTTTTAGAAAACTGTTACACTTCACATACTTAAATGAGACGTTCCAAAATAGTTTTCCCATTAACTAATATTTTTTCCAAATGAAACCAATAATCTATCTAATACCAGGAAAACTAAACATAAGAATCCCCAAAAGTATCAAGATGACCCAATTTATACATCAAATGTACAGGAAAACACCTACTGAACACCTAACCAGGTAAGAAAGGAAATCGCAGCCTTCAAAAATGGCAAATGTGCCAAAGTTCTTACATCTACTAATCTCAACTGTTTCAAACTCAGTGTTCAAAGTTCAAGTTTGTTTCTTGATTAAAGTTTTCAAGCGGGCAAAAATGTCAATAAAAAGATTTCAATACCAGCAAAATGATTAAAAATGAATTTAAAATTTGAAAACGTATAATATATGTAGTCCTTTCAGCTCAAAATACATAGTTACCACCAGACCCATCAAGAAATGAAAGTTGAATGTATCACTCCGCCTCTTCTGAACTAAGTAAACACGAATTAAGGGGCAAGTTATTTGTCACAGCTAAGAAACAGTTTTGTATACCCCGATAATAATGTCTTTACATACTTTTAAATTCACAAATCGAGAAAAAAATCCCCTTTTAAGAACCATTCTCAGAACCAACTCCTGTAAACAATACAAGCATTAGTAGATATCAAACGAGCAAATCAGTGTATAACACACCAGTTACACAGAATAATGTTACAGCGGCCCTAAAAAAATAAAAACAATCTATACTGGAAATCTTTAAAGTTAAGCCAAAACCCGACTCGCTATTGATCGTCGAAACATTCACCCTAACCCTGTAAAAGGAATACAGTATCCCAATAATTACAATCCAGCTAGTTAGAATGCACATATAATATGCGATTACACTTTATTATACAAAATTCAATCACTTAAAAGTAATAATATACAATAATAGTCGATAACAACGATAGCAAATTTCATTGACTACCGAAGGCAGATATCAAAACCCGATTTCCGATGGTATTTAACAATTAATATCCATCAAATTACACAGTAATACAGTAGTTTAGAAGCTAGTTTATATCGTTCATCCCTAATGAGCTCTTCAAATGCACGAAAATGAGTATAGTTCATGATCGGCCAATGAATCTATTCGCTTTAAAATTGAAATTCAAGACATTAGTATCTGTATATAACAAGATCCATGTCACTCAATAAGTCAATAACAATAAACGGTACCTCTATAAAGCCGGTAAAATTCACTCCAATCAGTCTTTTCACTCTGATCGTCGAAAAACTACATCCCAAAAACGTCAATAGTAGTGGCGACGATCCACATAGTCCGAGACAGCCGCGTAGGTCTCAAAAATGAACTGAATGGACACTTCTTTGATTCACTTTAAAAACACTCACAATATATGAAATAGAACACACAATCACACACAAAAGCTCTCGGACAAAGTTAATGTCACGCTTCAAATGCCACTGTAATTCAAAATATACAGTTTTAACACTGTCAAAAACACACACAATCGAAAGATCAGCTGCCGTATTCGCGAATCCGAGTTGAGGCCAAAGTACTTCATGGTTCTCTTCTTCTTCTCTCAAGGGCCATGTTCCGAATAGTCGACCGAGGCGATTGGACAATTGAAACGTCCCAAAATGAATCATTTTGGGGAATTTGATTGACTAATGCACACTCAACTGTCCCCCGGCCGTCCAAATGGTTGCTCAAGCCCTCAGGGCGAGCCGGACGGTCTGGGTCTTCAACACTCAACTGTCCGACCAAGCTTGACTTCTGAATATAGCCCGAGTTGAGGCCAAGGTTCTTCAAAGTTCTCGGCTTCTCTCAAGCATATAAAAGGGTGCGACCCTCTCGGCAACCTGTGAAGGTATTGTCTGCTTGACGTCGACGAGCTTAGCATCAGTCGTGGCGCCACGGACCTGGGAGGACTTTGAGAGTTGCTGCCAGAACGCAGGAAGTTTTAGCAATATTACAATTAAAAATTGTTTGTTAATTTTGAAGTGGCAATATCCAGACGTAAACAACTTACGAAGAGATATACTTTTGATTCTGCTGCACACGCCTTGATCAGTAACGTCCAAAGAAATTTACTGACGTCAGTGGAAAAGAATGACAGTCCCAGTTAAGAAATCCGATCTTGGACCGAAATGCGCGCGTTTGCTATTCCAGTGACATCATATGCGCAGAGTCATGAAAAAAATTAAGGTTTTCATGCCTAGGATATTAAGAACGCGCGCGTTTTGTTTTCTGGTTCTCAAGAAGGACCGAACTTGTTAACTGCGATTATCAACATACTTTAACGAGGTCACTTAATTTCCTTGGATGTCACTGGATCATGTGTGCACAGCACAATTTAAAATATTTGCGCAAATTGTTAACGGCTGGATATAGCCACTTCAAAATTAACAAACAATTTTTAATTGCAATAATGCGATGTTTTGTGTTTTCGCGATGTCACTCAAAGTTTATTCTGGACCGTGATATCACGCATAACGAAACTTAATCCCCATGATGTCAAGCTGATAATATTTTGATTCTTTGCCGGACTGAGTAGCCAACCTAATATTTTAAAGCCTTAATGGCACCAAAAGCTCATGTTTATAAATGTACATAGTAAATAAATGTGTAAATGCAAACCCTGTCAGTTCTATATAAGTTCAGACAAAACCAATGTGGCGGCGAAATGAGTGAAATGAACGAAACTGTGATCGCGTTCTATCAATATATTCAGAAATTAACCAAAACTCCTCCGTCGCAGAAAGAACTGTAAGTGAAAACCTTATTTCAAAATCAATCTCTAACATTCGAATGCTTTCATGAAAATAATTCACGACGAGTATATTGTTACGACGTATTCTCTGGAATCGTGGGTGTGCGCTAAAGATACAAAAATGAGTCCGAAATTCTGGGTAATAGGAACTTTTCTTCATAAGCACGGCGGAAACAGAAACAATGTAGTCAAACAGCACAAAAATGTTCCATTTATTTCACAAAACAACCCATCCTAATTTCAAAGCATTGAGACAAATCATTTCACAAAACAGCTGCTACTAATTTTCAAAATATTGACGTAAGTCGCAGTTTAATGTAACTCGCATGCGGTCCACTGTTCTTCAATGGAGTAATGACTTCTTTTATAGACTCTATAGAAAATTCTAGCATATTCTCATACTTCGCAGAATATTCGTTATTTCGAGGTGTTTTCCAAACTTTCGAAAAGTCATCAAATGGGCAATAAATAGCCAAATCTGATAACCCCATTCGAAGTTCAGCATATGGCAACCCTAAATCCACTCATAGGAAATATTGCCTGTACGGATGTTTTCTCCGTCCGATTTTCAATAGGCTTTCTCGAGACGAAGGTCATTTTCCACGTACGTAACAATATTCAAAAACTTAAAAGTTGCTTTTCAAAATCAAGGGATTCTATGATACCAGGAAAAAGTTTGAAAAATCGCTGTTATGACGCTAAATGATTACAACTATAGGTACAATTATAGGTTAATGATTACAATTATTACAAACCCTTCACTTTAAAGAGTTTGAAAGAATATTTCGATCTGAACAATGTACCCCCCGACGGATAATGTCCCCTCCCCCGCGGAGGACTAATGACGTCACGAACAAAAATATTGTAACGGAGCTATATTTGCACAATAATGATTGAAGCTCGTGATCATAAACCTTCTTATGTATGACTAGCAGCATACCCGTCCTTCGTACGGAGTATATAATATAAAAAAACTTATAATTCGCAATCATGTGCAAATTCTGATAAAATATTAAATTTATTGCTCATAAAGAGAAGTTTAAGAATATCTGTTCTCACTATGCAAAATTATCTTCACGGGCAAATCTGAAGAATAAAATATCCTGGCCCCTTCTGTAAACAAATTCACACACAAAAAAAAGAATTGAATCAATATATGCAACCACGTACTACTTATATTGTCGCAAATTCGAAAATATGCCAGTGTGTTAGTAGAAGCTTAAACATATTGTAATATGAGTCTTAAAAATATTTACCAAAATAAAAAAGATGACGTAATAAATTGAAAGTATCAAAAATCCCCGTAATCTTAATACCAGAAGGTCGTAATTGATTCCAATATATGCCAATATATATAAAAATTTTGCCAATATACATGTATTACTTATATTGTCGTAGATTAGAAGATATACCCGTGCATTTGTAGAAGATTACTTGTACAACGTACTATATATGAGTTTCAACAATTTTCGTCATAATGAAACAATGGCATAATAATTTGAAAATATCAATAATTCCTGAATCAACTGTCCCCGAAATATCAATAATAATGATGTTTAAACCTGAAGACCGTAATTGATATTATCCAGTCAAAAATGCAATGTCAATGAAATTTATTTTATATACATATTTTTATTAGATTTAATAAAAATCGTATGACACATAACACATTGGATCCGTTGCTAAGCGACATGATATCATCTGCTTCAAATAAATTGATGGAAATCATGTCGTCTGAATAATGTGATCTCCATGGAAGGTTTGGCGACATTTTCGTCTCCATGATATTTTTATGGATTTACAAATATTTTTATCAATTTAGTGATATTAAAATAATTAGTTAAATGCGTTACTAAGTAGGATGGATGGACTGACCGACAAATGCTACAGAAACATCATTTCAGTACTCTATTCTAAAAAAACAAATTTAATTTCATTGATTTGGGTCATTTTTATTAATTTGGAGATATTTCCTCTAATTTAGTAAAGTTGAAGAAAAGTTACCAAGTTATTTAGAGATATTCCGCTAAATTTGTAGCTCTAAATTTGCAGATCTGAAGAATAAAATATCCATATCCCGTCTGTATATATACTAAATGAAAACACTAAAATTGTATTAGAAGATACATACATCCGTTCTACTCTTTTTCTGCTTCAACAATCGGCTAAATGAATTTATTGGGTAAACACAATATATGAGTTTATTAGCTAAACACAATATATGAGCTTTGAAACCTCTTTGCTAAAATAAATAAAAGTGTGATGTACGCAGTTCGCAATATATATAATTAAAAGAACAATCAAACCGTTCATTTATTATGAGTTTATTAGCTAAACACAATATATGAGCTTGAAACCTCTTTGCTAAAATAAATAAAAGTAATGTACGCAGTCCGCAATACATATAATTAAAAGAACAATTAAACCGTTTATTTATAAAATATATTTTTACATCCATTTATTTATTATACAAATAGAAAAAATAATAATAATCATTAGCAAACACATTTAATTCCATTCCTTTGCCGAGCAACATGATATAAGATAGAATCTTCCTCATAAAATGCGAAATTAAATAACCATTTTAATTTCTTTATACTTCTAATCGTTGAGTAAAAGCTTGTGAAATACATGGAGGTTAATACATGTAAAAACATGGAGGTAGATTTTTCCATTTAAATTCATGTTTCAAACAATTCATGCTTTCAGATAGTGACTATTTAATGCAAAAATCCTGCATCAAATTCAAAAATAAAGTTTTAATTCCCTTTGACGCTTTAAACAAACGATTTTTATCCTTTCCGTTTGGATAAACCACGGAGTTGGAGAGTAGAACTCCTATAAAAAAAGTTCCGTTTTTCATAATTATCTCGACAACCCCTGGTCTTAGAAACTTG
The DNA here is from genome assembly GCA_951213105.1 of Amaurobius ferox. Lineage (NCBI taxonomy): Eukaryota > Metazoa > Arthropoda > Arachnida > Araneae > Amaurobiidae > Amaurobius > Amaurobius ferox. The sequence goes on along the minus strand of OX578154.1, from coordinate 108,731,484 downwards.
AAACTTGTGCAAAATTTATGGGGTGCTATTTCTAGGCTACCCACAAAATTTCATCAAATTCGGTTCAGCCGTTCTCCCGTGATGATGGGACAAACAGACAGACAGACAGACAGACAGACAGATTTTCAATTTTATTTATATAGATTGTATCACATGTTGTCCTATGCTGCCATGCAAATAAAATATGAATTTCGAATCCATTTCGAAGTTTTCGCTCGAATTTCTATCTAGTTCGAGATTTTGGGATAAGAAAACTGGATATAAAGTTTCCTGAAAATCCATTGATATTTGTGGCCACTATAGTGTACACAAGAAATCAATCACATGCAGACGGACACCACTCCAAAAATAGTCAAAACATGTTCAGGAGGTTTTAAAACATATATTGGCATCAAAATCTCGAATTCGAAATTTTTCGTGAAAACAATACTTTCTGTATATTGTTACAACGTGGAAATCGTGGTTGTATGCTCAGAATACAAGAATGAGTGCAATTTTTTAGATTACTAACACGCTTATTTACAAGCAAAACGTAAACAAGAACAATATATAGTACAACATCACAAAATTGCTCCGCAACATTTCACAAAACAGCCGCTAATATTCTCAAAGCATTGACGAATATGTAATCGTTCAATGTAGGTCGTATCACATCCACTGCTCTCCAACTGAGTAAAGCCTACTTTTACAGACTTCGAGAATATTGATTATTTCAAGTTGTTTCTCAAACCTTTGAAAAGTTATCAAATGTCTCCAAATTTTCGATAAATCGCCCAATCTTGCAATCGTCTTCTGAACTTTCTAAGTATTTGGACTATTCTAAGCATTTGGACTATTCTTCTTTGTACATTCAAAACTTTCTAAGCAAAATTAAGAAACAATTTTTAGTTGCAACATTGCTAAAACTTCCTGTGTTCTGGCAGCAATTCTCAAAGTCCTCCCTAGACCGTGGCGTCACGACTGGTTCTAAGCTCGTCGAAGTCAAGCAGACACTGTCTTCATGGATTGCCGAGATGATCGCACAAACTTATGCTTCAGAGAAGAAGAAGAGAGCCTAGAAGAACCTTGGAATCTACTCGAGCTATGTTCAGAAGTCAAGCCCGGTCGGACAGTTGAGTCAACATTAGCCATTTGGAACACAGCCGTTATGTGACATTTCAATTGCCCGATCGGCTCGGTCGTTCATTTGGAACATAGCCCTCGAGAGAAGAAGATGAAGTACCTTTGGCCTCAACACGGATTTACGAATACGGCGTCTGTTCTTTCGATTGTGTACTTTTTGATAGTGTTAAAACTGTATATTCTGAGTTACAGTGGCATTTAAAACGTGTCATTAACTTTGTCCGAAAGCTTTTGAGTGTGATGGTGTGTTCCATTTCTGTGCAGTTCGTAACTTGTAAGTGTTATAAAAGTGAATGGAAGAAGTATCCGTTAGTTCATTTTTGAGACCTGCGCGCTCGTCTCAGACTATGTGCATCGTCGCCACTACTATTGACGTTTCTGTGATGGAAATTTTCGACGATCTGATGGACATGACTGATTGGAATGGATTCTACCGGCTTTGTAGAGGTACCGTTTAGTATTATTGTCTGATTGATTGACATACATTCTGCAATATGATGATAATAAGTTCAAGCTTAAAGTTAACAAGTTCATTGACAAATGATTATCTATACTTATTTTCATGTGTTTGAGATGCTCGTTGGGAATCAACGATATTAATTAGGCTCTAAACCACTGTATAGTAATTTTTGATTGGATTTGATTGACATAGAGTGCCGAGAAACCAGTTTTCGATAGCTGCCTTCGGGAGTCAACGAAATCGGCCTCGATGTAATCCACGTATATTATTATATATTATTACTTTTTGATTGAGTATTATATAATAAAGTGTAATCAACTATTATAAATTCATACTAACTAGCTGGAACGTAATTATTTGGATACTGCATTCCCTTATCAGGGTTGGTGTAAATGTTTCGAGGGTCAATTGTGCGTTGGATGTTGGCTCATTTCTCAAGATTTCCAGTATAGATTGTTTTTACCGTTGCAATATAGAAGTTTTAGGATCGTTGTAACAATATCATGTTTAATTTGGATGTTATAAACTGATCTGCTCGTTTGATATCTACTAATGCTTGTATTGTTTACCGGAGTTGGTTCTTAAAAGGGGATTCTTTTTTCGATGTGTAAATATTTAAGTACATAAAGTCATTATTATCGTTTTACACAAAGAAATGTCTGAAATGTGACAAATAACGTGCCCCTTAATTCATGATTATCTAGTTCGGGCGAGGCGGAGTGATATACCTAACTTTCGTTTCTGGATGGGTTTAGTGGTAACTTGTACGTATTTTGAGTTGAAATGGCTATGCATTATAAGTGTTTAAATTTTAAACTATTCATTTTTCCGGGATTGAAATCTTTTTATTGGAATTTTTGTCCGCTTGAAAACTTTAAGGAGCCAACAAGTACTTTGAATATTAACTTTGAAACTCTTGAGTTTAGTAGATGTAAGAACTTTGGAACATTTGGCATTTTTGAAGGTTCCGAGGCTTCCGATCTGCGATTTCCTGTCTTACCGCGATATGTGTTCTGTAGGTTATTTCCAATACATTTGAGGTATAAATAGGAACGGCTTTGATCCATTTCGGGTTTCTAATGTTTAGTTATCACTGTAGTGGATAGATTAATGGTTTAACTTTCCCCGGGTAGTTGCTTATGATATTTTGAATGGTTGAGCTTTGTAACTGTGCAATTGGGCTCTTGATGTACTATGACGTATACAGCGGATTTGGATAATTGACTGATTTTAAGGAGGAGGGACTAAATTTAAAATGAGATATAGACGCAAGATACAATTGCGTGAGCTTGGCTTCACTCCAAAGATGGATCCCAATTAATGAATCTCTTGCAGACTGAATCGATAAATAAGTTCAACGTTTTTATAAATATTATTTGAAATCTTAGATTGAGATTACTGAGAGCAAAATAGGCTACTGTAGGGAGTACCCTGCCGGAGTTTTCGGGACTAGGGGGGGGGGCGAGATAAATGACGATATCCGTGAACTGGAGGTTAAAGTTCCTCCCTAGAAGGTAAATATTGTAGTGACGTTATTGGTTTCTTGATTGAACAGAATCAGTTATTGACTGATAAGAAATATTCTGTCCAATTTCCTATAAAAGGAAATGTGGAACTCTTTGGGTGATTTCTATCGATAGTCTAGTATTTTAAGCTTTTATTATAACAAAATGTGTTTATGTTGACTGGAGTCGTGAAAGATGTAGTGGTTTCTTCAGTGTGAGTTACTGTTATAGGCGGCGCCACAGGGGGTGCTTCAGCATAACCATTACAAATTGCGCAAACACTCCTTTTTACTTAACAACTGCTCCTTACTTCTACAATTTTCAGTTTCTCTCTCTTTCTGAAGTCGTTATTTTTTTTTCTACAGATTTATAATTTTGAGATAATTTATTTTTAGGGTTTCTGGCTTGGCCCAGTTCTAATTGACTGCACATGCGCCAGACCTCAATAAAGAAATCTGTCGTGAACTGTTGCCTATCGCGGGAGGATACAGAGTTAATAGTTTTGTATCGAGTTTGGCAGAAAATTGTCATTTCATCGGCGTCTGTGCTTGCGTGTTGATAGTTTTCAAATTTATTTTTATTTAGTATTTTTTGCGAATTAAGACCATGGATATATCATGCAGAAATTGGTGGATAAAATGTAATGAAAAATAGTTCCACAAGTAAACTACTTATTATTTCTAAACTATGCATGCTTCCTATGAGCACTTCCAATTGTGAGTCCCCCAATGCATAGCACATCCAATTGTGAAGATCTGGTGCCGTGTAGGGGCACTGTAGAGAGTGTGTTTTATTTGGATACACATTATGTACCTGCACTGAATATAAATGCTGTCTAATAATGAGTTTATACATTTATGATGAATCGTTATTGTATGGACAGAAACTTGATCTTTATATAAAAGAGATCATGGTAATCACTCCTTAGTTGTCCATTCTGTAACACACGAAAACTGAATTACTACTTTATATTTAAAATGTCGATTGTGTAGCAATTGTGCGTTTTTTCCCTGGTGAAACAATTAGTGCACATGCAAGAGAAATGACCTGATTTTAAAAAGAAGTTAGGAAGAGAAGTGAACTGAGAGGTTTTTTATTTTCTCAAAAATTGTTTTAAAATGTTGAAGGACGGAATGATGGGAGAGAATAGATGTAGTAGTTGTGTGCACTCAGGCAAATTAATAAAATAATTTCATGTTATCCTTTGTGTACTACGTTGAAATACATTTGCTTTTCGAACTGTTTTAGATAGGGTTCTTGATTTTCTAAGATTGCAACACCTATATGTATCTAAGAATAAAGTTCTTCATCCCCCCCATGGTTTTGGTCAGTTCCCTTCCATTTCTATCTTATGTTTTGCAATACCGGCCTTAATTTTAATTCTGAGTATCGGACTAATGCTTCAGTTTTTGTGGACATGACTCTTCCGGGAAACATTGACCCTGTCATTTCAAAAGTATTGACCTACCTCCACATACAAAAATCGATGGTTTGAATTATTTTAATTTTAATTGTTTTAAATATGTTTTTTTTTTTAAACTGTAAGTCTATATCTCGGAACTAATTCGAATTAGAACTCTGGTTATAATTTTGAAAATGGAGGAGGGGGGGGGGTCTGAAAATTATACAATTTTGTTTAAAACACGATCTGATAGTAACTAATATTTCTGAGCTAATGTCCGACTTTGTTACACATTCTGGAACGGGTTGGCCTGACTTTACTATTAATTCTAATTTACTAAACTTTTTTAAACACACGTATTCCGGAGTGTCTCAGGAACGATAGAGTCTTATTCCTACACAAGGCAGGGAAGGACACTATCATCTGTAACGCTAGCACACCTATCTGTCTTTTCCCCGTTTTGGGGAAGATTATAGAAGGGTCTGTTGTCAATCGTCTGAATTATAGGATTTTTCATAGTAGGGTGATTCATCTTTTTCAATGCGGGGGTTTTAAAGAATTGTCCAGTTGGGAGGATGGCATTTTTACGACCTAGTAGAAAATTATTCAGAAATATAAATATTGAAATGTAGTATAAAATTGAAATATAGTATGATATGGAATAATATACAGATATAGCATAAAAATAGAAATAATTTTTACTTTCCATATATACATAGTAAAATGTATAAGGAAAGTATTGTGACAGGGTCGAACATTTGAATTCGAGTTTTCGACGGGAGAGCACGTTCCAAGCATCCTTTGTTACTACTCGAATGTTTCTGATATGATGTCTGTGTGGGTGTGAAAGTATGTATGTCTGTGTGTGTGTGTGTGTGTGTATGTAAGTGTCTGAGTCTTTGGAGATGATATCTCACGAACGAATGAAACGATTCGAACGATATTTGATATAACAATTACAATCCGTGAATGCTGGAAGCCTTCTGTTTTGAAACGCAATCGAATGTTCAGAACCCTAATAAATTTGCGAGTGAAATTTTGAAAAAATCATCAAAATATCAAACCTTTCACAAAGTTACCCAAATAGTCATTTTTTGTAATTTTTTACCTAGAAAACGATTAACATAAACTTTAGAACGCTAGCATGATCTGTTCTTGAGGTGCTACATTTTCAAATAAATATAACAAAATAACACAGAAAAAAAAAATTATTAACTATTGTAAAAATATGGTCACATTTTATATGTAATATCATACGATAAATTTGGTTGCATCATTATCATGGCTAAGTCGTTCCATTCATAAGAAAATATACTTTATGTAATGTGACACCAGAAATTGATCTCGCACTTTGATGAGACAGTTTCATAAGAATATTTATTGTGTACGAAACGTCGAACAATACTTGTAGTCTGGATGGTACCGAATTTTACAACCCGTGAACCTAAAGGTCCGAAAACTATAAATGTAGCGGTGCCATGACAGAGGGGCCGAGCTAACCCTTACGAGGATGTGGAATTGTCCATTGGTTAAATAAGTAACCAATGGAAAAGGAGCTAGGGACGGCACACTGAACGCTAGAAATGAAAGCATGGGGGAAATGACACCCCGAAAAAGGAGGGAACCACAACCTGTGACCCGAGAACGACGAACGATATAACTTGTACAATATGACTTAAACAGATAACTGAAATCATGGCTTGAGTAGATGTGTGCAACGACTGCGACGTTATGACTTATCCGGAGCCTTGCCTGCCATTATAATAGAACGACAACACGAAAGAAACAGAGTATTGCGTAGAGGTTCCCAAATAAAGGAGATCTAGGATGTGTTCAGTGCAACCAACTATTTGCAAGCATTATGGTCTATTGCAAAGGCCCAAATTGAAGGTATGTGTTCCTCAAATATCCACTGGTTATTAAATACGTTAGGTATATGGTTAAGGGTCTCACATGTTATCTCCTCTCACATGCTATCTTCCTAAATGATTAATAAGCATGTAATTATCGTAATTGAATTTAATAAGTATTTTATGTTTTTAATAAATGTTTTTGTTAAAGTTAAATTGGTGCAATCCTTTTGGTAAAATATTAATTAATAATTCCTTTACAGGACTCACGCAGAGGTTAAATAATTGGAGGGTTATTACAAACACAACGCACAACGTAATGATAAACAATGTTAATCACAATTGAAGTTCTTTGTATTTCTATTAGCGCACCACATGTAATACTTTTGTATTTGAACACCTATAGCCATTTACCTGCTGTAAGAATAACTTATTTTTCCGTCCATAAAGTTTGGCGAGATTTTGGCGAAATATTACCAACTTGACGAATTTTTTAATGTTCCCAAATTGATAAAAATGACGCTAAATCAGTGAAAATTACGACTAATTAACCAAAATTCAATATCTTGGAAATATTGTAAGTATTTAATGTAAGAATAGCCTATTTTTCTGTCCATAACGATTGGCAAAATTTTGGGGACGCATTTGTCAGAATATCTGCAACTTGCTGACTTTTTAAATGTTACCAAATTGATGAAAATGTCATCCAGTTGAAAAAAATTCACATCATTAATGAAACCGACGCTAAATCCGTGAAATGACGATTAATTGAGTTCAATATCTTGGAAAGAACATAAGAATGGACTATAAGAATAACCCATTTCTCCGTCCGTCTGTTCATAACACTTGGCGAGAAATTTAGCGGGATTTCTCCAACTTGGCGACTGTTTCAAATGTTGCAAAATTGGGTCTGCAAATTGATATAAATGACGGCAGATGGAAAGTAATGGCTCGCAAATTCGGATTCCCGTTATTTGACGGGCGTACCTGTTAATATATAAGAAATAATTTCCTCTCCATTTGTCTGTTACACTTGCTGATGCATTTGGCGAACTTGGAGAATAATCGAGCGACGTATCGCCAGTTCGGCGATATGTTACCCCAGATTGATGAAAATTTCGTCGGAATTGCAGAAATAACGCTAAATTAACATAAATGACGCCTAATTGATGTATTAATTTTTAAATATTTTAATGTATGAACTATGTCGCTTATTGAGAATGCTATCCATACTGATAATTGTTTATTTAGAGTTGCCGAAAATATAAGTCAATTGGGTACTTTAAAATGGTTTTACATGTTGTTATCAGGAAAATCACAAAATTTACAATTCAACTTTAAAAACACAGTACCGGGGATCTTATACATTATTTTTGACTGTAAAAGGAGTCCATTCATTTCATTATATAAAGAAAGTCATGTGCTGTCCACATCAGATTTTCATCTATTTAGTTCTGGGTATAAGCGTCTAATGTGATTCCATATTTCGTAACGCTGCATTTTTTCCGCCAAAGAAACCCCAACGAAAGATGTTATACACATCGAAAACTTTCCTTAAGAAACTTGTAGTAATGTGTTTATGTATTGTCTCTCGTTGACATTAGTCTGATTTTAATGCGTACTCTTAATCTGAGGAAGATATTCACAACGTAAATTCTCAATGTTTTATGGGAATCTTGACAGGTGTTGATTAGGGCGGAGAGAGAGGATTAAAGATTCTCACGAACCAGTTAGCAACAAATAGAATCTTAAGTACACTTTGGGCATTACACGAACTGATGATAACAGCTTTTTCCCCTGCTTTTAATTTAAGGATGTTTAAAGCTTGTCAGGTATTTACTCTGTTACATAAACCGATCAAGGGTTGAATAACGTTCGAAAATAAAAATGTACTGAATCCCTTACTTTTGGAAAAATCCTTCAGCAATTACCTGTGATGCAGTCAGTTGTGTGAGGGATTTAAAGATTAAATAATATTTCGTGTTGAAAGTTTGTAAACATGTGAGTGCTAACATATGTTTGGGTGGAAATAATATGTTTAAAATGAACGTCGACACGTGTTTCTTTCTGGGCGCGGTAGCCCATTGGTTAGCGCGCTGGAGTTGCACTCGGTAGGCCCGGGTTCGATTCCAGCCACTGCCAAAACTGCCGCCGTGTTCATGCGGAGTACGATCACGTTAAACATGTGGGTCCGAAAGTCCTTCCGAGAGGTTGGTGGTAGGGGAAGGAGGGTACGGTCCCTGTGGATGCCTCCCCCACTGGGTTCCGGTCTAAATTGGGTGGCACTTCCCGACCGTCCAAACAGTTACCTTACACCTTTCTGGTAGGTCGGACGGTCTGGGTTTCAACAACAACAACAACGTGTTTCTTTCTCATATCGTGTTATATACTGTTGCGAAAGCGCAATATTTATTTTGGCGCCTCCTCTTTCGTTTGTTTCGAAGGCCAGGCGAAGAAAACAGTCCATTACGTCAGAATGACGTAGGGATGACGTGGCCCAAGGTTTCCAGGATTTCGTAGTTAGGAGAAGGGTTGCCATGCTTGTCAATTTATCGCCCATTTGGCGACTTCCGGAATGTTCCAGAAAAATCTCGATAGAACGATGATTCTTTGAGATATAGAGATTTCCAGAAGTTTCTATAGCGATACTACAAAAAGGACTCACCCTTCCGTTGAAGTGGAGTGGATGTGACACTAGTTACATTGAACTGTGATTTTTACTTTCCCTGCAATACATGGTAATGTGTAGGGAAAGTATTGGAATCATGCTGAAAATCACAACTCGAGTTTTCGACAGATCTACACGTTTTGAGACCGCTAGAATACGAAAAAACTGTTTTTAGCGTGACGTCTGTGTGTGTGTCTATGTGTCTGTCTGTGTGTATATCTGTCTGTCTGTGCATATTTTGTATCCCCCGCTAACTAAAAAACTAATGGACAACATTTCATAAAATTTGATAGGTAAGTCACTTGTGGGCGATTCTAGTGCTGATTAGTTTTGGGTATGATTCGGGATAAAAGAACCCGCCCTTTTTTGCGAAATGGCCCGTAAAATATTGTATCCACTCTCGCTAAAAAACTAATGGACCGAATTTCACAAAATTCGGTAGATAAGTCACTTGTGGGACACCCTGGTGCCAATTAGATTTTGGTATGCTTCGGAAAAAATAACCTGCCATTTTTTGCAAAATTGCCCGCCAAAATCTAAAATAAAAAACTGCATATGATCAAATATATCCATTAAATGCTTGTTTAATACGTAATTTTTTAACGAAGGAAAGGAATAAGACCAGCCCCATTACACTAGGACTAGCCGTTGTCGAGATATTTTAGTTTTTTCATATTTTCTCTACACCACCTTTGAAAATCAGTCCAGTTATCAAATGAGAACGAAAATTGAAGTAAAAGTGAATTTAATTTAATTAACATAAAGAGAACGTGAATCTAAGTCTGCAGGGAAAGTCATGTGCTGCCCACATCAGATTTTTGTCATTGTTTTGAGAATAGTAATAGCTGTTTTATGAAATGACTTTCGTCAATATTTTGAGCATAATATTGCTTATTCTGTGAAATGAGTGGAGCCTTTAAGTGCTGTTTGATTGAATACTCTTCCTGTTTACTTTGTGCTTGTGAATAAACGTATATTATCCAGAAACGTGAACTAGATTTCGTATACTGCATATACATCCACTATTCTAGAGAGCACGTTCGTTACAATACCATACTTGACAATGTACCCCTTAGGAAGCGGTTAACTTGAACCCGAGGGTCTAATGACGTGAGGAACAAAAATGTATTGCAGCTATTTTTTACAACATTGACTGAAACTATAAAGTCTGGTGATTATTGAGTCCTAAAGAAACCCTTTTCTGCATGAGTATGCTAAATTCTGTCCTATGCTGCCCTGTTAATAATACATACAATTTTGAATTAATTTCAAAGGTTTCACTCGAATTTGAAACAAATTCTATCTGGTTCTAGATTTTTTTAATAACAAACCGGATATCAAATTTCGTGAAAATTCATTTATACTTGTGACAGCTATCGCGTGCACCAGAAATCGACCACATACATACATGCATACATACATACATACATACATACATACATACATACATGAGACAGACATCAGACAGACGGAAGCCAGAACTTATTTTGCTGAAATTCTTTTTATATATTTTATGCGATAATTTGAATATTTCCTAATATTTTCGAAGCAATTTGTGAATTTTAACTTCGCTTAAAAAATGTTTGAAAAACGGGGTCCCATATAGTTCAATGTATTTCATTATTTTAACCAGGGTTCAATCCTTAAATGATTTGGGTGATATTATTCATTTTCCTCCCCATATGTCCCACAGACCGTCTCAACAACATACTTAAATTTCATTTTGATAAATTCATTTTTACGACAGTTATTGCGAGAACAGACGAACAGACAGAATGAACAAAGTCATAAACATTTTTCAACTAGTTGTAAAGTGTTAAAAAATCACTATTAAACCTTCCATGAAAATACGCAAAAATAAAAAGGTTTTAGGACGGATGCAGCACTAAATATGAATCTAAAAGAACTTTAAAGATTACGTTTTCGACACTGGGAAAAAAGGTAGATGCCTGGGTCACGTGATCTTTTCATATGAGTGTAATTATTATTTTAATTTTTATTTAAAAAAGCATCGAACCTATTTTTATCAATATATTTTCTATATTTTATGGGATAATGTGAATATTTGATAAAATTGTCAAAGCATATTCCGAATTTTAACTTCGCTTAAAAAATGTTTGAAAACTGAGATCTCATAAAATTCAATGTATTTCACTTTTTCAACCCGGGTTCAATCCAGTCCATGTCATAAACACTTTTCAACTATATTGGAAAGTGTTAATAAAACTATTTAGATTTTGAATGAAGAATATAAAATTAATCCTTTCCGAAAATTGGAAGTGATTATTAACACAATTACATTTTCAAATATATTGAATGGTCGTCAATTTTGGTGAAATTTCACAGAGATTTCAAGCAGCTGAAAGAGATCAAATATGCGGATTATTCTAAAGTAGCATTTGCCAGTTTTCGCTCACTCAAAAGGTTATTTTATGAGTCATCAAATGATTTGAATGTTTTCCAATATAGTTTTGTTACATCGAAAAGCATTTGGGATATGCGTAAAAATGTTTTATTGCGAACGTGTAATATTATCTTACTGGCGTCCCCGGTCTTGTTTTTCGGCTATATCACAGACCAAAACGGTGTTATCGGAGTGTTTTCTCCAGAAGACATCGGTAAGAACATTCCTTCCCTAACGTCATTCTATGGTTGCTAGAATTTCGAGTCAGAAGAAGGTTTACCATATTGGATGATTGATCGCCCATTGATACTTCCGGAATGTTCCAGGAACTTCACGAAATAACGTTTTGTCTAGGAAATATTAGTTAATTCTGGAAATTTTTACAGAGATATTTCCAGAAGTTTCTATAGAGAGACTATAAAAAAGAGTCATCACTCCGTTGGAGTCCTGTTGACGAGTTGCCACTATACTAGCTACAGTGAACTGTGAGTTTTGTCAATGTTTTGAGAATAGTAGAGGCTGTTTTGTGAAACTATTTTCGTCAGTATATTCAGAATATTTTCGCTTATTCTGTGACATGAGTGGAACATGTAGGTGTTGTTTGATTGTATACTGTTCCTATTTACTTTATGCTCGTGAATAAACGTATGTTATCCAGAAACTGGGATTCGTTTTAGTATCTTGCGTATACATCCGCGATTCTAGGTTTTGGAAAGAGTTTACCATCGTAACAGTATATTCCTTCTTTGCATCTTTTAACCCTACCCCGAGAGTCCTCGAAATTTGGCAACTTTACCTTCACGTAATGAGAATGGTTGCGAATAAAAGGGGTTTTTTACAACTGAAGGAATATATGCTTATTTGTGCGTCCGTTCATGAGATGGTGAAGACGATATCTCAGAAACGTATAGAGCGTTTCGAATAATATTAGGTTTGATTAGCTTAATGATAATTTAATTTTATATCTAGTACTTTTATTTTTTTAAATATAAACGTTGCTAAATTTTAACAAAAAAGATCAGTCATGCATAAAGCATTGATTATGAAGCACTTTCTAACTGAAATGCAAGTTTATTTAAACATCACTAAAATGAGATACATTCAGCGATGGTATATTTAAACTTATCACAGTACTACAATAATTTATTTTACTTGGAAAGTTAAATCTTCAAGAAAGCAATGCAAATACATTTATGTTAAAGTAAACGTTTTATTACAGGAACATCAGAAGGTGCTTAGTGTCTGCCAAAATTGAAAACATAACTTTTGATAAATGTTATAATAATTGGATGCCGTTGATTTTTACCGAGAATAACTTCGGTTAATATCTTCTAATACAATTTTAGCGCTTTCATTTTGACATGCATTGATCCAATTTCATATTTTTTATAAATTCTTTTACAAACGGGATCAGGGTGTTATATTCCTTCGATTTGCACGTGAAGATAATTTTGTATAACAAGAATGAATGGAGATTCTCATACTTCTTTATAGAAGAATTAAATTAAATATTTTAATAGAATGCTTTCTTTTATTTTTTGTAAATTTGTTTTCAAACGGGACCAGGATATTTTGCACTTCAGGTGCGCCTGTAAATGTAGTTTTGTACAGCAAGAACAAAAAGTGTTCTTATGAGAGTTAAATTAATTATTTTAATCGAATGTTTTGAATAACACCGTCATTTAGAATTCTGTAGGAATTTTCACATGACTGTGACTTTCAAGTTTCTTTATAATGTACATTCCGTACGAAGAAAGGGTATACTGCTAATCTGAAATGCAATCTCATAATTCCTTAAAATTAAATAAAACAAGAAAGATCAAGCATGGATAAAGCACTGATTATGAAACACTTTCCAAATGAAATTCAATTTTATTTAAACAACTATAAAATACAATACATTCAACGGTAATATTTTTTAATTATCGTAGAACTACAATAATTTATTTTACTTAAAAATTTAAATCCATGAAGGCAAAAGTACTTTCTAACTCCATACTTTAAGCTTCAACGAAAATAGCAATGCTATAAAATCGTCTACTTCTCTATGTAAAATCCTTATTTTATTTTGATGTAAGTACCCTATTTTATTTTGAAGTGGGTCACGTGATCTCCTCCTATAATATGAGTGTCATTATTCTATTAATTTTTGTCTAAAAGCTATCAAACCTATTTTGCTCTAATTTTTTATATATTGTATGGGATATTTTGAATATTTCTTAAAATTTTCAAAGCAATTTGCGAAATTTAGCTCCGCTTAAAAAATGTTCGAATAATGAGGTTCCACAGGATTCTATGCTCATTTTCCACCCCGGGTTTAATCCAAAACTAATGGGGTGATAGTTTTAATTTACATTCCCACATGTCCCACAGACCGTCTCAATAACATACAAACATGCCATTTTTACGGCAGTTATTGTGCGAACAGATAGACAGACGGAATGAACAAAGTCATAAACACTTTTCAACTATTGTCATGTGTTAAAAACCTAAGAAGAAACTATGGTAACTGAAAAATCATTATTATATTAGCGACTTTATTTTTTATTCAGTGGCCTCTTTACTCATACATGGAAACTGAACATTAAAGGCGTGATGCAGCAAAAATGTTAGAAAGGGTAAACATGCGATAAGGGAAAGAGGATAAAAGATTCCTTCCTTGCTTCCAGTAATAACTTTCTCCTCCTTCAAGATAAACATTTACCACGGTTTCCCTCGGTAATAAGAGCATAAACAGGATGGTCTAAAAACTGAAAAGAAAGCAAATAATAGAAAATGTATTTTTGACGTTCAGCACATGGATAGAAATTCTATTTTGCAGTAGTTTGTCTCATAATGTAGCCGCACGTAACATTTGCAGACCCCATTTCGACGATAACAGCTTGTTCTTTCGTCCCAATACCTCAACGGTAGAGCGTCGGCTGTCCCGTTCGGAGATCCAGTGTTCGATTCCCGGTTGGGGCAGCAAGGGTTATTACACATTTAATAGTTATGTTTTTAAAATATCCACGTAGTGTATCCACATACGTAGTCACGTGTTCAAAGTCTTTCAAGAGTTCTTAAAACATGTCAAAATCCCGGATTTTAATATTTTCGGAAAAAAATGCCTGTATAAGAAACAATAAAAATGATATCTTAAAAATATAATTGAGTTCTATAATTGTATCTTTAAAAGTATTTCACGGAACAGAGGGTTTATGATTTTTATCAACATTTCAAAATTCTTCAGCATATACGTGCAGTTCAGAGGTATCCATTCACTTCAAACGAAAACTCTTCTGAGGTGTCACTATTCCGCGCAAAACATTGGATTCCATTCCTTGATCGCTGGAAAACCGAAGTTTTATTAACAGATGTTGCTAACTTGAAAATATTTTGTTTTTTAAGGAATAGCAAATTTTAAATGCATTATTGACGTACAAAGGCATTTAAAAAAAGATACATTTTCAACAATATATATTTCTGATTAGGATATCTGATACAATAATAATCAATTAATACTCATTAAATTTTAAGCTATCTTTGTTATTATGAAAATTATATAATTATTTCATTTATAAAAATAAATTTTAAACCAAAATTAAGTTTGGAAAAATTCATATAGCTACCCCAGTCTCATTAGCTCCTGCATAATGGGCTCGACTTTCTATCTATCAGTG
This sequence comes from Amaurobius ferox, assembly GCA_951213105.1. Classification (NCBI taxonomy): domain Eukaryota; kingdom Metazoa; phylum Arthropoda; class Arachnida; order Araneae; family Amaurobiidae; genus Amaurobius; species Amaurobius ferox. Next base: position 108,716,414 of record OX578154.1, on the reverse strand, counting down.
ACAACTTTATGAAAATACCTCATCCCCTCTCTAAAAGCGTAGTGTCAATATGATACAATAATATGCTATGCCAGTATTATCCTACGTTCACACTAAAAATGATTGTGTCAGCTGTATTATGTTGCAGACCCAGACCTCTTGACTGATCCAGAGGGCTTACAGCAACTATTTGAGAGGCCGGCAGCTGTACTATGTTGAAGGAATGTTGAAGACCAGGGCCATACGACCAACCCTAAGGCTTGTGGTAGCTTATTGTGTGGTCGGGAAAGGAGGTTAGCCGAAACCAACCTCCACGGTCAGCGTCACTGCTTTGTCTGCATTTATTTAAAACTTTAAAAATTGCATAGGTTGTTTTACATATACATACATATATACATACATTGTAACAGTGTACAGTGAAAGAGGGAGGAGGCCAGAAGAGAAAAAAGTAAGTATTAACAGGGTCAGTTGTAATTATTATTTATATTTATATTTATTTTTTTCGAAGTAAGATCTAAAATTGCTGAATGAAAAATGAGCAACTGAAGGGACATATGACAATCAAAAGGGAAAAGAAAACATAGAAAAATATAGAAAGGAACTACGAAAACAAAAGGGTCCAAAATACATAAATTACAAAGTAATTATCAACAGCAAGAAAATTTTAAAGATAATGAAATGTGACATAAAGTTTTATGGAAAATTTGACATCCATAAACCTGTGTTAAAAATGATGACAATGTCATGGAGTGAAACAGTGCTCCAATTGATCAACAAAGCAATACAAGGACAGACAGAGCAAATCAACAAAAATGGATAAACAAAATATATACAACTATGTACAAACCTCTGGAACAGTGGTGAAAACATTGACCACAGAAATTAAAAGCAGTGGGTGCAAAACTTGTTACTGAATCTCGTTAGAGATATCTCTCGCTATTAGAATACAGTTTTTCAATTTATTTATTAGGATTTTATTAGTTCGAACTGCGGAGAACCAAGTCGCCCGAATATGTTCAGGGGGACGGATTGAGTGAAATTTAAACGTGAAAGGACAAGAAAAAGTAAAATGGTCAACGGCGCCGAAAGAATTACAGGGGCAGTTGGAGGATTTTTTTAACTTAAAGTAGTGTAGATACTCAAGAAATAGACCATGACCCGTAAGAAAGTAGATGAGGTATTTATTGTATATTTGGAAATTAGGATTTACTTTAGGTAAATAATTTAGAATTCTGGCTGGGTCATAAGTTCGAGGAGATATGTAGTCATTCAAGTATGTTTGCCAAATGTTAAGAAGAAACTATTTACAGTGATTGACAAGGAAGGAATATGGGTAAGGTATTACAAGGCGGGAGCTGGAAATTGTAGCTTCCTTCGCAACTAGCTCGGCGACCTCGTTACCCCGGATGTTAGAGTGGGCCTTGACCCAGGAGAGGTTAATTAAGGATTTGGAAGAAAAAGCCAAAGATTTAATATTAAATAAGAATTTTGATTTGTTTTTAACTGATCTAAAGGTCGAAATGCAGGAAAGATTATCTGAAAATATGTTAACTTTGTAATTGTTTTTAGAGGCCTAGACTGCCTGATTAATGGCTTCAAGTTCAGCCTGAGAACCTGAATTCCCAAATGTAAGTTTGTTAGAGAAGGTTTCGATCAGTCGATCATGTTCAAAAATACAAGCCGAGAGGCCAACATTACTGTCCAATTTGGACCCACCAGTGGATAAGTTAAAGTGCGAGAAAGCCGAAGGGATGGAAGAAGGAAACTTAATAACCCGTAAAGGAGAGGAAATACTGGAGAGGGAACAGTTGTAATCAGATTTATCCGGAGGGGGAAGAGAGGGATCAGAGAAGTAGTTGATTTTGTTTCTCCAAAATTGAAATTTATTAAATAGGGTTTTAATAACCAGATGTATAGGGGGAATCCCTGTGATCAAGTAAAGTGAAATGCTTGAAGTCATCCTAAACCCTGTGGAGACTTTAAGAAGAAATATTCTATGAAGTGAAATGAATTTAGAAGTTTGATCCCGCATTAAGTTTTTGACCCAGACCCCCGAACCGTAAACTATGATCTTTTCGATGACAACCTGGAACCAAATTTTAAGAAAAGCCTTGTTAACGCCCCAATTATTTCCAGAGATTTTACCAAAGGTTTGGGACAACTTGAAGCATTTTTCTTTCAGATAAAAAATGTGAGGGCTCCATTTCAAGTTATTATCAAAGATACTCCAAGATAATTTAAAGTTTTAGTGATTTTAATAGGTTTGTTTTGCAATCTAATACAACGATTGTATTTACGTTTTGATCTGTATTTGTTAATAATGATGCATCTAGATTTACTGTGGGAGATTGAAAGTTTCAGGGAGGTTAAACAATCTGAAAGAAGGGAGATAATTTGGTTGGTGTTTTGAGTGACCATTTTGATGTCGCTGCCCGAGGTTACCACGGCCAAGTCATCTGCAAAGACCTGTAAGTAGTAAAGGTCATTATTGAGTGTAAGAGTTTTGTTGAAATAAATGCTCCACAAGATCGGAGAGAGACCGAACCCTGTGGAGCCCCCATGAAAATTGCTTTGGAGTTTGTCATCTTATTGTCAACAAAAGAAACTACGTGTAGATAAATATGAGAAAATAAATGAGCGAAGAGAATGGGAAGAATTATATTTTCAAATGTAGATGGAAGAATGTTCCAATTAAGGCTGTCAAAGGCCCCGCAGATATCGACCGTTGTAAGGGAAGCATGACCAACGCATCGAAGGGATTCGATATGAGTAACAAGTTTGTACGCGGCATCTTCACAACTGTGAAGCTCCCTAAACCCAAATTGAAGGCGATGGAATGCACTTTCTGAGTTCAACCAAAAGTTAAGTTTTTCAATAATTTTGCCGAATGTAGATAATAAACAAATGGGACGGTAAGACGAACAGAGAGCGGGATCCTTGCCAGGTTTAGCAAGGCAGAGAATTTTGGAAGTTTTAAGAAGGTTTGGAAAATGGCACAAAATAAAAATTTTATTAATAATTTTAGAAAGGATGGAAGGGAATGACTTACATAAATGTTTCCAAATGTTGAAATCTAAATTATCAAAGCCGGGAGCTTTACCGTTAGGAAGTTGGTTGGAGACGAGGAAGAGCGCCACATAAAATAACCGGGCCAACCCGTCTGAAGGGTGACAAATAAAAGGAAAGGGGAAAAAGTTAAATCATCCTTGAAACAGTGATCCAACAAAAGTTTCACTTTTTTATTTTAGTTAAGGTCGTCGGGGAATTGGAGGTTAATTTTATTGAAGTTTTTATTTTTTGGGAAAGAATATTTAAATATTGAGTCAAATTTTGATGAGCAGTTTGCACAATAGTTTTTCAAGCATTAGTTTTAACCTTATTAATCAGAATTTTGTATTTAGCTCGATTTAGCTTATATTTTAACAGAGCAGCTGAGATGGTTTAAGAGGAAGCAGAGGCCCTCTCGAAAGATCTAACCCTTTTGTAGATGCCTTTAACGAAGTTGCGTTGTTTGGCTAATTCAGGATTCCACCATCTGAAGTTAATATTTCTTGTAGATCTCTTTTTTCGAATATTTTTAAAGGCACAGGTCTGGGTTTTACTTCTGAAAAAATCTATGAAGGAGTCAAGAGAAGGTGGATCGTTAATGGAATCAATTAAAGTTGGAATAAGGGATGAAAACATTAAAGTTGGAATAAGGGATTTGAAGTTAAATAAAAGTTTTCCTATGCTTTTGTTGTTCTTGAGAAAGAAAGAATTATCTGAGGAAGGATTTACGGTTAATGAAATGCTAATATATTTGTGGTCACTAAGGGAATCTTCCGAGGGGACCTCCCAATTTTGAACATTATCGAAGAGGCCGAAAGAAACAAGGGACAAATCCGGAAAACCCCTGCAGGAGTGTGAAACAAATGTAGGAGCACGTTTCGGATCATTTAAAACAATTAAATTATTTTCGAGGCAGAAGTCAATTACACTGTGCAGCTGTATTATGTGCACCAATGAAATTAAAACTACAGCTGTACTATATGTACCAATGAAATTAAAATCATAATTTTTATCTGCATCTTGAAGTAATCGACCAAAAGCATCCGTTTCGTGTACTTAACAGATCAGTTGCTAACATGAAAATGAATTTCTTTAAAGAAATCGCGTTCATTTAAAATGAATTATCGAAGTACAAAGGCTTTTAAAAAGATACATTTTCAAAAAATAAAATATTCTGAATACGGTACCTAAACAATCTGGAACAATAATGTACAAGAAATTCGAGTGGGGTCCCATGCTTCCGATATTTTTATCGTAAAGATAGATTTTTCCCCTCCTTCATATCCTCTAAGACAACTGAATTCAATTTTTTTATCGTGAATTCATAATTTTTTCTCCCTTATATCCTTTGAGACAACCGACTTGAAACACGCAATGGTACATTTAGTAGAATTAGATTTTAAAAAATTTGAAGTGAGCAGAACATGTCTAAACCTACAGACTCAATTCCATTTTTCTTTATTTCTTCAATAACGCATTCAATTGAGTTGAATGGCGCCAAACACGCATCATTATTCGAAATGACACTGAGTCAGCGCGTTCTACATAATTTTTGATTTCATCGAGTAACGGGACATACTTTCCAAAGATGCAAAAAAAAAATATAATACATAAAATATCTAGTGAATGGCTAGTCCTGGAGTAATGAGCTGGGTCTTATTCTTTTCATTCTTTTCATTGTGAAAAATCACACGTAAAGCAAGCGTTTAATGAATGCATTTGAGCATACGTAGTGTGGCGTATAAAATTCATATTCATTGATTAATTGTTAAGTGGCAACTAATTGTAAATTTTTGTACATTGCCGAAGTGATAACCTACCCTTGTCAATTGTGCCACCAGGTATTCCTGAAAAGAAATTTGATTAATAAATCTAAAATTAATTTTAATTATCCAATAAACAGACATTCATTTTGGTCAAACGCAATTTTATAAATTATTATACTTCATATTAAATAGCATAGCTTACTTCAAAGCAATAGTTATCTTCTACAATTTACTAATTCGTACAACATTATTTTTCTCTATTTTTCTGAGTAGGTAGTAATACAGTTCCAATCTACTATTGAATTCTGGCCATGTCACACAATTCCTCATATTATGATACAGAAGTTTACCTTTTGGCTCTTTGACACACCGCAGATCATTATAGGACCTCGTAAAAAGTACTTTTTCACGTATTTATTCGGTGAAGCCATTGTAGCGAAAGGTGGATGCACAGTATTACCCATGAAGGTAAAAGCAAAGAGTTAACACTTCATATTAAGAAAACGCCAATATGGTTTGAGACAAACGATGTGATAAAATAAGTTGCCCTGCATTGTATCCATTTTGGTCACGAAAGGCTTAAAATATGCATTTAAGCTGCTCATTTTGTAAAAATAAATGATGAGCGCAATGCAAAGTAGAACTGAAACAATCAAGAATATTCATACGTATTCAAAATAATTTTATCTTTCCATTTATTTTTATCTTTCTCTATTCTGTACTATATACTACAAATATGAAAAAATACTGGTTTATTTTACTCATAATTAGATAAGTCTTCATTTAATAAATAATCAAAAACACACATACTCAATACTACGCCTTTCTAAGGTGGCAAGTAACAGGTGGCAAGTTTTCAAGTGTTTCATCCATAGGAATTTTATCTCCTTCTCTCTAACTCCATGATATTACTGCTTCATAAACGGAAACAGCTTTTAGGGTAATTATATGAGCATATTTTACGTGTTCAGTCAGCGGCAAATTTGCAGCGTGTCTTAATAGCAGAGTTTGATGTGCTTAGTTCACAATGAAAACCATAGAGATTCTTGGGCACATATTTTGATGTGCTTAGTTCATAGCCAAAATTTCAAGAGTATATAGAACCTTCATTTGATGCATAGGGGTAACTGTAAACCCCCCCCCCCCATTAACTCTCATTGGCTCTACTGTATCTGTGTTCCAATTTGCTCAAAGCATCTGGACGTAGTCTATATTGACTTTCATTGGCTATTCCATGGTGCCCACAGTCTCGCGCTTGTGTCCATAGTTGTATTTCTTATTCTGTCATACGTCCTTCATTCTTCGTAAATAAATTACCCGCCCATTATAAAATGAGGCGTCGTCGGGTCTGCGGTTGATTTCCGCCTTCTCTCAGAGATATTTCTGAAACATGAAAATACCTTTATGGTCACTCTATCACACGTAGTATTTTATTTTAAATTTTCACGATGTTTGGGAACCATTCCATGAAAGAAAAAAGGCAAGTTATTTTTCTCGATTCATACCAAAATCTAATCAGCACCAGAGACATTCAAAAGTCACTTATCAACCCACTTTTGTGAAATTGGATATATTAATTTATTACAGTGGACGTATACGATTTTAGCGGGCCATTTTTTAAAAAGAAAAGTAAATTATTTTATCCCGAATCGTACCAAAATCTAATCAACATCAGGGTCATCCACAAGTCATTTACTTGTCCAATTCTTATATATTTGGTTCATTAGAGTTTGCGTTAGATTGGATGCATACATTGCATAGACAGACAGTCATACACACCCATGCGTCAGGCTAAAAATAGTTTTTTCGAGTTCTGAAGGTCCTTAAACGTGTAGATTCGTCTAAAATCCAACTTGCGATTTTCGACACGATTTCAATACTTTCCCTATACATGTATTGTAGCTACAGTAAAAACCAAAGCAAATCCCATTCCAGATTTGATTTCTTTCTCGATTGTCATTTATTTTAATTTACATGTGTCCTCTTAAAATGGTCCTTTAAGACCAATACCTTCATGCAGCGACCTGAAAATGCAAAGCTGCTGGATTCTCATAAACTTTGTGTGAAAAATGATTTCACTTGCTTTATCCTTCTAGGCGTTTGCAGCTCCACATTTTTTCCATGGATGCATGTGTGAATAGGAGAAAAAACTTTCACTTCAAAAATCCGGAATCAATTATTCAACCCTTTTCCGGTTCGGAAGAAAGTTTTGATAATTGAATGAGTTTTCGGAAAGTGTGGCATAAGTGATTATCTTAGAGGCGGTTGTTTCCACAAAGATAGGGGTGTTCATTGTTTTAAGAGGGAAAAATTGTTTTCTGAGTATAGTCACTTAAACTCTGATGTGGGCGGCGCATGACTTTCCCTACAGACCCAACATTAATTTTCTCTTTGTTTCTTCAGCTCATTTCTTTATTTCATCAATTTTAAGGGGACGGTGGACGACGATTTCTTTTACTTATTTATTGACGTAGAAACATGAAAATTTGCATACATATTCCTCTTAACATTACTATATATAATGCCATTAATTTTTTTTCCATTTTCTATTTTTTTTAATTTAATTTTTTAACGAAAATCTCCTCGAGTTCTATTTCTTCACTTTTTTGAATGATTTTACATTATGATCTTTCAAAAACACATTATGAACAAAATTGTGTATTCATTTTTAAATTCCTTAGAAAGTTAAGTTTTTAAAAATATTTTTCTGCTTTAAAACTTAATTTTCATCAAAATTTCGCATTTAATTAGGTTCTCATTCACTTTTAATAACCTTAATAAAGTCCAATTATAAAATGCATACCCAGTTTCATCAAACAGTATGAAAGGTGTCTTCTTACTAAATTCCATGCATCTCAAACAAAAATTATGATGGATGGATCATTTTAAAAATGTAAAACCTTCGAAAATTCCGAAATACTATATAAATAGTGGATAAATGATGGATAATGCAATGTAAGTATATATGAATATATATATATATATATATATATATATATATATATATATATATATATATATATATATATATATATATATATATATATATATATACTATTTTATGTAAATTATAGAATAATAAACTAATATAGTAAGAAAGTATTATATAGAACACTCTTTTGAAAAAAAAAACGAAGCACCGTGAAGAAAGTGACTGTTTTTATTGAAATTAAATATGCTTACAGCTCATGTACAGGTAATGAAATCATTACAAAATCAAGGCAGCAGGATCCATCAATGGTTAGCAATTGAATTTTCAACATTGAATTTTCAAATCAGTAATTAGTGAAACTTCCTTGGTGGCAATGCATGCTTGTATACGGCTAGGTAAGCAGTGATAAAGTTTTCCAATGTCATCCTGCTCTACATTCTGCCAGGCATTTCTCAATGGTTGCTCCTGATCTGCTATATTTCGGGGTGCCCGAATCTGGCTTCCTAGCATGTCCCATACATGCTCGATTGGCAAAAGGTCTGGTGAACTTGCTGACCAAGGACTATTATCAACAGCACGGAGACAGTCCACATATATGCGAGCCGTATGTGACGTAGCATTATCTTGTCAGAAATGGCCCCAGAATGACATACCATGAAGGGTAACACAAACGGTTGCAGGATTTCATCAACATATTGTTGAGTTGTTCGCAGGATGACTAGGGGTGACTTGCTGTCGTAAAAGATAGCACTCCACACCATCACACCAGAGGAAGTGACTGTGTGCCTGTTGTTGTTTTTGAGACCCAGATCGTCCGACCTACCAGAAAGGTGTAAGCAACCGTTTGGACGACTGGGAAGTGTCACCCAATTAAAACCGGAACCCAGTGGGGGAGGCATCCACAGGGATCTTACCCTCCTTCCCTTACCACCAACCTCTCGGAGGGACTTACGGATCCACATGTTTAACGTGATCGTACTCCGCATGAATACGGCGACAGTTGTGGCAACGTGCAAACCACCGGGATGCCGCGACCAAAATGTGCCAACAGCACGCGGTGTTCCCAGGTGGTCACCCACTCTAATACTAACTGCGCCTGATGCTGCTTGACTTAGGTGATCTAACGAGAACTGGTGTTTTCAGCACGGTATGGCCGTTGGCCTGGCTGCGTGCCTGTGTAAAACAAAGGCTGATTGGGATCGCTGGCCCTGGCGCCTCCACACACGTACCCGATGGTCATCTGCTGACATACTGAAGCGTGATTCATCGCTGAGCACTATGCGATGTCAGTCTGCTGGCAGCCATGATGCTCGGCTACAACACCGCGCCAAACGACTCGATGTTGCGAGGTTATGGGCAGATATCTTAAAGGTCGCAGTGTTTGTAACTCCACCTCAGCCAAACGCAGGGAGATGGTGGAAGGTACCGCGGGTGTTATGGAGGAGGATTTAGCACGGTGGATGGCAGACAATGATGCCGTTGAGCCAGTTCGGACCTCTCGCACAATCATCTGATCTTGCCTTTCATTCGTGCACTTTAGCCTTCCAGAGCCTTCATTCCGCCGATGAGCTCCTTGCAGCAACCATTGCTGTCAGCACCTTTGCACAGCAGTGTCCTTTTGTGCAGGTGGCCGCTTATTGCTTGGTATGACCAACGAGATTCCCGCATCCCGACTATATGACCACGTTCGAACTCGTCTACTTGCTTATAAGGTTTCCGGAAACATCGTAACGGCATTATTGGGTGAGTCTCCATGGAACTCCAACGCCGATAACGAGCAAAGATGAACAGTCCACATTTTAAATCTGTTTTATAGAATGCTAGTCCAGCAGTAGAAACGCGCGCTATGACCGAATTTAACTCTCATTGGCCTTGTAAATTCAATCATCTGCTTACTTGCTATAAAGAAATTTGCATGCGAAATTTCGTGATGGTCGGATTATTATTATTATTATTATTATTTTTTTTTTTTGCAAAATAATGTATTTATAGGTTTATGATTTGTTTCCTTATAAACTTTAAGTGCTTATAAATTCTAATCAATCATCATAGATACTAGCGGTTTTTTGCAGCTGGAGCAATTAAGTGTATAGAATAATGTTACATATTAAAAAACATTTTTTGTCGATTTTTGCTCATTTCAACGTCCACCGCCCCATTAATCATTCATTAACTTCATTAATGGCACGAAAGGACGCGCATCATTATTTGAAATGACATCGAAAGGGTATTTTTAAATCAATTTTCTTTTCATTAAATACCTGCACCTAGTTTCAAAGGTAGCGTAGTGAAAATGCGAAAAATAAAAATATCTTGAGAACGGTTAGTCCTAGTGTAATGGGTTGGGTTTTATTCTTTTCATCCTTAAACAGTACGTATAAAACAGACATTTAATGGATATATTTGAGCATACATAGTTTTGGTTATACAGGATTTTTGCGAGCCGATTTACAAAAAATGGCAGATTATTGTTTTCGGAATTGTACCAAAATCTAATCAGTACCAGGGTAACCCACACATGACTTATCTACCCAATTTTATAAAATTTTATCTATTAGTTTTTAAGCTAGAGTAGTTAAAGACAATTTTCACGTGTCATTTCGCATAAGAAGGCAGGCTCTTTTACCTGGAATCACAATCCAAACTAATCAGCACCAGTATCATCCACAAGTGACTTACCTACCAAATTTTATGAAATTGGGTTCATTAGCGTTTGAGTTAGAGTGGATATATATATTGCACGCACAGACAGACAGGTCTACAAATTTCCATGTATTGTAGGGAAAGTAAAAATCTGATGTGGACAACACATGACTTTCCCTACAGACTCATCCTCACGTTCTCTTTATTTCTTCAATAATTCATTAAATTGAGTTTAATTGCACAAAATGACTCCCATAATAATTTAAAATGACACTGAATGGTTACATTTAACTCCATTTTCATTTTCATTGGGTAACGGGGCGGCGGGGTAGCAAAAATGCAAAGAAACCAAATTACCTCGAGAATGGCTAATCATGGAGTGGGTCATAATCTTCTCATCATCTATTATTCTTTTCATATTGTTTAATCCAAAAGTATCGTATCCTCATAGGGTTTCGTCCAGAACAGAGCACCAGTCGCGAAGCGCCTTTAATCTCCAATCTCTGGGTGTGGATCTTATCTTCATACTGTGACATTATTTCATTGGTCCATAGTTGGAGGTTCGAGGTTTTTAGCGACGTATCAAACTAATTGTTTGAAATGGAACTAATTGTTTGAAATTGGGTCAATTGTTTTCTTTTAGATAAAGTAGATACATGCGATTTTCTTGAGCCATTTTTCAAACAGAGGCAAGTTTTTTTATCCCGAATGGCACCAAAATTGAATCAGTACCAGAAAATCCTACCATTAACTTACCTATTGAATTTTATGAAATTGGTTCCATTAATGTTTGAGTTAGAGTGAATATATATTTATTGCACAGACAAACACACACACACACAAGCGTCGCGCAGTGTGACCCTATTTGTTCGGAGTCCCCAGTCCCAGTCTATAGATTTCAACCTCCTGTATGATACCTTTGTTTAAACACATGACATCAATTGAGCAGTGAGGTAATTTCATAATTTAAAAATTAAAATGAGCAACAAAAAATAAAAATAAAATAGAAGGGGATGGTACCAGAACCGATAGGAGTCTGGCGCTGCCATCTGTGTTTCGCAAAAATTATTTTTCGTATTCTAGTTTTCTCAAACCCTGTAGACCCTACGTCAACTCGAGTTGCGAATCCGTTTTGTCTTTTGTCTCTAGCGCAGACTGAACAGAGCCATCGGAGTCATTTCTCCAGAAGACAGCTGTACGAACATTCTTTCCTTGACGTCACCCTATGGATGCCAGAATTTCGAGTCAGGGCTGTCAGATTTGGCGATTTATTGTCAATTTGACGACTTCTCAGAAACTCTGAGAAACGTCCCAAATAGCGATTATTCTAGGAGATATTAGATAATCTCGGAAATTTCTTCAGAGAGATTTCCAGTAGTTTCTATAGAGATATTATAAAAATGACTCATTACTCTGTTGGAATTCATTTGACGGGTTGACAATATACGAGCTGTGATTTCTATTAGTTCGAGTAGACTGTGATTTCTATGAATGTCTTGAGATTAGTAGGGGCTGTTCTGTGAAATGACTTTTATCAATGGTTTCAGAGTAAAATCGCTTATTTTGTGAAATGAGTGAAGTATTTAGGTGCACTTTGATTGTATATTGTTCCTATTTACTTCGTGCTTGGGAATAAACGTTATTTCTCCTGAAACTTGGACTCGTTCTTGTATCCTGAGCACACACCCACGAATCTAGACAATACGTTTCGTCACACAATACCTTCTGATCCGGCCAATCCTTTGGAGAAAATATCATCCGTTCGTCAAGCTGCCTACATTTCATTGAAAGTTCTTATAATCGCTCCCATATCGGACATATTATTTGGAATGCAGCACCGATTTTCTTACCAATCTAATATAAAGCACATATTTCACAGTTTCTGCAAAAACATGCATTAAAATCGCATTAGCTTCGTTATTGACCCAACACGAACGGGTGAGGACAGATTTCTCTATCCCGTTCCTTTTGGAGGGACTCCAGATTAGATAGAATATTAAAATCGATCTTTTTCGCCTCGGACAGATGTTTTGTGATCGGCCCAATTCCTTCTTCACTCCATAGTCTGCCAATAAACTCTAAATGGCCATTTATGGAATAGAAACCCTTTTTAGGCACCTATTTTAACAGACACAACGGGACATTAAATTATTAACACTTTACAACAGAGTTGAAAAGTGTTTATGACTTTGTGCATTCATTCTGTCTATCTGTCTGCTTGCAAGAGAACTTCCGTGACTTTATCAAAATGAAATCTTAGTATGTTGATGAGACGGTCTGCGGGACATACGGCAATGTAGATGAGTACTATCACTCAATTAGTTTTCGATTGAACCTTGGTTGAAAAATTAAAGTGCATTGAACCCTACGGGTATGGAATCTAATTCTTCAATCATCTTTTTAAACAAAAATTCACAAATTGCTTCGAAAGTTTTAGGAAATATTCAAATTATCCCATAAAATATATAAAAGAAAAATCAGCAAAATACTATGCTCTGTAGTATTTTAAATAAAAATAAAAATAATAATTACACCCATATAATAAGAAGAGATGACCCATCTTCAAAATAAAATAGGGCATCCATCTTTTTTCCCAGAGAAAAAATCGCGATTTCTAAATATTGTGAGTATATTGATTGTTGCATCCGTCTTAAAAACGCTTTATTTTTACGTATTTTCTGTGCATCTACATTCTACTCCAATACAATTACTCTATTTTTTAGTTTAAATGATCATCTAACTTTGATTATTTCTATAACTACTACTAATTTTTTAATGGATGTAGAATGTAAAAAATTAATTCTAAGATAAGTTGTATAAGAATTGCTGACATATTTCCACTCAAAATTATTGAACTCTGAAGTCCGGAAAAACAGTGTATGAATGAAATATTCACATTCACTGCTTTTACATATAGATCCAGACGATTATTACATATAGATCCAGATTAGATATAGATTAGATATAGATTAGATATAGATTACATATAGATCCAGATAGATATAGATTTTACATATAGATCCAGACGATTTCGATGATGTCATTTGAATAAAGTTTATTCTTTTCGATGAAGTTTTAAGTTTTCAAGTAGAATGTATTTTGTGCTTCTGTGATAATTAACAAAATATCACCGCTGAATGTATCGCATTTTAGAGATATTTAAATACAATTTCATTTCAGTTAGAAAGTGTTTCATAATCAATGATTTCTACATGATTGATTTTTTTTGTTTAATTTAAGTTTCGTTTTAATTCGGTATATTCAAAGGCGGCATAGCAAAAAAAAAAACTAAAATATCTCAAGAACTGTTAGTCATAGAGTACTTGATCTTATAATGTTTATATGCTTTATTCATTTTACAATAAAAATGATTTATAAAACAAGTATTTAATAGACACATTTGAACATACGTAGTATTTTATTTTCTGTCTTTAACGAATTTTGCAACCATTTTGTAGAAAAGTATGTTTTCTTTGCTCCGAATTGCACCAAAATCTAATCAGCTCCAGGATAATCCATTAGTAACTTATCTGCCAAATTTTGAGAAATTAGGTTAGTTAGATTTTTAGCGTGAGTGGATGAATGCGTTGCACAAACAGGCACAACAGCACACACACAGGAACAACAGCAAACACGCAGGCATATACATACACAAACGTTGTGCTAAAAATATTTTTTTCGAGTTCTAGAGGTCCCAGAACGCGTAGATCTGCCGTAAACTCGAGTTGCGATTTTCGACATGATTCCGATACTTTCTCTATAGCCATGTATTGCAGGAAAAGTAATATATCTGATGTGGACAGCTCTTGAATTTCACTGTAGTTTTAAATTCATTTTTTTATTCTATCATGCATTACATTAAGTTTTATTGCAGAAAATAACGTGGTTACATTTTTGATATCATATCCAATTTGCATTTTTAATGCATCTACGTTGCATTCAGCAATTTAATTCACCTTAAATTCCTCAACTTCTCACTCAAAATCTCAAAAAACTAAAATATCTCGAGAACGGTTGGTTCATCGTACAGTCATGGGGCCAGTCTTATTCTGTTTGAAGTCAAAACTTACTTGAAGAACAAGTACGTAATTCATATATTTAAAGAATTTCAGTCATTTACTAGCAGTATACTCGTTCACTGTACGGAATACGCAAATCAGGTGCAAATAGCTATATTATTCTAAATGACATTCTTATTCAAAACATTTTATAAAACTATTTAAATGAATGTTTCAAAAATGAAGTTTAAATATCCCTGTTCTCGCTCTACAATAATGATCCTCACAGGCAGATCTGAAGAATAAAGTATCCTGGTCCAGTTTGTAATCAAATTTACAAAATATATGAAATTGAATCAACATAGGCCAACATAAAATTTGTATTAGAAGATATATCCGTACTATATATATTTTCACATATTAGAAAATCATACCCGTGTACATGAAGTGCACCCATACTGCAATATATGGGTTTGAAAAATGTTTGCCAAAATAAAACACATAAGGTAAGAATTTTAAAATATCAATTGTCCCCGTCCTCTTTAAACCCAAAGACCGTAATGGATACAATCCACTCAGAAATGCGATTCCGATAAAATCCATGTATATATATTTCTGTATTATTTAAATTAAAAAATATTGACTTCTGTATTAACTCAATGGGTTTAATTCGGTTGTTTGGCAACATGGCATATTTTCTGTCAAATATAAATTCATTGGATTTAATTCCCTTCTCAATTTTAGCTAGAGTGGTTGCGTTTAATTTTTGCGGGCTATTTCGCAAGAAAAAAATATTCCAAATCGTGCCCAATAGTACCAAAGTAAAAATCTAATCATCACCAAGGTTATCCACAAGTGACTTAGCTTTAAAATTTTATAAAATAGGGTGAATTTTTTTAACAAGAAACACAGATAGATACACACACATACACATAGACACACATACATACACATAGACACACACACAGACGTCAATCTGAAAACAGTGATTTCGTATTCTAGAGGCCCCAAAACATGTAAATTCTGTAAAACCTCAATTTTCAATTTTCGATACGATTGCAATACTTCCCCTAAACATTACCATGTATTGTAAGAACAGTAATAGGTTGGAATGACCATAGATAGAACTATGCGTTCTACTTGCTGTAAAGAAAACTATATAGCCGATAGAAAGAGTAGAAACAAATATCACTCCAAAGGAAAATCTCTTCTAGGTAATGATAAATTCATGTTTGCGTTCAAATTATTTTTTGCGCCGAATACTAAAAGTATTTCCATAACAGATACGCTGGACTATAAAAATGTGTTTGGGTTTTATCTGTGAGGAAACGACCGCTATATAACTCGCAAATGGAACTTTCATGTTTCGGGGAAGTTATTTGGTCTTTACCTCGCATCACCCGTGTGTCTATGCAAAACTTTCTAGAGTTGGTCATTTATGTCCTTAGTCAACTACTCTACCCTTATCTAGAATTGGATACGAAATTCATGTCAGTCACCATTTAAGCACTAACATGACCCGTCTGGAAAAATACTTGCTCTCATTTAAATGTAAATCTGTGAACCGGATTAAAGAAAAAATCTAAAAAATGTAGAAATCCTTAGTGAAGCACCTCCCCCTATATTTTTACTTTCCCTGATATACATGGTAATGTATAGAGGATGTATTGGAATCGTATGGAAAATCGTAACTCGAGTTTCCAACGGATCTACATGGTTTTAGACCTCCAGAATACAAAAAATATATATGTGTTGCGTGACGTATGTGTGTGCGTGTGTGTGTATGCAATCCATGTATACACTCTAACTCAAAAACTAATGGACCGAATTTTATAAAATTTTATAAGAAATGTGTGTGACCCTGTGACCACTTGTGTGTGACCCTGGTGCTGATTACATTTTTGGTATGATTCGGGAAAAAAGATCCCACCTTTTATTTAGAAAGGGCCAGAAAAAATCTCGTGTATACGCCCTAGATAAAAAACTACCATTTTTAGCTTGACGTCTGTGTGTGTCTGTATGTTCAATAAATTCACTGTAACTCAAAAGTAATTGACACGACTTCTTAAAATGTAATAAAGCACGTGTGGGTGACTCTGGTGTTGATTAGATTTTTTTTGCAATTCGGTATAATATTTTGTGAGTTGGCCCGCAAAAGTAGTATATATCTACCAATGCTAAAAGTTTAATGAACCGAATTTCTCTATATTTTGGTATATAAGTCAGTCACGTGTGGTTGATGTTGATGCTGACTAAATTTTGGTACGATTCGGGAAAAATGGACCTGCATTTTTCTGCGAAATGTCCAAAATATCCTAAAGTTAAAATATGAAATTACGTATGCTCAAATGTATCTGTGAGACCAGATAGCATTTATATGGTTTTGAGATTTGTACAATATGCATAACGATACAAAGCGCAGACACGTAGGCGCTATTTTATGACAGTCTTGGCTAGGGATGCTATGACCCCCAGTAAATTCAGTTCACATAAATCGCAGGTGTGGTTGGGGCAAAACAATATCTTTGAGGCCAAGGATTAAAGCGAGCACATTGAATAATAAAGTGGCCAATGAAGAAGTATTGTTACATCGCTTTGAGGAGCAGCCAGTAGAGATACAGAGGGCGCATCTCGACCTCAGGTGAAATGATGTGGCAATAACGAGAAAATCCAAGATAGATTCAGTGAGTTGGATGCTTGGGATACCCTAGAAGAAATTGTTTTTTTCAGTCAAAGTAAATGGAGATGCAATGACTGTCCATGAGTGTGGTATTTCATTCAATTAGAACGAGATGTAGCCAAGTGTTGTATTCAGTAGAATTGCAGTTCAAAAGTGTGTTCATGAGCAAATTAATGTGTAGTGGTTATGTTGAAATTGTGTTGAAGTGGGTTTGAGAGCAATCTGACCCCAAAATGTCAGAAAAAGAAACGGCCTGGAGTCCAAGCATAATGATCAAGAGAACGACAAACAGAGGAATGAGCAAACCTGCATATACACTATGTGACATTGAAAATGAGACACCAAGAAGGAGTGTGAAGAAAAACATGCAAATTCCAGGGTAGACGCAGCTCACTGATTTATATAAATGATGCGAAATGCATAGTTGTCCAGCTCGCGTTGAGTGAGATATAAAGGAAGAAACCTGCAGAATTGGCAATAATTGCGCCGCTCTGTCTGCAAGGGATATAATTTTGCATTTTTTTTTATCTCAGGGGAAACGTATAATAGCAGAAAATGATAGGCCGCAGCCAACTCGAGGCAGTTCAAGCAGACATGATTTCACGAGGGATATGGTAATTGGACTCAGAAGAGAAGAGTTGGTCCATACGTCAAATCTCAGCGGATATCCACCACACGCATCCGCGGTGCACCAGCTGTGCCGAAGTTGGTACATTTGATAAATATGGCACATTTGGGGGGTGCCGGTACGGCCAAAGCGAAGCCAGCAAGCGTGAACTGACACATCTACCGGCAAGAATTGGCGGCCCCGCAGGCCACTTCCGTCGCCATTTTTCAGGAAGTGCAGGACACCCATGATGCTCCCATATCGACCAGGACCATTATAAGCCGATTGGTCGCCGGAAACTTGTACTCATGAAGCCCTTTAAGAAGACTGCCATTGACCCAACAGCACAGACGCCTGCGTTTGCAATGATGTCGAGATAGATTTACGTTGACGGCCGAATGGCACAGGGCCGTGTTCTGAGATGAGTCACATTTCCGTTTAGCAATGTCAGTCACCGTGCAGTCTGGCGCCGAAGTGGTGACAGGTCCGATCCGGCCGCATCTGTGGAACGCGACATCATGGTTTGGGACGGCATCGCCTGCGATAACAGGTCATCTCTGGTCCGTATTGAGGTCACTATGATGCCCCAACAATACGTGGATGACGTTCTACGTGCGGTGACACTACCCTTCCTTCAGAGGTTGCCCAATGCCATTTACTACTAGGATATTGCACGACCACGCACGACACGCATCAGTCAATATGCCCTGCAATGTACCCAGGTGCTTTCCTGGTCACCAGTCTCTCCTGATCTCTCACCAATCGAGAACGTCTGGGATGTGATTGGAAATCGTTTGCATGTGTTGCCACCGCCGCGTTTAGAAGGCGAACTCTGGCAAATTTTTGACAGGGAATGGGTAGCCAACCCTCAGGACACTATCCGTATGCTCACTGACTTTCTACCTAGACGTTTTACTGCCTGTGTTGCTACCTGCGGTGGTCCTACAACCTACTGATTAGATGGTGTTTTCGCTCAGAGTATAGGTGTATCATGTTACAATAAACATCACTTATTGTTCATTACTTCTTATCTCTGTTTGCCGATTTTCATCACTTTCTGCCCACTCCGTCTTCATGTCTCATTTTCACTGTCACCTAGTGTATATTGGGTCAGATGTATGGTTTTAAGCTTAATATAAGATCTTCCTTAGATTGAGCTCAATATAAGTTCTAAGAGTGTGTATATGAAATAAATGCAAGTTTAATCGCAATCATAATACGTGTAATAAATGCTGTTTATTTTAAAAGTTAGAATTGTGAATTTCAACACGTAGTATGTTAATGATTATATTTTAGGAACTCGTACTAAGGAATTATGGTGAGTTATTGCAGCCAAGATATGCAATGCTCAACTCTATGCTTCACGCTCACAATTCATTAAGTGTAATAATTCAATCCAAGGATTTATTACATTTAAAAAGCAACTCCAAACAAATGTTATTTAATTGTGCATCACAGTATCTATGAAATACTTGTTTTGACGTAATTCTTGATGATTAAATAAATAGGATCAACTCTATGACTGTGATTAGCCGTTCCCGAGATAATTTAATTTCTTCGCATTTATGCAGCGTTGCGTTCGAAAATACGTTATACCAAGTTGAAACGAAAATTGAATTAAAAGTGCAAATTCGGCGTCATTTCTAATGATAATGCTTGTTATTTTGTGCTATTCAATTCAATTTAATGAATGATTAAAGAAATAAAAAGAAAATTGAATCTGTAGGGTAAGGCATATGCTACACACATCATTTGTTTTAGAATTCTATCTAAATCGGTTACACATTAAGAATAAAAGACGTTTAATGTGCTACAATTAAAATTATTTTATTAAAATCTCCTTTTGATGACGTACAAAAATCACACAGCCATATAGTTTTCGGGCATTACTATACCCTTCATCAGAGACAAAGTGAAAATAATGTCCGCCCTTTTTTTCACAAAAATGTGCGTCATCTTGTTGAAATTGGATATCGCTGTTTGCCTTAAAACTTGGACAGAATTGTATTTTATAACAATGATGGAAACTATAAAATCTTGTGATAATTGATTCACCAATAATCCCACCAATATCAGTAAAATGCGTTAAGAACTCAAGTATAAATAAATGGCAGCTTGTTTCTGAAATTAGAATATATAGAAAGTTTATATTTTGTAAAATGTGATATTTGTATATGCTATATCTAAGTAAAATTTAATGATTATCATTTTAATATTAATGAAGGCATATAAAAATAAAGATTGGGTCCATTCAAATCTGAGTGAGTGTTCAATTGGTTGCATGCTCTTTTTCAGTGCTCGTGAGCGTTTGGAGTTTTTCATACTCCAACCTAAGTGGAATCAGAGGAAATTCATTTTATTTTAATTTTGGTAAGGACGATGTACCTTATGACAATCTTCAAATTCATGTTTTATACAAACCAATTAATGTTTATGGATAGATTAGTTGGAACTGAATCGCGTGACTCTTTGAGTTAGAGGTGTTAAGCTATAGTCTGACTAAAGCCTATAACAAATGAATTTATACCTCTTAAACCTGTGAGGTATAAATTTGATAAATTAGTTTGTTAGAGGGTGTAGGGAAGTGTAAATGAATTGCGTTGTATTAGGTGATAGTATATTACGTATGTTTAATAGGGGATCGTATAAAACTAGTAATATTGAATGGGAGGGATATATTATTGCTCGCATGCATCTGAGAATATGAGAAGCAGATTTGAGGATCGACGGAAATGGATGCCCGTCGTTTCCTGTTCCCCATGCATGACTGCGGTATACTTGGATGGGTGTAGGCTACGAATTTTACTGGTAATATTTATTTTAAAAATAGAGTGCCCATTGAATTCACATTTGCAGGATATTTTAAATATATTGTGTATAATTTTATAATATTTTTTCAAAAGAATCTTAATGCTTGACATGGATTAAAGCAGATACCAACTGAGCACATATTCATGCGA
Organism: Amaurobius ferox; assembly: GCA_951213105.1. Classification (NCBI taxonomy): domain Eukaryota; kingdom Metazoa; phylum Arthropoda; class Arachnida; order Araneae; family Amaurobiidae; genus Amaurobius; species Amaurobius ferox. The sequence goes on along the minus strand of OX578154.1, from coordinate 108,695,801 downwards.
GGAATATTTTAACTTTTCCACAACACCCAAAAATTGCTCCTCCTTGCGAATGAGTTTATTCCTCTTTCAAATTTAAATGACTAATGTCGAAAATTAGGAAAAAAGTAGGCAATGCATTTATCTGATATTCCGAACCCGCAACAAAGTTCTTATCTGTCCTAATTTATTTAAATTTATGACACTTCCGTTATCTGTGAAAGAGTTCGTGTGAAAATAACAAAAACTAATAATGGTAGAGTGTTATATCACACTATCTCTTTAAAAATTCTTGTATCTTCACAAAGTATCCATCATTAAATTAGCTTGCAGTGCACTTAAACTTCATATAAATCTGTCATCCAAATGGTTTCACATTCATGGTAATGTATTTACTTTCATGGTAATGTATTTATTATTGGTAATGTATAGAGAAAGTATTGGAATCGTGTCGAAAATAGCAACTCGAATTTTCAACGGATCTACAGGTTTTAAGACATCTAGAATAAGTAGTGTGCAAATGAGAGAGCTGGCTCACACCCATATACCCCTCCATAAAAACCACACCCACTTTTAGAAATGTAATGGCTCTATTTCACCATTAAAATTTCCACCCACTCTTAAAAATAATGGCTCGCAAAACCCCATAAAAACCGAACCCACTTTAGAAAAGTAATGACTCTATTTCAGCCATACAAATCCGATTAAACAATGGGGTAAACCTCCTCATAAAAACTGGACCCACTTTTAGAAAGTAATGGCTCTATCTTATCCATACAAATCCGATTAAACAATGGCTCTCAAATCCCCATTAAAACTACACCCACTTTTAGAATAGTGATGGCTCTATATCATCCATACAAATTCGATTAAACAATGGGGTAAAGACCTCCATTAAAGCTACACCCCCTTTTAGAATAGTGATGGCTCTATTTCAGCCATATAAATTAAACAAAGCAATGGTATCAAAATCAGCCATTAGCAAGGTTCTAGCGCAAGCACCTTCTGAGAAAAGTGATGGCTCTATATCAACCACACCAATTTTCCGGAGCGAGCAAGCGAAAAGTCGTTGGGAGGGAAGGTACCCCCTTCGGCGAGCACCCCCTTTTCCGCGGACGGCCACCCCCCTTTTAAATGAAATAGGGCCTCAGAATTTTTTCCATTTAAAGAAATGTATTTAGTATATAAAGAAATTTAAAATGAATACTGCTAGTGGTTATGATAGTGGGTATAATACCACCGACACCGAATCAGAGAGTGATATTGAAAGTACATCCTTTGTATATGTATATACAACACCCAGCCTTAAAACAAATAATATCTATATGATTTATTATGATACGTGGGATGATGTCCATAGCTCTATTCAAAATATTGAAGAGTTTTTAAATGAATATAGATATTCACCGGAGCCTCGATTTGTTGAGGCTATATACGACACTCCATCGCCAAACGAACTCTATACCACAATCTGCGAAAAGTTAGACTCTTATATGGAGGAGGAGGATGGTTCCAATCAGCACTTTAGATGTGATATAGACACTATAAAAGAGGCATTCAGAACAGAAGAATGTGTCCTTCGAACTGAGGACTAAAACCATTAATTATCTTTTAATAGTTCGAAAACTGTTAAAAGATTATGATCGCCTACTCCTTTATCGCATAGTGACCGTGAGCCAAGGTATGGATACCATCTACCAATATATGACGCTTGTCATCTTTTCCTGATAGGGCAATCTTATTGACTTGTATGGAATGAATCTCATGCTTTGTGCTCCTGATGAGATTCATGGTTCTCTGCTGTACTTCTTGCTTGAATAGGCAGTTCTTGTAGTCCTCGAAGGATATCCTGTTTTTCACGACACATTTCTTTACTCCTTTCGACTTTTTCACCAGGCCAACCTCAGTTTTACAGGCATACATCTTAGATCTTAAGCCAACGAACTCTTCTAAGATCTTCCCTGCATTTTCGTCCTTCATCTTCCCCAAGACCTTTTTATTTACTCGAGGCATACCATACCTATTGTTTTCTGGATAATCTGATGTATCAAAGTAGTCAATCAATCCTTTCATATCCTCATAAAAGTCCTCGGTCTGTATGTCATAGATGTAACTGTCAGTGTCCATGTACAATAGCTTGATATCGCCCCCGTATTTAGGTTTCATAAGATTATAATGGAAGTCATACATCAGATGCTTCGATAGATCTAATATACTCATGCCGACGTATATTGGCTTATTAAAAATCACTTTCGTCTTGTTCATATGCACGGCGGCTAATCTTTCGTCAAAAATGGTCCTTCCCTTGAAGTTGGGCTTAGCAACTAGCTTCTCGCTTTCTGGGGATCGCATACTAGCCTAATATCGAGTCGCTTCCTGATATTTTCCATCGTCTTGCCAAAGACCGAGTTGTTCATAAGTTTGAAGAAGTCTTTCTAAAAGTCGTTGGTTGCCTTGGTCCTCATATCAGTGTTCAGGTCTATGTACCTCTTCAACCAGGGAGACTGCTGAAACTCCAACACTTTGTGCACCTTTTTGAGCTTCACCCCCAACTGCAACAGTTGCTTCAAAACCCTGTAATGAACCACATAATGCTCTTTGTTATAGAGGGTCGTCAGTAGTTTTGGCTGTTTTGAGCCATCGGGCATCCTGCTCTCAGGTGCTAGAGGTATGTCTGAATGGAGGTTGTGCAGATGGGTCGGGTACTGTAGGTCGCAATCTACGATGTATCCTTTGTCTGAGTCATCCTCTACTTGGGTCACATCTGACACAGTGCTCCACTCGAAGCCACCATGCGGTAGGTATTGACTCATGGCCCATCCGTTAAGGTTGTTGGCGTCAAGGTACATCAGGTAGTTAGACTTCTTGTTCTCGTCATAGTCCCTCATGTACTTGTTATTCGCCCTCCCATATCGGTTACAGCACTGAGAGATGCCTCCTCTGGTCCCCTTTTCTAGCATGAGTATCATGTCATAGTCTGTCAACAGCTCTAGCTCAACCTCTGTGGTTTTGAGCATGGCGTCCCACGAGAGTCCGGGTGCAGTGAAGTACCATGCAGGATCCAACTTATAGGTCTTTAGACAGACATCTCTAAAGTGTTCCATGATGTCGGCTAGGATGAGTACATCAGTCTTCACATACAAATCGGAATATTCACCCAATGTCTTAATGTTGAAGGCCTTCCATACCCTTTTATCGTGCTCGTAGTCCTCATCCTTTATGTGTGACTCATTCAATTGGTTGTAAAAGTCTTCTTTTGGGGGCAGCTTGGTTTCTTCGCATTTGTCCCACGAGTCCATGTAATCGTATGGATAGACGCCTTTTCAGGTGACGAGGTCCAGTTTGTCCTTGGGGAAGTACTTGGCTGTCTCCCTGAACTCCTTTACGTTCTTCGCAAGACTGTCGACGCTAGCAGCCATGAACTTGAATGAGTCGACAAACCTCAACTTTATACCAGGTACCTTTGCTTTCTTCCCATCGCCTACTTCTACAGTTTTTGCCCCGACCTCCTTACTGAAGGAAATGTACCTCTCCTCGTTGTTCGGGATGACGTCGATATCACCTTGGTCTCTACCGAGCTCCTTTATGAAGAGATGGGCGTCGTAGCCAGATAAGTTGTGGATAAACACTGGAATGAACGAAGGCTCTTGGTACTTTAGGTTGCAAAGGTTGTGAGCAGGTCCTCTGTAGTTCGATTCACATTTCGTCGGATTGAGAAGATGGTCATGATCTCTAACTTTTCGGAAGTCTGGTTCATCCTTGGGTGAATAGGGTGAAGGTTTCTTCCTGATATCTTCGTCACAGATGTGGCAAACATTGGTCCTTTGGAAATGCTCTTCATCTTCGGTGGTCATTTTGATGGGTTGCTTCTTATCATAAATGTTCTTTATCGCTAGCGCCTCAGTCTTCACTGTATCAAAGAACAGCTTGGTAGCATTGGGTCCTCTGTATGTGATTGGTGCCTTATAGTCTGCGTGTTTATATTTGATGTAGACAGTGAAGCTCATAGGTTCATGCTTTTGATATTTATGTAAGAATGAGCTGTCTTTTGTAGGGCAGCAGGTGTTTATCTTGTTTGTCAAGCACTCGAAGTCTCCGTACATCACAAAGGGTAATCGTAAAGACCTTTGGTAGTTTTTGAACCGCAGAGATTCGTTCTCCTCGGGCATTACAATCTTTACTGGTGTATTCTTCCTACAATCCGTTTCATGAGCTTGGAGGTCCTCTTCGGAGTAATAATACAGCAGACATCTCTCACAGGTGAATATCTTTCCGTTGTGTTTAGTCACTTGTCCGCTTATCAATTTGGAGAGGTCTTTTATCCAACAGTAATGACTGTTTCCTTCCTTATTCTTTATGTACAGCAAATTGATGTGTTTGTCTTCCTTATTTTTAGTGATTCTCAATGGGTATATATCATTACCTTCGTATGAATATATGTTCACCGATATGTTATTCAACTTTTCGAACCTGTTAAATACTCTATCTTCCATCTTCACTGGAAACTCGATGCCTTCGAAATTTAGCTCATTATCATATGGCTTATATTTAGAGACTCTATCTACGTTATTATCAGCTGGATAAATAGCGGACAGTATCGCCCACTTAAAGCACTCGTTATCATTTTCATTTTTCACGTTAATGACTGCCTTTTTATCTTTAATTTTTTTCGGTAAATCAATGTAGGATGATCCTCTCAGTGGGTTGTATTTATTGATCCTCACCTCAAGGCTTTTAATCCTAACAAGCGTCCATCCCGAACCCTTAGCAACAAACTCCTCCATTTCTGTCAATAATTTTTGGATAACCGATCTGTAATAAGCTACCAAATCAGTTGATTCTAAGATGACTGCGTTTTCTGTTTTGAAGTTTTTCTCCATTTCTATAATAGTATCGTCTTTATCCTTTTGATAGTCACAGAGGATTTCGAAATGAACCTTCAAACCATGCAGCCTCTTTATGTGTTTAGTGATGAGTCCCCGGACTAGTGATGCCACATCGTTCAAAAAGTCTTCGGGAAGCATCAGGTTGTGTTCATTTTGGATGTCGTACGTCTTCAAGCGAGATTCAAAGGCTGTATTAACTTTGTGGAGGGTGTAGAGCCTTCTCTCTCGCGTATCTAAAAACAGGTCTGAATCAAACCCGAAATGACGGTTGAACAATACGCTTCCTATGTATGCTATGATGTCTGCCCTCCTTCCTAACCTGGGATAGCCTCTAATGCCATGCGTTCGACAAAATTCCCGTAGTTGGGGGAGAGTCATGTGATGTAGTCGATGCTCCACCCTTCCACACTCTGGGAGAGCGGTTGCCTTCTTTGGTTTATAGTTTAGGTGCCCTTTAGATTGTAGGTGCTTATTCATGCTTGATCCCTTAAATAACTTACCGCAACACCTGATCTTACGCACTCTGTTCTTCTTTGGCTTGCTAAACAAGTCATTGTGGAAACTGGAAAAGCCGTTGAATGAGGTCGACCATATGATATGATATTGAATGAGGTCGACCAGCTCCAACTTTTTAAGTTTCGAGTAACCTCGAATATTATTTTCACGACAGTAGCCTTGCAACTGTCGAACGGTTTTAGATTGAAAATCCATTTAGTCTTTCTATAGAACTACAAATCGTTTCTTTAACTGCTTAAAATATTGTTGGGGTACACTTTAAACGATTCAATTTTTAATGAGTATTTCAATCATTAAAAATAAAGTCATATCTACATCTATTAAATTATGGAAGGGCATGTCATCGATGTCGGTCGATCGCTATCACTATCGCTATCACTGTCAATCTGATATATTGAAAAGGTTTCGTAGAGGTTTCGAAAAGGTGGTTTTTTTACCACTAAACCCTCTAATGGTGTACAATAATATAAAACCCTGAAGCCAACATATAATCTTAATAATCTTATTTCATCCCTGGTCAAAATCATACCAACACTGGATATATCATTTTTAAAAAATATAATTGAGTTATTCGACAAACGTATTAGGATAGATTTCCCGTGCTCAGTAATGTCAGAAACCAAATATAAGCCATCCACTGACTCAAAGTTATCAGTACTCAAATCGTTTAATTTTTTAACAATACGATCCATATTCTTTATTTAAAGGATAAATATATTCAAACTTGAGGAAGGTAACAAAGGGTATCTAAACATTTAATGGTTGATCAACCATTAAATATTATTATGAATATAAAAATTTATGGTTCATTTTTGTCCAACTCGGGTTGTATGTCGACAGGTTCATTTTTATCCAACTCAGGTTGTATGTCGATAGGATCATTTTTACCCAACTCGGGAGGTATGTCGATAGGTTCATATTGTATCACAAATCTATTACATATGTTTGTCAGAAGGATGCAAACCAGCTTTTTAAAATGGAGTTCGTAAAAGGTATCTGAGAGCAAATGGGCTTTATAAGTCATGAGGTGACAAAGATCTATACGATCCAGATTTTTCATAATAAAATCTTCGTTAAAGGTTTGCCATTGAACAATTCTACCCCATTCAAGGTAATCTGCAAATTCCGTCATAAAATCTTCAGTGAGCTTTTGTTTGACGCAAATGAGTTCCATATCGATTTTGTCTATATGCCGACGAATAAATTCTTCTGAGAGTACTTGGAATTGAGAAACCATTCTCCAATCTAATTTGGAAGCATGTTTATCCAGGAAGGGTTCTGACATTATCTGATATCTGGAAACTACTTCCCAATCTAAATATTCAGTATTTCTATCCATGAAATCCTCTGATAGAACTTGATATTTGGATGTATAGTACCAGTTTAATAGACCTTTGTGTTTTTCTACAAAAGGCTCCGAAAGTTTCTGATACTGAGAGATGACCATCCAGTTTACCAAACCTTCGAATTCTTCGATAAACTCTTCCGATAAAGTTGTATATTGACTTATGAGCGACCAGTTAACATAATTTTTACTAACTCTGATTCGTTCTTCCGACAAACCGCTTTTTGATATTTCGTTCCACGCCATTTATTATATGTAAAATTTTTTTTTATGGCAGCTGGAGTGTCCACTTGATTTCTTCAATTTTTAGAAATGGTTGAACTGTGAACTCAGCATCACATCGTAAGAAAATTTTTAATTGGTCATCTTTTTTAACCTCTCCGAGAATTAACACGAATTCAGTGGCTACTTTTATCTTGTGAACGTACTGCTTGTTATTAATGTATAACTTAACAACGATTAATTCATCGATTATCTTTTGAGGATCAAGGTACAATCCCAGTCTAAAAAAACCGTCCCGAGAGAATTTACAATCTGAGTTCAAAGCATTACCGGAAAACTTCGTAAAAATAACGGCATTCGCATTGGTACTACGTCTAATAGTAATGTACCCTGATGTGGTGGTTGCATAACATACTTTATTGTCAACATAGTTTTCCAAGTACTTTTTATTAACCGCATTCATGTCTTCAATAGGGTCCGCGACATTACCTATCCTTTTACCTTTAGCGTCAATGGGTCTTCTATCATGTAACCTCAGGTACTTCTGATCTAAATCTTCCAGAATTTTTGCTATATCTTCTCGGAGTTCAACCCTCAGCGCGTGAGTGACGGTAGTAGAGTTACGAATTAACTCAGCTTCCAGATAACTTTTAGTAGTTACATCCCGACTCTCAATCGGCGTCTGACAGTTTTTCAAGATCTTATCTTCCATATCGTAGTTACCGTCGTGTGTGAGTTTAAACCCTATGCCTGGAATACCAGGAGGTCCTTGTTCTAATTCTTCATCGAAAAGCGGGCCATTTATTTAAATATAAAATAATTTTTTATAGTCATGGACTATAAAAATTAAAAATGGACTATAAAAATGGCTTATAATTTCAAAGTCTTGATCATGGTAATATTTTGATTGTTAATATTTAAGAAGCATTTCTTGTGCTCTTTTAAGATGAAGTAAAAAACATAATCTTTGGGGGCAGCGTTCCTTAACCTCCAGTTAAACTCAATCATTAAGTTATTCGTATCGGTATAGTTTTGATGATGAGAGAGATTAAAGCAGATGATTGGATACAACTTACCAAAATTCGAATAATTGACAATACAACCTGTTTCAGACGTGATGGTGTTGAGTCCAGATTCCAAAAAGGCTGTGTATAATCGATTATAATCACTTTTCTCAAAATCCATCATGTAACTGACAGTTGGCACTTTTACATTGTTGATCATTAACCAACATTCCTTCATATCTAAGTTATCAAACAGCATGTTATTGTGCTTCGAATTTTCGTATCTTTCAGTGTACTGAGGAATTACGTACAAAGATAAGACTTCATCAGAAGTAGCTTTTATGGTATAAGAGCCGCTAGCGTTTTTATAGAAAATATTAGACTTTACTATGCTGTGTTGGTTCCAGTTTATTTCTACATCCTTATTCGATAACTTTAATTCGTTAAATATTGAAGCCGCCGCATTTTTAAATCGTACGTAAGGTAGCCAGAGTGATAAATCTTCTACAACGACTTTATAGATCTTATGTTGCTCGTTGGTGTACAGCATATTTAGACTGTGATTTCTCTGGAACTCAAATTTGACTTGGAACCCCGTGATTACTTTTTTATATTCACGGAAGAAATCAAACACGTACTTTAGTGGGATCCATATAGTTACAACCTTGCTATTTTTAGTAAATTCGCTTCTTTCTGTAAATCCCTGGTTATGGTTCTCATTAATTCCGAATTTTTCGAAACACTCAGTAATCTTTGTGGTATCTACTAACGTGCCATCATATTTCAAGCGTTCTCTATCAGCTGTGTCCGACGTATCAGTGTAGAACAGCATATTTGTAGCTTCGGCAGAAGAATAGTCAGGCGTAAAATGTATTAAGCCCAACACTTGTCGCATAAGAGCGGTATAATTAATGTTGGATTATATTTCAGTGGTTCCTAATGTAAACCTGTTAGCATTCATCAAACCACCTCCATTCACGAGAGCTACATTATCATTCACTATGGCAGTACCATCATTGTTAACAATTTTCAATTTTTGCTGTAAATAACCGTTAGAGTATAAAATGTTGGCGTTGGTGTCTTGAATAAAGAAATGGTAAGAGGCATTTTCCATAGAATTATCACTATTTTCATGCCTTACCTCTCTATATTCGAAACTTTCGATGTCATCATCGAAATAATAATTGGTGCTGTTTAATTCAAATATTTTATTCATTTATTATAAAATAATTTTTTTTCTTCTCCTCAATTTAATAGCTATATGGCTATTAAATCGAATTTAGAAAAACATTAGTCCAGCTCCATGTTTTTTCTTCTTTGATAATATCTCCTTTATTTTATCCTGCACATACTTACCTTCTAGTTCGGCCTCCTGCAGGACTGGTACGTCGGAAAAGAACCCTCTACCTTGTATCTTCTTACTCTTTCTTTGAAGTCTGTGTTTATTCATTTCTTTATTATAGGGCGATAAAATTGTATTGTACTTATTGCTTATTGAGCGGAATTAAATCACCTCTATGATTGGTTACTTGCATTCTGATTCGGTAAACACTATCCATTCGAACAGGGTAAAACAGAGATGTCAAATGATTTTATAATCTGACTACCTGGACGATTACTGTTTGTAAATGAATAGATGACGTTTGTAGAGTTGAAACCGTTGATATACGCCCCCTCTGCGACATCGCAATGTATATAAATGTTATCGTTTCCCCCAGATAAGTCAGCAATGTACTTTCCTACTTGTTCAAGCTCTTCGTGGATTTTAGGCTCGAAACCTAAAAGTTTATGCAGGTTTTTGGTTTTCGTTAAATCGATCTTATACCCGTCTTTTAACTTAATGGCTATTCGTTGTCGTTCCTCCACTATTCCGAATTGTATCGGCGGATCGCTTCCAAAAAAATTAATCATGTAACGATTCAGCCCCTTGATAGTGTAATTTCCATCTGGTATCGTCAAATTTAACCACTGCTGACCATCAAAGTATGAAAATTCCTCATCTTTGATATTGTCCCATGAAACGTACATCGAAAAGGACTGAAGGGCAATCTGTTTAAAGGTGAAAGGTCTAGTGTATTCAATCGTAAAATCTTCTGATTTTTCCGCGTTTTTAGAATCTAATATCAATAGAACCATTTTATTTATAGAGAACATTTTTTTCATTGAAGTCGCTGGGTTCTTGGGTAAAAGAATATAGGACATCTACAACTGGCTTACCTTGTTTCTTTCACGAATGTACTTCATACAAAAGTAGCCGCATTTGACGGAAACAGGGTGCTATAGAAAGCTCGAGTTACACCCGATATTTTTCTTTCCAGAAGTCAGTAGATACTTCTTAATGTTAGGATGAATTTTGTAGACGTGTTCTCCAAAAGGATCAAAATACTCAACAAAGTTATTTTTAGGATCGTTATAGTAGCAGACCCAGTGCGTACCAGGTCCTGTGACAATGTCCAGATTAATAATACCGTTTTCAAACCGACTTATCTTTTTAGGCAACAGATCGGAAGTAAAGACGCCCCTAAACCCCTGTTCATGTTTCATATTTTGTTCAATTACTTCGTCTGATATTCCCAGTTTTGATAGACGCCCTTTCCAGTGGGTCTTTTTTTTACACATCCAGATCCTGAAATTTTTTCCAAAGCTTTCTTTGCTCCATATCCAGCCGCCCCACTTGCAGCACCTAGTGCTAAAGCCTTGGCCCCAGCAATTAACGCAGGTAATAGAAAAGGTAGAAAAGGAGTTTCTGGAGCTGCGTCTTACTGATAGTGATACGCTTCCCCTTCCCAATTTGAGCTATCTGTGTTCGAGTTAAATGTATATTTTTGTTGGGGGCTTTTGTCTTATCTATTTGTAGAGATACTTCTCCTTTCTGGTATGCAGATTTTAGCTTAGCAATCTGATGATCGCTTAAATGTATTTTAGTTTTTATGTAATTACTCATTTATTTAATGAAAAATTTTTGTAGTATTGTTTTACTTGCTCGTTGGTCATAGTTCTTTCTCTCAACAATGCATCCAATAAATCAACGACTTGATTGTGTAACTTTTTACTTTTGGACCCTTTACATATCTTATCAGTAAATCGGGCTAAAATTTCCATTTTGTCTTCTACTCCTTTACCGATATAAATTTCTTTTCTTTGCAAGTCTCTGAGTCGATCCCGATAATCTCCTAACGTAGTCATATGATCTCTCAAATAATCAGCCTTAGCTAATAAGCGATCTTCTCTTTCTTCATCCTTTTTAGTCATTCGAGACATCTGACTCATAATGTTTCCTTTTTGACGAGACATTTTTAGGTAAGTATCATTTACTTTACTCATAATTTCTTGCAAAGTTTCCTTGGTCTCATGGTACAATTTTGAGGGTCTTGGAAAGTTATTTTTCTCTAAAAACTCTACATCCAATTTTTTATCAAAATCATAGACTTCTAAAGGCGGTTCAATAGCTAGAGGAATGTGATCAACAGCATCTTTTATAGCCTGAATATTCTCCTTTCGATTAATTTCTTGTTCTTGTAGCTTTTCAGTTACAGGCTTGTGAAAGTCCGATAGTGCTTTCTGGATACCTAATTTTTGCTCTAGTTGTTGTTCGTTGTTTTTTCTAATTTCAGCCTGAAGCTTATAAACTTTAAGTTCATATTCAACTTCCTTTCTTAATTTCTTATTTCGTTCTTTTTGTATAGCATTCATCTTTATTAATATGCAAAAAAATTTTTACTTAAGCAAATTATATTTTTACTGAAGCAAATTTTTAACATTAAATAAAGATGATTCAAATTAAAAATTATACAGAAGCAGAAGAACTTGTCGATGCAAATCAACATTATTTATTACCTAAACACCCTTTCAGACTTCTAATCGCTGGAGCTTCAGGTACTGGTAAAACGAACTTATTGTTGAATTTTATATACGATTATCTCGAATTTGATAATTTGTTCGTTTGTGCAAAAGATATGTACGAACCCAAGTATGGTAAACTGAAAGAAAAGTACATAATGTTTGAGGGCGTGGATATTGACTCGATAAAGTACCCCAAAAAGAAGAAGAAAATTATCCTAGAGTTATATGAAAGATTCGGCAAGAAAGGAACTTTATTCTCCTCTGATACAAAAGAATTTATAAAAGTGGATGACTTGGACCCATCTTGTAAAAATGTTGTTGTCTTTGATGACTGCATGACTGACAAGGACCAGAGGAGCATAGAAGATTTTTTCATCAGAGGTCGGAAGAAAAACGCCTCAATCATTTATCTTTCTCAATCTTATTATAGAACACCCATTGTTATCAGAAGAAACTGTAATTACTTGATATTTTTTAATATTCAACCGAGGGAGATTCAACAGATCATAAGAGAGATAGATGGTAGTTTGACAAAAGAAGAATTCAGTAGATTATATAAAAAGTGCATGCAACAGCCGTATGATTTCTTTATGCTTGATTTAGTTAATCCGGCTCTGAGATATCGGAAGAAATATTTCACCCCTATAAATAAAGATGGAAGAATACTTGCAAAAGAAAATTTACGTATATAGAAAGAGCTACCACCACTACCATAAAATTAGTGTCACTATGACCGTTAGCAAGTTCGTTTTAAGTTCATTGGGTTTATCAGCTTTGTACTTGTTCCCTTAGCTGCTCTGAGCTTAAGCGTCGGTATTGTTGAAGTTCTTGATAAAGCTTTGAATATCGCGGAAAGGAAAGAAGAGTACAAACAGTCTTACAAGTTTTACAAACAGCTGCTCAATTCATACAAATCGAATACCCTATCAGAAGAGGAAGTGTATAAGCGAGAGGAGGATTTCATCAATAATTTAGTCTACTTACCCAGAGAAAAATATATGAAACAAACCCTGCTGAATGGATATCAATATATGAGTAAATAATTTTTTATATATAAATAAATGTGTGGTAAAAAGACTTGCAAGAAAGGAAAAGGTGTTGTTAACGCAGCAATTAATAATTTACCGTTTGAAATGCATCTGCCAGGGCATCAATTTACAGGACCAGGAACTCAACTGCTCAGAGGAAAAACTAGACTGAACCCCGATTTAACATACAAAGAATGGAGTAAGCCTATTAATAGGGTTGATGATAGTGCCTATAAACATGACGTGTGCTACATTAAAAACAAAGATACCGAAACCAGAAACAAAGTGTGTGACTCAAACATGATAAAAGAATTGGACGACATTCCCAATCCAAGTTTTCGTGAAAGGCTAGATAGAGCTGTTGTGGAGCCTATTATCAAAGCAAAGAAGACATTTGGAATGGGCTCAAAAATATATTGTCTCAAATGTAAAACACACACCGACACTAAAGATGAACAGCATGTCACCTCTAAAAACGCTAGACCTATGTTGAAAGGTATTTATGTGGGTTGTGGTTCTAAGAAGTGCCGTTTTTTACCGCTGAAGGGGTAACTGAGAAGGATTGCCCCGAAAAGGTTTATTACGATCCCGAAACAGGATTTTGTGGTATAAATGTACTGAGCAGAAAAACTGGTTTAAGTCGAAAAGAAGTCTCGGATTTTTTACACCGACAGGATGTATACACAAAGCATAAACCACTTATCCGTAAGTTCAAAAGAAGGAGAATTTACGTGTCACATATCGACGACCAATGGCAAGCTGATTTACTGTTTGTCTATAAATTTGCGAGAAGTAAGTTTAATGATGGTATCAAGTACTTATTAACAGCTGTTGACTGTTTCAGTAAATATGCATGGGCTGTTCCTCTAAAGGATAAATCAGCAGAAGAAGTAACTCAAGCATTTAAAAAGATCTTCAAAGAAAGAATACCTGAAAGGGTTCAAACAGATAAGGGTTTAGAGTTCGTCGGAAAAACAACTCAAAAATTATTCAAAGAAAATAATATCCAATGGTTCACAACAGAAAATGTTGAAATAAAAGCTGCCATGGTTGAAAGATTTAATCTCACTCTTGGTAATAAAATAAAGCTCTACTTGTGTGCAAATAACACTGAAAGATACATAGATGTATTGGATCAATTAGTGAAGAATTACAACAACTCATACCACAGAAGTATAAAAATGACTCCTGTTGAAGCTAGTCTAGAAGAAAACAGTAGTGAAGTCTACCGCAATTTGTTTAAAGAAAAGGTCATACGTAAACATAAATACCAGGTAGGCGATAAAGTAAGAATATCTATATATAAGTCTACCTTCAGAAGGGGTTATCAAGCAACTTTTACAGATGAAATATTTGTCATATCTGAAGTATTAGAAACCGACCCAATCACTTATAGAGTTCAGGATTTAAATAATGATGGGGTTATAGGCACTTTTTATGAATATGAATTAGTAAAATATGATAAGAAAGACAATGTGTATAAGATTGAAAAAATCATCAAAAAGAAAGGGGACAAATATCTAGTTAAATGGTTAGGTTATCCTGAGACTAGCTGGATTGATAAAAAAGATTTAGTTAATTAATTTTTAATAGCCGAATAAGCTATTAAAAATTATAATCACTTATCGGGGTCATACCTCAGCTCTTCGTGACATGTTGTTCAGACGTATCAGCCGTTTTTTTTAATTTATAGGATAAAAACTCCAATTTAATGCTTCGAAGATGGTTCTGCAGATTTCTTCATTCTGAATAAGCGTCTTCTTGAGTTTAGGTAACTTAACTAGAAGGTGTGAAATATAGATGTCGTAACCTCTTTTCCGTAATATATGGTATAAGATATAGTCTTTGCTGATTATGTTTTTTCGCTCTGGGTACATCTCCTCATATTTATGGATATAAGAAGAAAAGTCGATCAAAAGCTCTTCTTCTTCAAAGGGTAGGTTATGCAAACCTAACCATTTAGCCAGATTTTTCATTCGATGTTTTCGCCTCTGTTGTTTCCGCATGTTTAAATACATATCGAGATTACTGATAGGGGGTTTATTTGGATTATACCTCAGCTCTTCGTGACATGCTTGGCAAATGTACCAGCCATCATCATTTTGAATTACATATTTGTGTTCACATTCATGAGTTTTCAAGTCTCCGTCTGAGGTAACTTTATTGTCCAGACCTAACATTCTTATTAGTTCCAACATTTCCTTCGATGTTTTGTCTTCGATCATTATATTCTTTTATAGGTTTGACAATTTTTTCAAACTGATCATGCAACTTTTTTAAAGATTTTTTCACTTCTGAAATGTCATCGCTATAAACATCTAATTGAACATACTGATAAAGAATTCTATAGCAATATATCTCAGTCTTAATTTCATTCATTTATCTATATCTTTTGTTTTCTTTAACTCAGATAAAATACGAAGCAGTATTATTTTCCGCTTGGAGAGTTTCGACCTTGTTTTCTACTTCCTGCTTTCATAACGTCTGTAGCGAGCGCTGACCTTGACTAACATCTCTTCCTCTTTAAAGAAGAGTTCTCTCAGAGGAAGCGGTAGAAAAAAGCGGAGATTACGAGAATCAAAGGGAGATGGCAGCACTATATGGAGAGGAATAGTATTTATTTTTCGCGATTGATTTTAAGCGTTTTATTCTATATTTTTTAATCAGATAAACAATAGTGATAGATATTTTGAAGAATTCTTACATTATAAGAGGGAAATAACTTGTTTAAAGTGCTATTTTTGAAGATTTTCGTCTGTGGTGTAATGGTTAAATTAAAGGTATGTTTATATTTTGATGGGTACCCATGGCAAAACGGTTAGCGCGCAGACCTATTAACATCTAGGTCCCAGGTTCAGATCCCGACCTCTCCCAGGTTGTTAATCAATCCGGGTTGATGGTTTATTGAACTATACCGAGCCAAAAATGACATGTCAGCTTGCTTTAGTCGTTGTTCCAATAAAGCAGCACTCATCGATAATAAGTGGTGGGCGGGCCCGACGCTAGGCGTCAAAGTCTTACAGTGTTGTCCTTATATGTTGTTTGTAAGCCTCAGTGGCGGTAGGCTCAGAGTGTATTTGGTCTTGAATTCGGCTCATCAAGAAGGGCCCCTTGGTGGGTCGAATTTGAGATTGAATATACTCTGAGCCTACCGGGGGGCATTTTGCAAAAATTTTTAGGAGTTATGGTGGCCATCGTCTCAAAAGCAGGGTATCCTCGGGACTACCCTGCTTTTAGAGTGGTTGGGGTACGACTGTAAGTGTGAGTATTTAAAAGAAGATAAGGTAAAAGAAAGTAGAATGGAGGTTGTGAAAATATTTAACTTTAACATAGAGAAGAATGAGATTATTGTTAACGACACTAGAATAATGGTGGTTGGAGACCACGAAAGTCCTTGGTTCTCAGGAAAGGAGCTGTGTGAGGCCTTTGGTTATAAAAATGTTAAACAGACTCTCACACAGAACATCAAGACAACACACAAGAGATATCTTGCAGATCTCCAAAAGTTGGTACATCCTGAAGATCCCAACTTTTTATGGCCCTTCAAAGACACCCTTACATATCATGAGGGAAAAGCCGTTTACGTCTTTGAACAGGGCGTGCAAGATCTCGTTAATGCGTGCTCTCTACCCATCAAGCGCGAATTCAAGGAGTTATGGTGGCCATTGTCTCAAAAGCGGCATATTCTCGGGACTATGCCGCTTTTAGATTTTCTCACTTCCATTAGAACACCTACCCCCTACGCATGCCACCCAATGATTGTTGTTGGTCTCTCGTAAAAGTTGCCGCTGTGATCGCAGCGGCAACTATAGTATTAGAGGCTTGTCCAATTGTGAAATCACCAGCCTGAAGCCGCCTGAAAATCGGTGTATATTTTTTAATGGTTATGATACCATTAAAAGAAAATTTATTGTTCAAATTTAAACATTTGCCCTGGTTGTGCTTTCCCGACATCTTTAGCTCCCAAATATACAAAGTATAGAGGTTTTCTCATTAAGATCTCATTAAGCTCCATATAGTCGGACGCTTTTTTATCGCATCGTTTCGGTAGATACAATTTTGAGCCGTCTTCTAACTCCACTACTAGTTTGTCACCATATTTGGTTTTGACCTGTTTAATTTCCATGACAGGGTATTTTTCGTCGATATTGAGCTCATGCATCTTCTTGAAACTTCCTTCCAATGTACTAAGTGCGTTTAGTTTGTCCAACAGTTCCATGGTTTTTGTTCTTTCTTTACATTAGAATTCTTTTCTTTAAGTGCTTAAAATGTTGTTGGGGTATCATTTTTTAACGGACCCGCAGATTCTAAAAGGGGTCGTGGCATGCGTAGGGCTCAGCGACTTTTTGCTTGTTCGGAATGTATGCATACTTTTGGCAGATGATGGTTGCAAAACAACGAACCCATGTCGGTGCAATGCTTTTAGAATCCTTAGGGTCGCGGCATGCTTAGGGGGTGGCAGCTTCCGTCCGCGGAAAAGGGGGTGCTCGCCGAAGGGGGTACCTTCCCTCCCAACGACTTTTCGCTTGCTCGCTCCGGAAAATTGGTGTGGTTGATATAGAGCCATCACTTTTCTCGGAAGGTGCTTGCGCTAGAACCTTGCTAATGGCTGATTTTGATACCATTGCTTTGTTTAATTTATATGGCTGAAATAGAGCCATCACTATTCTAAAAGGGGGTGTAGCTTTAATGGAGGTCTTTACCCCTTTGTTTGATCGAATTTGTATGGATGATATAGAGCCATCACTATTCTAAAAGTGGGTGTAGTTTTAATGGGGATTTGAGAGCCATTGTTTAATCGGATTTGTATGGATAAAATAGAGCCATTACTTTCTAAAAGTGGGTCCAGTTTTTATGAGGAGGTTTACCCCATTGTTTAATCGGATTTGTATGGCTGAAATAGAGTCATTACTTTTCTAAAGTGGGTTCGGTTTTTATGGGGTTTTGCGAGCCATTATTTTTAAGAGTGGGTGGAAATTTTAATGGTGAAATAGAGCCATTACATTTCTAAAAGTGGGTGTGGTTTTTATGGAGGGGTATATGGGTGTGAGCCAGCTCTCTCATTTGCACACTACTAGAATACGAAAAACCATTTTAGCGTAACGACTTTCTCTCTCTCTCTCTCTCTGTTTGTGTGTGCGCGCATCTGTGTGCGTATGTGCATGTGTGTGTGTGTGTGTGCATGTGTGTGTGTGTGTGTGCATGTGTGTGTGTGCTATGTATGTATCCACTCTAATTCAGAAAATAATTAACCCAATTTTATAAAATTCTATAGGTATTAGTGACTTGTGGGAGAACCACAAGTCACTAATATCTATAGAATAGATACAGTTTAGTTATTTTGATGCTGATTAGATTTAGGTAAGATTTGGGATAAAATAACCTGCATATCTAACGAAATGGCTCGCAAAATTTGTATGTATCTAAATTGTATGTGGTTTAGTAACCAATTGATTCAATTTCCCAAAATTGAGTAGATAAGTTTTCATTGTGGGCTTCCTTAGTACTGACCTGGTTTTGGTACAATTCTGAAAAACAGAATCTGACTGTTTTTGCAAAATGACGCATAAAAAGTGTCCAAATTTACAATAAAAGACTACGTATGCTGAAATATATCCATTAATGCGTGTTTTATAGGTTATTTTTGACGATGAAAAGAATAAGATCAACCCTATGACTCTAGAACTAGCTCTTCTCGAGATATAGGTTTTTCGCAAGCCTTGCCTTTGAAAATACTGTTGCAAACGCACACTGTTTGGTTTGGCGCCTCCCCTTTCGTCTGTCTAGAAAGCCAGGAGAAGAAAATACAGTGCATCACATGAGGATGACGTGAACACAGGATTTTCAGGATTACCCATTCAGAAGAAGGGTTTCCATATATGGCGACTTAATGCCAATTCGGCGACATTTGGCGACTTCCAGAATATTTCATAAACTTCTCGATAGAACGATTGTTCTTTGAGATATAGAGATTTCCAGACGTTTCTATGGAGAGACTATATAAAGGACGCACTCCTGCTTTGCAGGGGAGTTGACAAATGGACGTGACACGAGCTACGTTGGATTATGATTTTTGTCAAAGTTTTGAGAATAGTAACCGTTGTTTTGTGAAATTATTTTCGTCAATATTTTGAGAATATTACCGCTTTTTCTGTGAAATGAATGGAGCATGTAAGTGCTGTTTGATTGTGTAGTATTCCTGTGTACTTTATGCTTGTGAATAAATGTAAGTTATCCTGAAACTTAGAATCGTTCTTGTATCCTGTGTTTACATTCAAGATTCTAGAGGATACTTTTCGTAACAATACGTGTCGTTACCCAGTGAAAACGAGATTTGAATTAAAAGTACCCATTCAGTGTCATTTTAAATAACTGTGTGTGTTATTTTGTGCCATTAAACCCAATTAAATGAATTAATGAATACATAAACACGAAATACATTTTAGTCTGTATGAAAAGTCATATTCTGCCCACATCAGATGTTTTAGAAATGAGTCATGTAATGACTATAAAGTTATATAAATGAACACAAGGTCAAAATTATTTTCCTTACATTTTAGTGCATCTTATTAAAACTGTGTAACTTAGAAATTTTTTTATAATATTTTATTTGATGAAAGTTTTTTGAAAAATAAAAAAAAATAATTTATATTGATATTTCCCCTTTCCTTTCTGTTAAAAAAGTTACCGAAAAACGAAAAATACTATAATAATTACGAAAAATACTATAATTTACGAAAAATAAAATATTTACGAAAAATAAATATTTACTTAAAATATTTACGAAAAGTACTACCATAATAAGTAAAAGATTACCTAAAAAAAGTATTATAACAAATCTAGAGCTGGCGGGAAAGAAAATTTAAGTCAAAATCAAGGATTTTGAAATATCATGAAAGGAACATTTTAATACTTTTAGAAGAACTTTTCAAAAATTTAAATTTTTAGGTTTTAGAATGCAGATTGAATTTTCATAGAGTTTGCAATATATGTATAAGGCAAATAAATGATAATTTTTCTTAATTTATATTTTATCACCCCACTGATATCCGTGCAAAATGTAATGGGTGTTTAAAGGTTTTCTGTTTTTAGCATTTTAAAAACCCAACTGACTTGCGTATTTTTTCCACAACCAAGTTCATAAATCTCTTGAACAAAATATGTAAGTTATAAAAAATTGGAATTTTTGATGAATGAGCTATTCCCGCCACGTTTAGGAATTATCTTTGAACAGATAATACTTCGTACAGGTTGTCATTCAAAAGTTGAGTTCTATACCCAATCATTAAAATGCCGCATTCTCAGAATGACCCATATGGTATGTCTTCATAAAATAGTTGCACCGACTCCGTTGTAATGATAATGAGCGCCATTATCTAAACGAGCGAGGCTCATTTAGCATAATACCTAATGAGTGGCCGTTGCTTCATTCAATGCGTGCATTGAGACAAAGAATGCTAAATGTCTTCTCCGACGCATTCAGGTCTCATTTCACTCGTAACTCAGTCCCACAGAAAAGAGTCAACCAATGACTTAATTTGCATTTACCACAAGTGTCATTATCTGGCTTCATTTGGAGCCATTTTAATGGATGCACTTCTTCGGGAATAAAACTTTTCCATGTTTAAGCATAGAAATATCTTTGCTAAACTTTTACGTGCGTCGACTGACAGATTCATACAGATCAGTAAGAACATCAATAAGTGAAATGCACTTTGAAGGAAAACGTATAGAAGCACAAATAATACAATGATGTAGCATGCGGCTGTTTCAAGGATACGTTAGATATCCTTCGTCACTGCAAGAGAACCAACAGACCCGAAGAAGAATGGGTACAAATGAATATGAAGAGTAATAACTTCGACAATAAGAGTTTACAATTTCATCCCAATAGCTCAACGATAGAGCGTCGGCAGGCCATTCTGGAGAACCAGAGCTCGATTCCCGCTCCTGAACCAATCAATACTGTATAGGTTAGTACACAGATGTCAGAGGTCTGAAACTGACCCTAGTACGACTAATACGGATTCTGTGGACTTTGGAAGATGAGCGCCGATTACAAATGGGGAGGATAGCGGTCACGCAGGATATTAACCTGGCTAAAAATAGTAGTAGCAGGAGGCTAACCTGAGGTAAAAATAGCAGCAGGATGAAAATATCAGCAGTCAGTCAGATGGTAAATACCCTGCCAATTTGACAATAGGGGCTGGAAAATTCAGAGTCCACTTTGGCAATAAGAGTTTGCAATTTGGTCCCAATAGTTCAGCGGTAGAGTGTCGGCTGGCCTGTTCGTAGATCCAGGATTCGATTCCCGGTTGGGGCAGCAAGGCGTTTTGCAAAATGTTACCTAAAAACAAAAAAATACTATAATAAATAAAAGAATTACCAAAAATAAGGATTTAGGTAAAATAAAGATATACGAAAAATAAAGATTTATGGAAAGTACTATAATAGAAGATTACCTAAAAAATACTATAATAAATTATCTTTGCGCAAATAATACTTCATGCAGGTTGTCATTCTAAAGTTGAGTTCTTTACCATTAAGATGCCGCGTCCTCCGAATGATCCTTTAGGTATATCCTCAGAAAATATTCGCACCGACTCCGTCATAACGAGCGCCATTATCTAAACGAGCGAGGCCCATTTAGCATAATACTAATGAGCGGCTACTGTTTGCTTCACTCTCTGAATACATTGAGACAAAGAATGTTAAATGTCTTCTCCGGCGCATTCAGGTCTCATTTCAGTCGCAATTCAGTCCTACAGAAAAGAGTCAACCAATGACCTAATTTGCATTTACCTTAAGCGCTATTATCTGACTTCATTTAGAGACATTTTAATGGATTGGATACCGGCAAAGTGTGAAAAGCATTGTACAGAATGCCTAGGTAATGTATGGAATAATGAGGCATTATATAGAATGACAAATACTATTCCGGCAATGTGTGAAAAAGGTTTATATTGAAAAGATGCTTGTGAAAATGTAAGAAGTGCAATATGTAAGATATGTGATTCTTTTTTACCGAAAGAGAAAAATACAAGTGCTGAATTACTAGTTGCTACCATGTAGACTGGAATGAAAACATATGTAGCATAATCCCTTTTTAATTTTTGGCGATTTTAGGTGAGATTCTGGGAATCCCTGCTGTGATTTGGAGAGTATTCCATTTAGGCAAATCCTTCCGCTTCTTTTGTCGCCAAGGTAAAAATCGTAGCATTCCATTCTGGCAAATATTTCCGCGTTTTTTTTTATCTTCAGTCGTAATTTTTCCGCTGTTTGTGCAACAGTTGATCTGTGGCATTTTAAACATAGGTCTATGCCTGCTGAAAACACCGCAGAATTCGACGCCGCTGGCTGTCGGATGCTGCACACTGTTTGTTCAATTAGAAACTTGTCACCAAAGTAATTTATCGTCGAGGTAATTTATCGCCAAGTAATTTTGTCGTCAAGGTAAAAATAATAATATTTTCTGATTTTCATGTTGTGCTCTATGAGCCAAAGAACACCTGTTGCACAAACAGCGTGCAACCTCCGACAGTCAGCGGCACCGGATTCTACGATATTTTAGCGGCGTACATCACAAGATTTGATTTAAGATTATAGTATCTCTATAGAAAGTTTTGCAAATCTCTATATCTCAAAAAATAATCATTCTATAAGTTTCTGAATAAGTCGCCAAATTGGCGATAAATCGTCAAATCTAACAACCCATCTAACTAGGAATTCTTGGCAACCCTGGACTCATGTCATCCTCGCGTAATGCTGACGTCATGGACTGAGATTTTTTCGCCTGGCCTTCGAGACAGACGAAAGACGAGGCGTTAAAGGGGATATTGCGCATCCGCAACATTATGCATCCATAAAAAATTGAGCTACAGCCAGTAAAATCGGCATGCAAATGTCGTATTAAGTGTTATGCAAATGATCAAACTAACAGTCAAGATAGGACTTATGCAACGCGCATGAGAGTGACTCTTGTGCAAGATTTAAACGGACGGAGTTCTCACGCACTTTCAATTGGAATTATATTTCCGGCTTTGATACTGCAAGTTGTATACAAAAATGCCCTTGAAGCGTACTCGACAGTGCTACGAACAATTGTCGGACTTAAAGAGAGGTCGCATGATAGGTCTAAGGGAAGCTGGTGAGTCGAACAGAAGTATCAGTTTCCATTTCGGCCAAAGCGATTGGGTAGTGGTTCGGTGTTGGTAACTCTGGATCATAGAAGATAACCATTACAGAGACTGAGGAAGCTCCAAAGAGACAACTGCACAAGAGTATCGTGAACAGTAAGTAGTCAGAAGTAGCGCGCTGCAAGTAGCGAAACTACAATAGCCACCACTTTTTCTTGTAGTTTGTAGTGTAACGCGCTACTTTTAAAATAAGTAGTGTAGATACACTAATGTAGTGCGATAGTAGTGTAGCGCAATACAAACATATCAAAAGTTTGTATCAACTTCTGACGCGACTTTTAACGTTACGTCAGTAAGCAAACAAGGTGTCATTCTGCATATTACGTGATCACCCTTTCATCTTTTATACAGAATGTAATGTTCTGGGCAACACTGTACGAATTCGCAAAACGCCAAGCGCTTTGGAACAAATAAAAAAAGTAGGTTGTTTAAGCTGACAAGATATCTTCAGAGTGCCTGTCTCTCTCATAATACTAAATGAGACGAGATGGAACTCAATGCATTCTGCTGTCGAACGCATGTGCCAGTTCCTGAAAGGAGAAGACGAGTTCCTGAAAGAAGAAACGAGAAGAAACTACATAAGACTTTTGATGCTGTACTATTAGGAAATCCATTGCCTCATGAAGTTCAATTTTTATATGGATATATTCAGATGTGTTATGTCCCAAGATATCATGTTTATCTGATTGCAATTTTGAGATGCACATTCTATTAAAAATGAACAAACATGTTTCTAAATAAATTGTTTTTACTCTTATCTTATTTTACACTTTTATTCTATTTTATACTTTCGTTGTATTTTATTATTTTCAAAAATGGGTTAAATCGTAAAGATTGGTAAGTTGATCCGTTAATTTGGGAATCAGTGAATTTTACTTATTCAGAATAAGTATGTTAAATTACAAAATTACATCCATATCCTCAAATTTTCGAGTAAATTGAAGATGTGGCAAAATTCGTCTTATAAAAGTAGTTAAGTAGTGACTACATTTTAAAAGTACTTTGTAGTCACTACTTTTTTAAAAGTGTAGTTGTAGTCGTAGTTAACAACATTTGGCTTAGAGAAGTTGTAGTTCACTACAAAAGAAATGCAACTTTTCCAACAACTGATTGCGTAGTCTGAAGTGGATCCAGGTCCACACTAATGTCGTCGCTATTGGTCATTCAAAGGTATTTGCCATCCTCCATGCATCCTGTCATAAAATGTCGTCTTCTTGTTGCCACCATTTCTTAATAAAACATTTTTCTTACACCCAAATTCTAATCATTTGAAAATCTCCTCAAATGATGTAGACATGTCGAGTTTCCCGGCTGTAGCTCAATTTCTTATAGGTGCATAAGTAAATATATATATATACTATATATATATATATATATATATATATATATATATATATATATATATATATATATATATATATATATATATATATACTATATATATATATATAATATATATATACTATATATATATATATATATATATATATATATATATATAAATTTTCACTTTTATTGCAAAAATTTTTTTGCATATGACCATAAATTTAGTAATATATGGCTTGTAGAGAAAAATCTAAGTGAGTGTATAACGAATTACTTGGCGGTTAATAGACCATCTGATTATCTTATGCATAACATGAGATTAAGTATGTATTTAATGTGAGGTATAAATTAAGATGTTTAGATCATCATATAGATATCATATAACATGTATCATTATGTCTCAGTAACCTCCAAGAATTATTTGGCGAATCTATAACGAATTACTTATTCATAGTTACTTGTTAGCAATACTAGTATTTGAACTTTGCTTTTCCCCATGCTGCAACACAACACGTCAAAAATATGCACTTACACTATTTGAAGGGAATTTTTGTTAGATTTTCTCAGAAAAGCCATTTTAATAAATCCATTGAGGAATAGCGTAGGCAGCTTAAAAATGGAAAACAAAGAAAAGATAGTGAGCAATCCCTTTAAAAATTGTTTTTTTTTTCGAGGAACATATACGATAATTTCCCAGGGTGATACACGGTGAAAAACTCTCTTCCGGCTTAAATGTATTTAGGGTACCTTTATAAGTTCTGGTTATGCTCTCACGTTCCTACGCTGTAAAAACTTTATTGAACCATAAAATGCATTTTTATGGTGTGTCTAGCTGCAGACACTGCTTACGCTAGAGTAATCTCGATAAAAATAGCTTCTCCAAAAACACATTTTGGATGTCGGATTAGAAAGTTCTATATACTTTGAGTGGGAGTATGTGTGGTAAGTTTGAGTGGGGCAGAGCAATTTGAAGAGAGTTAAACCACATCCGGGCAATGCGCCTCGAGTCCAATGTCTAATTTTGAAGCTTCAAAAAGGTGGTTTGCAATTTTTACTTTCCCTGAAATACATAGTAATGCATAGGGAAATTTAAGATGCCACGCTAAAAATGCGAAAAATCTATTTTTAGAGTGACGTCTGTCTGTCTGTCTGTGCAATGTATGTATCCAGTTTAACTCAAAAACTGGTGAACCAAATTTCATAAAATTTGTGTGTGTTCATGGTGCTAATTAGATTTTGGTACGATTCGCGATAAAAAAAAATCGCTTTTTTTGCAAAATGTCCCGTAAAAATTATCTGTATCCAATCTAGCTGAAAAAATAATAGATCACATTTAACAAAATTTGTAGATACGCCGCTTGTGGGTTATCCTTGTACTGATTAAATTTTGGTACGATTCGGCAAAAAATAACCTGCCTTTTCTTTCGAAATGGCCCGCAACCCGCGAAACTCGTCAAAATCTAAAAATAAAAACTACTTATGCTCAAATATATCCATTAAATGCTTGTTCTATACGTACTTTTTCAGGATGAAAATTATAAGATCTATCCCATTATACTAGGGCAAGCCGTTCTCGAGATATTGTAGCTCTTTGGATATTAGCTACGCCACCTTTGAAGATAAGTCCAGTTACCAAATGAGAATGCAATTTAATTAAATTCACTGTAATTTTAAATAGCTATGGGTTTTTTTTTGTGCAATTAAACTAAATATAATGGACTATAGAAGAAATAAAGAGAACATGAATATGAGTCTGCAGGAAAGTCATGTGCTGCCTACATCAGTTATTTTTCCTCACCCTACTATGGTAATAGTGTGGTTATAACATAATGTGGTAAAAAAAATAGGATGATTAATATTTAATTAAATGAATGATAGATAGTGTTTTCATTATCGTATTTGTCCGACATGTAATCCGCTTTATTTATACAGTCCGGTATCAACCAATATATAAATATATGTCCTATATGAGTCTTAAAAGACGTCTTTCGATTAGTTTCCATACCAAACTTTTCTTATGTGTATGAATGGAGAAACAAAATATGGAAACATAAATTGAAAAATATTCCATTTTTACTTTTCCTGCAATACATGGTAATGTATAGGGAAAATATTGGAATCGTGCCGCAAATCGCAACTCGAGTTTTCGACTGATCTACGCGTTTCGAGACCTCTAGAGCACGAAATAACTATTTTTAGCGTGACATCTGTGTCTGTCTGTGCAGATTTTTATCCACTCTAACTAAAAAACGAATTGACCGAATTTCTTAACATTGGGTAAATAAGTCACTTGTAGGCGAATATGGTGCTGATTAATTTTGGGTACGATTCAGGATAAAAATATCCCGCCTTTTTTTGCAAAATGGCCCGCAAAAGTCTGTATCCACTCTAGCTGAAAAACTAATAGTTGAAAAACATAACCCATTCGTTTTTGCAAATTAGCCAGCAAAAACCGTCAAAATCTAAAATAAAAAACTACGTATGCTCAAACATAACCATTATATGCTTATTTTATACGTAATTTTTAAGAAAGAAGAATAGAATAAGATCAACCCCATTGCACTTAGACTAGCCGTTCTCGAGATATTTAAGTTTTTCATATTTTCTCTACGCCACCTTTGAAAATAAGTCCTGTTACCAAATGAAAGCTAAAATTGAATTAAAAGTGAGTTAAATTTAATAAAATTAAAGAGAACGTGGATATAAATAAGTCTGCAGGGAAAGCCATGTGCTGTCCACATCACATTTTTTCATTATTATTCTTTCAGTAGACTGAAATGTTATACTATTGGAGTGGTTTATTAACTTGCATGCTTAGCTCATTTTATATACAATCAACATACCTTGATCCTTAATGTCCACTTAGGCTCAATGGATAAACTGTGTTCTAATTTACTTTGTAGACTTCATCAGTCCAGAACATTAATTATTATTGGATAACTGTACTGCACATTAATAGCTTGCACTACATATTAATTAAGATCAGTGGATATGTAGCAATCAAGAATTATTTTACAATTCTTGGAATTTTTACTTTCGCGAAGTATACTTTTTAATATCCTCTAAACCTGGGTTAAACTCATCCATTCTGATTATTTTTTATTCCAGTTTATTAGATTGATTACAAATTATCTAAAACTTTACAAGGGTTAGAGAACTCTTCAATTAGGCGCGTTTCAAAGTCCAGGATTACTTTTCCATTGCAGACACCATAATCCTTTGATTAGTCTTTCACATCTGGCATTATTCGGACGGAGATAGCCAGGTAACGCAATGACAGCCACGGATCTTATTATGTACCACAATTTACAGAACGGATATAGACTGTGTTTTAAAAACTGGCACAGTACCACTTAGCTGGATTAAAACTACTTGAAAATGTATCCCACTCTACAAGAGATTGCAACAGTCAAGTTATCAGTATCCATAAACCTCAACATTTTAGTACCTCTCCAATTTTGTATACAGTTAGGATTTCATGCCGACATTTCACTTACCGGCTATTCCATCCTGATCAGCTAGTAAAAATGCTAAACCCGTCCGCAGATATAATTATCTGCAATGGGAGCGTAATTGAAAGAGAGTCTGCTGTTTGACCTCTTTATCCAAAGATATGTTTAAACAAGAAAGATCAATCATGCATAAAGCTTCTTTCCAACAGAAATGCATTTCTGTTTAAACATCTCTAAAATACGATACATTCATCTCTGATATATTTTTAATTATCACAGAACTAGAACAATTTATTTCACTTGAAAACTTAAAACCCCATAGGAAAAAAATTAACTTTATTCAAATGACGTCATCGAAATATAAATCGTCTGGTTCTCTATGCAGAATCAGTGATTATTTCATTCATACACTTTTATTCCAAATTCCAGAGTTAAATAATTTGGCGTGAAAAACATTCAGCCATTCTTATACACCTCATCTTACAATCACTTGTTTACATTCTGCATCCATTAAAAATAGGCTCACTCAAACAAAAAATATTTTCATTGCGTTGGCGCAGTATATAGATACAGAGAAAATACGCAGAAATAAAGAGGTTGTAGGACGGGTGCAACACTCAATATAAGTTAAAATTTTTTTTTAATATCACGATATTTACTTTGAGGAAAAAATATGGATGCTCTATTTTATTTTGACCTGGGCCACGTGATCTTTCCATATTATATGGGTGTCATTATTATTTTGATTATTATTTTAAAAACTACCGAACTCATTTTGCTGAATTTTTTTATATATATTATGGGATAATTTGAATATTTCCTAAAACTCTCGAAGTCATTTGTGAATTTTCACTTTGCTTAATTTTTAAAACTAGACCCCATAGGGTTCAATGCATTTCACTTTTTCAACCCGGGTTCAATCTGAAACTAATTGGGTGATATTATTCATTTACTTTCCCATACGTCCCAGAGACTGCTTCGACAACATACTAAAATTGTATTTAGATATAGTCATTCTTACGGCAGTTATTGGAGGAACGGGCAGACAGAACGAAAAAAGTCATAAACACTTTTCAATTATGTTGTAGAGTGTTAAAATGTGGAAACTTGTATAAAAACATTTAGATAAGGAAAACTAGTCCATTCCGATCTAAAAGTGAAAATAAATGTTTTGAGTTTCAAGTAAAATATCAATATTGTCCTCATTGATAAAGATCGTTGCAAATAATCCCAAAATTGAATGTCGTTTCCGGTCAGTAGAAATGCCGGAGATCGGTCAATTACGAGAAAGCAACTCGAGTGAATCGTTTTCTGTCTTTGGTTTCTGGCGATGTTTACGGTTGGTTTAGTTCCTATTCAGTTGTGAATGGTTCATTTCTACTTTCCCTACAATACATGGTAATTTATGGAGCATGTATCGGAATCGTGTCGATCATCGCAACTCGCATCGGACGGATCTACACGTTTGGGATCTGTAGAACACGAAAAACAATTTTTAGCGTGACACCTGTGTGTGGGTGTGTCTGTCTGTGTAATCTATGCATCCACTCTAACTCTAAAATGAATAGATCATAAAATTGGATGGTTACATTTTATTTGTGGGTTACCCTGGTGCTGATTAAATTTTAGTGTGATTGGGGCTAAAATAACCTATCTTTTTTTGCAAAATGGCCCGCAAAAATTGTATGTATCCACTTTAGTTAGATACTATTCGACTTAATTTAACAAAATATTGTAGATAAGCAAAAATCATTAAAATATAAAATAACACACTATGTCTGCTCTCCGGCCGTCCAAATAGTTGCTCTTAGTCCTCTGGACGAGTCGGACGGTCTGGGTCTTCTACTATGTCTGCTCTAATATATTAAATAAATGCTTCTTTTATATATAATTTTTGATTGCGAAAAGAATAAAAGCAACCCCATGATTCTAGGACTAGCCATTCTCGTGGTATTTTCTTTTTT
This sequence comes from Amaurobius ferox, assembly GCA_951213105.1. Taxonomy (NCBI): domain Eukaryota; kingdom Metazoa; phylum Arthropoda; class Arachnida; order Araneae; family Amaurobiidae; genus Amaurobius; species Amaurobius ferox. Next base: position 108,666,043 of record OX578154.1, on the reverse strand, counting down.
TGTCGCATTTTTACTTCGTCACCTTTGAAAATACTCAATAAAAACGAAAATAGAGTTAAAAGTGCCAAATCAGTGTCATTTTAAATGATGATAAGTATTATTTTATTTCCATTAAACATAATTTATTAAAAAAAGAGAGGAAACATGATAATGAAGTAGATAAGGAAAGTCATGTGCTGCTCCCATCTGACTTTCATTTTTCCTACATTAAATGTAAAGGGAAAGTTAAGTGCAGCTCACACCTGACATTTTTTTTCCTTGCATTAAATGTAAAGTGAAAGTCATGTGATGCTCCCATCTGACTTTTATTTTCCTTACACTAAATGTAAAGGAATAGTAATGTGCTGCTCCCATCTGATATTTATTTTCCCTACACTAAATGTAAAGGGAAATTAAGTGCCCCTGCCATCTGACTTTTATTTTCCTTACACTGATTGTAAAGTGGAAGTTATGTGATGCTTCCATCTGACTTTTAGTTCCTTACATTAAATATAAAGGGAAAGTGATGTACTGCTCCCATCTGACTTTATTTTCCTTGCATTAAATGTAAAGGGAATTTTATGCGATGCTCCCACCTGCCTTTTATTTTCCTTGCACTAACTGTAAAGATAATTTTATGTGATGCTCCCAACTGAATTTTATTTTACTTGCATTAAATGTAAAGGGAAATTAATGTGCTGTTCCCATTTGATCTTTATTTTCCTTGCATTAATTGTAAAGGGAAAGAAATGTGCTGCTCCCATCTGACATTTACTTTCCTTGCATTAAATGTAAAAGGGATTTTATGTGATGCTCCCACCGGACTTTTATTTTCCTTGCATTAAATGCAAAGGGAAGTTAAGTGCTCCCCCATCTGACTTTCATTTTCTTTACACTAAATGTAAAGGGAAAGTTATGTGCTGCTACCATCTCACTTTTATTTTCCTTACACTAAATGTAAAGGGAAAGTCACGTGCTGCTTCCATCTGACATTTATTTTCCCTACACTAAATGCAAAGGGAAAGTAATGTGCTGCTCGAATCTGACTTTTATTTTCCTTACACAAAATGTAAAGGGAAAACTATGATGCTCCCATCTGAACTTTATCTCCCTTGCATTATATGTAAAGGGAAAGTTATATGATGCTCCTATCTGACTTTTATTTTCCTTACACTATATGTAAAGGGAAAGAAATGTGCTGCTCCCATGTGACATTTATTTTCCTTGCATTAAATGTAAAGGAAAATTATGTGATGTTCCCATCTGACTTTTATTTTCCTTACACTAAATGGAAAGGGTAGAAATGTGCTGCTCACATTTGACTTTTATTTTCCTTGCATTAAATGCAAAGGGAAAGTTTTGTGATGCTCAAATCTGACTTTTATTTTCCTTACACTAAATGTAAAGGGAAAGTAATGTGCTGCTTCTATCTGACTTTTATTTTCCTAACACTAAATGTAAAGGGAAAATTAGTGATGCTCTCATCTGACTTTTATTTTCCTAACACAAAATGTAAAGGGAAGGTCATGTGCTGCTCCCATCTAACATTTATTTTCCCTACACCACATGTAAAGGGAAAGTTAAGTGCTGCTCCCACCTGGCTTTTATTTTCTTTGCATTAGATGTAAAGGGAAGTTAAGTGCTCCTCCCATCTGACTTCTACACTATATGTAAAGGGAAAGTAATGTGCTGCTCCCATGTGACATTTATTTTCCTTACACTAAATGTAAACGGAAAGCAATGTGCTGCTTCCATCTGACTTTTATTTTCCTTACACTAAATATAAAGGGGAAGTTATGTGATGTTCCCATCTGGCTTTAATTTTTCCTACAAAATAATGGAAAGTATGGTAATGGGGATCGAACATACGACACGGATATGAAAAATTGACAGGTGTTGATAAATTTGAATGTATAGTTATGTGCTGCCCACAACAGATTTATTTTCTCTTTATTGAAGCGCTTAGGGTACACTCTCTAGAAAAAACTTTCTTGCTGTTCTTCCTCTTTATCCTACATTTTTTCATTGCTGTGTTAACAAGGAACCATTTGTAGTATGTTTCCTGCACTCGTCTGAGCGAAATATTTTATATTCGTAGTTGTTGTCCGGTGCTCTCACTGCAATATGATAAACACACAGAAAGTAGTATTCCTAAAAAAATAAGGTTACATTCTTGGATGTTAATAACATCTGTGGTTGGAGTTCTCTGGTGATTAAACACGAAGCGTTACGAAAAATTGAAACCCTTTGTACGCTTTTCTCTCCAAACCTAATAAAAAAATATAAGTATATTTTCTTGTTGTATCAGAAATGGGGTACACATTATGAAAATTTAAAAATAATTTCAGTATTTTTAAACCGTTCCTTTACGAAAAATTAACAGAAATATTTTAAATTAAAATTTTTTTAAAGATGTAAAACAAATTTGTAATTTTTATTAGAAATTTATAGTTACTATGAAAGGTGCAAGCTATCAGATACATGCTGTCTCGTGTGCAAAGTTGCATATTCTTATGTCACCGAGGGGTTTCCAGATTGTCTGAAAATATTCTTCAACTCCCTCGTTTTTGTCCGTTCTGGGGGACAAAACCTAAAATCCCTCCATCCCGTGGTTAACACTGTAAATCTGCAACAGTTCAGCCTTCTTTGTCCCCAGAAGGCATCTGTGCCCCCCCTCCCACAATGTCTAAAATATGTAAATCGTATCTGAAACGGTTGTGTTGTGTTTAAAAATATAAAAATGTAAATTGATTAATATGTACATTTTGTCTGGCGGTCATGGCCTATATTGAAGCAAATGTTCTTCACTTATTCTCACTTCGCCAATGATGAAGGGCATAATAGAGACCTAAATCGCTACGGCAGTGTGAATTTTTGTTCGTCGTAATATAGAGATTTTAATAAAGAATATTTAAGCCTATTTTTTGTTTGTTTTTCAATTTAAAAAAAAATAAGGTCATTGAAAGAAGTACGGACAATTATCTGTTGTCCACATCAGATTTTTACTAAATATGCTTAGGCTTTACCATTTATAAACAAAAACTATCTTGGCAAACATTCATGTATAATCACACTTTTTCTATACATTGGCTTTGAAAACGGAACTTCAATAGCGATTGGATAAAACAAAAGTTCTGCATATTCTCCATTTTGTGTATACTCTCATAATGTACGTGTACAATTCATTTTAATTTTCTTTACAATATATCCTAATGTATAAGGAAAGTATTGGAATCATACCGAAAATCGCAACTCGAGATTTCGACGGATCTTCACGGTTAGTGACCTTTAGAATACGAAAAAGCCATTTTTAGTGTAGCATCCGTGTGTGTGTCTGTCTGTCTGTGCAATGTATGTATCCACTCTTAAGTCTAAAACGAATGGTTCCAATATCATAAAATTGGTAGGTAAATTGGAAGAGTATACAATCAAATAGCACTTAAATATTCCACTCATTTAACAGAATAATCGATATTATTCTCAGAATGCTGACAAAACAAGCGGTACCATTCTCAAAAATACGGACAAAAGTCACTGTCCACTGTAGCTCTTATATTTTCAACTCGTCAACTGAGCTCTAACGGAGTCAATGTCCTTTTCATAGTCTCCCTATAGGAATTTCTGGAAATCTCTCTGTAGGAATTTCCAAAATTATCCAACATCTCCTAAATTAATCGTTATTTCGTGAAGTTTCTGGAACATTCCGAAAATCGCCAAACTTTTCGATAAATAGCCCAACCTGGCAAACCTTCTTCTGACTCAAAATTTTAGCAACCATAAAGTGACGTCAGGGAAAGCTTGTTCGTACCACTGTCTTCTGGAGAAAACACTTCCATGCACCGTTTGGTCTGCGATAGAGACTAAAAATAAGACGGGGGGGTGGGGGGCAGCAGTGAGAGACTATTACACGTTCGCAATCGTGTGCTCCAATATAACCAAATCGTAATTTTTGAAGATGAAAATAATAAGACTTATCCCTTTATCCTAGGACTAATCGTTCTCGAATTATATTTTAGCATTTCTGCTCCGCCTCCTTTAAAAACACGCCCCGTTACAGAGTGAAAACAAAAATTAAATTCAAAGTGCCATTCGAAGTCATTTCATATAATGGTGCTTGTTATATTGTGGCATTCAATTCATTTCAATAAATGATTAAAGAAATAAATATAAAATGAGATTGAGTCTGTAGGGAAAGTCATGTGCTGCCCACATCTGGCGTTTATTTCGATAATTCTTTCGCGAAGTACAACATTTCCGCATTACCCAAGGCGACGCTATAGACTCGTAGTAGACTGCTTAGACAAGTCCTGAGGGCTTTTATCTTTATTGGATGTAATAAGTTGCGACATGTCTCTTTCATTGATGATTGCTTTTGCGTCTGTTGGAATACAATCGGTTTTCCTAAAAGTTTCTTGACTGCTTCAAATAATAGTTATTAAAGGTTTGCATTGACTATGACAGAACCGAAAAAAAAAACATTTTACACTTTAAGGCATCACAAAACGTTCCATATTATTCCTAAATAATAAACAAAATCTTATAAAAATATCCTTTTAAGTTACACGGTTTTAGTAAAATTCCTCAAAAACTAAAAAAATAATAAATTATAGCAATCGCAACATTCTGGGTCGTATGTGACCCAAAATAAAATCTTGGGCCGCCCATAAAGAAATTGCATTGGGACATGAGCAGAATTTTAAGGAACAAGTGATAACATACGAATGCCATATATAAGAGTGATTTCGATCAATCCATTTAAATTTTTCTCTGACAATGTTGATTAAACAGTATTCTTATATATGTCATTCTTATATTATCACTCCCATTGTTCGTGAAATTTCTATTAATGTCTAAATGCAATTAATTATTTTATGGGCGCTCCACGTTTTTTTTTTTTTTTTTTTTTTTTTTTTTTTTTTTTTTTTTTTTTTTGAGTCGTAAATTACCAAGAATATTGTGATAGCAGAAAATTAATTTTTACGTTTTAGTGCATTTTACTAAAACATTGTAATTTAAAAAGTTTTTTATAATATTTCATTTTATACTTCTTAGTCTTTTGCGATTTTGCAATCTGTTTTTCATCACATATCCAATCAAACCTCTTTTTATGATACATTTATAGATTATTTTCTTTAAGTAAAAAATTATTAATTTTCAAATCGCCAAATGCGGTATCACGAGTTGAAATTTTGCTCGTTAGATATATTATACATATATAATACAGAAATTTCAAGCTTTCCCCAAAAACGCGCCTTTTTCTTTCATAATTCTTATTCGAAATCCCTATTGTGTTCACACACTAATTGCAACCATATTAAATTCCATCCCACGCAACTAATATTAACAAAGTCTGCCAGTACTTCCTATTTTCCTCTACCATACCATATATGGCCACTACTCTTAACCCCAACTTAAAATTTCTTATATAAAACTGCATCTCCATCCCATTTTTAAAGCATAAAGAACACGAAGACAACATATGTTCCATGTCGTCACAATTTCCTCCCTCCGCAATAACTGTAAATTGTGGGAACCAACACAGACTGCTCTGAGATTTCTTACGAGATGGACGCCGACGGAGAACTCGGCCTTATGTAACAAATGATGTTTTACAAGCGTCATCTAATAAAGTAGATTTTTGTAACTTGAAAAGTCTCTTCCCTGGACTACCTCAACAACTATTACATATATACAGGATGTCCCAAAAAGATTGAAACTCGCTTTAATTCCTTACCTGTTGGAGATTTGTGGGCAATGCAAATTGCAAAAATGTTGAAAGTAAGGTAGGAAAGAAGGCTAAGTTAATGAAATAGTCCTCCCATTCATTTTCAGAAACTCACACTTTTTAAATTTTATACGACCCCCTTAGACAAATTGGGTCAATCAGAATTTTTTTTTATTTTTAATGCAACAAGACCATTAAAAAAAACTGCATAGCTGTGTCTTTGAAATTGAACGAGTTATATTTGTTTATGAATGTTTAAGCGAAATATCGAAATTTTTTAATACGAAGGTATATTTTTGCAGACCTTTGCAGCGCATTTGTTTTTGCAGCGCAATAGTTCTGACGAGAATACCAGCTATAATAAATTTAAATAATATTAAATTTAGTTAAAATTACAAAATTATAACTTTCTCATACTTACATCCTTTGCTTTAAAAATGTGTCTATTTCATTTCTATTAGTCACCTGTCTACTATAAATGATGCGATCACCTCTGTAAAGACACAGTATCAGCATGTCAGAGCACCCAATGGGCGTATATATTCTTCTTCATTCTTTTTTTCAATTTTACGGTCTAAAAATGACCATTTTTTATTGCTCAAAACTAATATATGTTCCATCCTGATTTTGAATATATATATTTTTTGTTAGAAAGCAATATTTTGCATAAAAATGAGATTGAAACAACTTTATTGCAAATGACTCTTTTGCCCATAACCTACCTATGAGCAGGCCACGCTGTTTTTTCTTCCACTTATATTCTCGCTGAGCTTAGATCATTCGTCGTCGAGCTTAGATCATTCGTCGTCGAGCTTAGATCATTCGTCTCGCTGAGCTCAGATCGAGTGACTACTATATGGATTCAGAATCACTAGAATCTGAATCCATATAGTAGTCACTGGATCAATCAGAACTATCGTCTTCCGTCTCAGATATATTAATTTCAAAGTCCTCTTCTGAATCACTCTCTGAATCCATCATAGAAGGTTAGTTTGATATGCAAAAATTAACTGACGAAAACAAAATGCACCCACAATTCTAAAATAAAAGCACTGAAACGATATGATTAATGCACTGAATGATCACTATCCAAGCACTGAATGATCACTATCCAAGTGGAAAAGTTTACCGCCAAAATGAAGAGAAAAGCAAAACAAGTAGAAGCATCTATTAGAAATATGTAGAATTATAATAATAACGTGAAACACAATGAGACGTATTTTTAACGGCGAAATCACTTTCGTGGAGAAAAAATGTCTATCCGTCGTCAGGGAAACGACCCCGGGCGTGGGAGCAAAAAAGCACCACGTGTGGGAGACGACGCCGGGCGTAAGGGCAAAAACACGCTGAACGTGTGGGAGACGAAGCTGGGCAAGATGACCGTGCTGAATAAAAATCTGAAATCCGTTTATCAAATTGACCCTTTGATATGGAAAAATAGCCTCTCAAAGTTTAGTTTTTTTTACAGTTTGTGTGCTTATACTCTCAGGCTGAAAGTGTTGCCATAGTATATTGCAATTGCATGGGTACAAGGAAATATATATAATGTCCCTGGAGCTAGAAATGAGAACCCCCCCCCCCCCCCATGATTCAGATAGATAGAAAAGTTAATATTGTAAGGTCGTCTCACTTTTAGAAGTTCAGAACCATGGTGTGAGAAATACTATCTTCCTCCTTTATTATCAAATTCATGTTTTAAACAATGAAACAAATGCAAAATTGATTTATAGTAGATCAATCAGTTCGAGCAGAATGGTATGACCCACGAAATTAGAGAGTGAAAAATGTAGCATTGTTTTTATGCAAACAAAATGAGTGATCGTGATTCACATTCAGATTTATTTAATGGTCATACTTTACCATAATTACATTCCCTTTGCGTCTCCATCCATAATTAAAATTAAACTATTATGAAAAATAACTTTCAATTTGAATTATAATTATAAATTGCGTATTCAAAATACTTTATCTATCAGAGCGTTATAATTTCATGATTTGTCGTAAAATGTAAATTTTCCCCACACAATATTTATCGGCCAGCAGCTATTGCTGGCAATATATTATTTCCTGGAATTCCAGGAATACAAATGAAAATGTGTTTCGAATTTTAATTAATATTTTTGGAAAGGGTCCGCTCGAGCGTGACATCTGACTATTTCAGATTACTTTTAATTTAAATATTAAATTCTTACCATGCATTTGAGTATTACCAATGTCGTTCCAAGAGATATATTGATATTTAAATTTATTACTACTTTCCTTATATACATATAATGTAAAAGGAAAGTATTGTGACGGGGTCGAACTTTCGAATTCAAGTTTTTGACGGGAGAGCACGTATCAAACATTCCGGAACACGAATCAAACGTTTTCGAGATGATGTATGCGTGTGTGTGTGTCAGTGAGACGATAACTGAAGAACGAATAGACCGATTGGAACCAAATTTGGTACAAAAATTACTGGAAGTCTATCTTTTTACACGCAATCGCATGTTCAGAGCCTCCCTAAACGAGTGAAATTTTGAAAAATATCATCAAAAAATAAAAACCCTTACTCAAGTTACATAAATAGTCATTTCTTATGTAGGTGTTCATTAGAAAACGATTAAAATAAACTTTAGAACCGCTGGCTAGCATGGATCGTTTTCGAAATATTGTACATTTAAATAAAAATTGTCAAAAAATCATATAAAATTAAAAAAAAATATTTCCTATTGTTGAAATATGTTGACTTTTCATAAGTAATATCATGCGATAAATTGAGTGACATCCTTCTGGTGGATCTACCTAATTCCATTCGTGAGAAAAGATACTTTAGGTAATACTTTTGTATTTGGACGCCAATAGTCAGTTATCTGCGACAAGAATAATTTATTCCTACCGTCCATAACGCTTGGCGACGAATTTGGTGGAATGTCGCAAACTGGATGACTTTTTTAAATGTTGCCAAATTACCGAAAATATCGCTAAATTGATAAAAATGACGATTGGATGATGAAATAATTATTAAAGTATTTTAATATAAGGACTCTATCGATTACTGAAGATACTATCAATATTGATGATTGTTTAGAGTTGTGTGAAGTATTAGTGAATTGAGTATTTTGAAATAGTTTTACCTGTTGTCATCCTGAAAATCGCCCAATGAACAATTCAACGATAAAAACACAGTACCGTGGATCTTTTACATTATTTTTTTACTGTGAAAGGAGTGAATTCATTGCATTATATAAGGAAAGTCATATTCAGCCACATCAGATTTTTTTTTACTTTCTCATACTATGTAATAGAGCATAGAAAAAAAATAATCTTTTCATGAACGTTTTCTAATTTGAAATTTGGATGCCAATATATGTTTTAAGACCTTAACACGTTTTGACTATTTTTAAGTGATATCCGTTAGTCTGTCTGTCTGTCTCATGCCTGGTGTCGATTTCTTGTGCACACTAGAGCTGCCACATATATGGAGATATTTTCGCGAATCTTTATTTCCAGCTTTGCTATCGAAAAATCTAGAACTAGTGTGAGGTCCAAATAACCTTTCGATTATTATTTCCACCAGCTTTCATTATAATTTATGTTTACTTAAACTAACGATCCTAACTGATTTGGTTGTTTGACGAATCACCGACCCAATCAGCACTGTTTGCGTTCCTACGAGAAAAGAGTAATAAGTTTCCAGGCTCAAGTTTTCTTTAACTATTTATTTTGCCTAAAATTTCTGTTTTCCGGATATGCGAAAACAAAATAATCCTTTCACGCTATGTTTACCCTCTTCGAATCATTTTTACTGAGAAAAAACTCCAGAATCCTTTGAGGCACACTTTCATCGCAGCATTGTAGTCTTGTCACGACATAAGACAGAAAATAATTTTTTGTATATCTATTCATTGTTATGTACAAAGCTGAATAAGATGAATTGCGAGAAAAGTGGGGCGCATTGTTGCTTTTTATGCTTAGAAGAAATGACGATCTACAGATTTTCTGCATATAGAAAAAGATCAATTGTTTTCCTTGGAATCATTTCTAAGCCTCCATGCGTGGCGTGTGTTCTATTGTGTTTCAACAGATATAAACTCGGTATTGATGTTTATCTCTTTGAAATAAATCCTCTTTTAAGAAGCACAAAGAGAAATTTCGTGTTGTCCACACATGATTTTTGCTTCAGACTCAAATTCAGTTTCCCTTTATTGCTTTAAACAATTCATTGAGTTTAATGACACAAAGAAACACACATCATTATTTGGAATGACACCGCTCGTGCGATACGTCAAGAAATGGTTCATAAAAAGATGATCATTTAAGGAAATATTTCAGGTGTGCTTCACACAAAATTTCAATTTGAAATTGGCTACTTCGGAATGTCATGACCATGCATGAAAGGTTATATTTATGGCTCATTGATCACGAGAGTTAATAGTTTCACACATTGTTGTCAAAAATATCAGTGATGCAAATTTTACTTTCCCTGCAATACATGGTAATGTATAGGGAAAATGTTGGAATCATGTCGAAAATCGCAACTGGAGTTTTCGGTGGATGTACGCGTTCTAAGAACAATAGAATTCGAAAACACTATTTTTAGTATGACGTGTCTGTGTCTGTGCAATGAATGTATCCACTCTAACTTGAAAACTAATGAACCCCGTGTCATAAAATTGGGTCGGTAAGTCACTTATATGTGACCTTGGTGCTGTTTACTTTTTCATACTATTCAAGATAAAAGAATCCGCCACTGTAGCTGAAAAATTAATTGAACAAATTTCACAAAATTTGGTAGACAAATCAACTGTTGCTGCTGATTAGATTTTGATACGATTCAGAAAAGAAGAACATGCCTTTTTCCACGAAATAGACTGCAAAAATCTAACATAAAATACTACGCATGCTCAAATGCATAAATTAAATGCTTGTGTTATACTTAATTTTTGACGACTGAAAGAATGAGACCAACCCCTATACCCTAGACCTAACCGTCCTCGAGGTATTTGAGTTTTTTGCATTATTACTACGCCGCGTTTGAAAAAAATGACCAGTTACCAAATAAAAACTAACATTGAATTAAAAGTGCAATTTCAGTGTTATTTTGTGCAATTAAACTTTAATGAATAAATAAGGAAGCAAAAAGAAAATGAATTTGAGTTTGCAGCGAAAGTCATGTGCTGCCCACATCAGATTTTTTTTGTTCGTGGGGTCTTTAGTACCCTCGAGGGAAAGTGACCCTCTCCCGGCATTGTCACGTATGGCAGCAATCGAAAGATATTTTCGAGCCTTTTAAAGGGAGGGGTAGCATGCTGTAATTGTAATCATTTAAACCCGCGATACCGATTTTTGTAAAAACTTCCTCGTAAAAAATGCAAGCTACTAAGAATGGATTCTGGTATGAAAAAATCGAGTTGAGACCCAGTTCATTTTCATACGCTCTTACACACCAAGTCATTTAATGTTCCTGTTCCCAAAATGGTTTTAGGTGACAAAGGATTTCCAAAGTTCTACGTAAGATAAGATTGATAACCAGAATGTATGTCTAACTCTTTGATTACGGCTTCATGGGAATAATGCCATTCACCAATTTACACAGAACGTAATGAACCCGCTTAATATCCCGGATCCCATTGTACGAAAGCTGACACGATGGTTAATTCTCAATCATTCCAGACAGGGCACACGGGGATGCAATTCCTAATACGCTTCAAAGCGTAACTTCAAGCACTTTACATCTATGATATTACAATCTAATGGACAGGCTTTCACTGTGCACATATCGTATAATAAAATCTTATGTCGGTAGCCCATAGATGTCCCTACAAACACCCATTTATTTTCTCTTTATTTCTTTAATAATTCATGACATTGAGATGAATGCCGCAAAATAACACTCATCGTTATTTGAAAGCACACCAAATTGGCACTTTTAATCCCATTATTATTGTCCCTGCAATAAATGGTAATGTATAGGGAAAATACTGGAATCTTGCCGAAAATCGCAACTCGTGTTTTCGACGGATTGACATGTTTTGGGATCTCTAGAATACGAGAATACTATTTTGAGCTTGCTGTCTGTGTGTGTGTGTGTGTGTGGGGGGTCTGTCTGTTTGTCTGTTTGTGTGTGCAATGTATGTATCCACGCTAACTGAAATACGAATGGATCCAATTCCGTAAAATTTGGTAGGTAAGTCAGTTGTGAGTGGCTCTGGTGATGATTAGAATTGGGTACGAATCTGGATAAAAGAACCCGCCTTTTTTCTCGATGTGACTCTTAAACATTACCTGGATACACTCTAGCTGTAAAACTAATAGATCCAATTTTACAAAATTTGGTAAATAAGTAACTTGTGGGTTACCCTGGTGCTGATTCGTTTGTGGTACTATTTGGAAAAAACCTGAATGTTTTTGCGAAACGTTCTACGAAAACCCTCAAAATCTGAAATAAAAAACTTCATATGCTCAAACGATAAAAAGAATAAATTTGTGTAATATTTGCACATTGGCCACTCAACCAGCTGTTCATACCCTTGGGTAAATCGCGTGGCCTGCGTCTTTCACACACTCGAACATACCCAAATGTTACACACACACACACACCCGGCCGTCCAAACAGTTACCTTACACCTTTCTAGTAGGTCGGACGGTCTGGGTCTCAAAAACACACACACACACACAAGCATTACTTAAAAACGATTGATTTTAGTTTAGAACGTGCTCTTTCATTGACAACTCGAATTCGACCGAGTACTTTGAGTTTCAACTGAAAAAATCGAATTTGGGCAGCACATGACTTTCCCTACAGACTTAAATTCATTTTCTCTTCATTTCTGTAATAATTTCATGTGCTAGTGTGTTAAAGATCCAGACCGTCCGACTCATCCGAAGACTTGAGCAACCATTAATGTGCGAGTCTGTGTAATTTTAAACGCAATCGAATATTCGTTAGATTCCCGAATTTGTGAATGAAATTTTGAGAAAATCATGAAAAAAGCAGAGCTCTCAATAATGTTACATAAATAATAATTTCGTGTGGAAATTTTTATTGGAAAACGATTAACCTTAGTTTTAGAGACTCGTTCAAGCCGTTCTCGAGGTATTGCGCTTTTTTCAAATAAATTTATCAAAAAAAAAAACTCACATAAACTTAAAATAATTATTAACTATTATGAAATAGGTTCTCTTTTTATATGTAATATAAGGGGATACATGCGTTAACGTCATTCTCCTGAATCTAGTTCGTTCCATTCACGAGAGCAGATACTTGATGTCACTGTTTTGAATATTAATCTAACGATTCGTCAACACTCATATACGAAATGACCTTTTCTTCGTTTGCCTGTACATTTTGGCGATAAATATGGCGAATTTGTTGACTCATTTAACAAAATATCGCCAACATGGCGATATATCCCCCCACCCAGACTGACGAAAATGACGCTCAATGTATGAATTTGTTATAAAAATATTTTGGTACATGGTTTCCATTGATTATTGCGAATGTTATCCACATTGATCATTGATCAATTTACAATTGCGTGAAATATAAATTATAGGGGTGCTTCGAAATAGATTTACAGGTTGTCTTCCGAAAAAGCGCCAAACGTACAACTGAGCATTAAAATATATTGCGCCGTAAATTACAGAAGTCACTTCAACAATAAGAGCTTGTCATTTCACAGCAGTAGCTCGACGGTAGTGCATCGGCTAGCCAGTTCGGAGATCCAGGGTTCGGTTCCCGATTGGGTTATCAAGGCTGTTTAATATGGCGCCCGAAAAAAATTGCCCTGTAAGTTAGTGCAAAGATGTCGGAGGTCAGAGAGTGACCCTAGTACGTTTAGTGCATATTCAGGCAAATCTGGAAGATGGAGCGCTCGCAATAGTACCTGATGTAAAAATATCAGGATGTGGTCAGTCAGATGGTCAGTGTCCCGCCAATCTGGCATTAGACGGTGGAGAATGCAGAGTCCACTTCGACGATAAAAGCTTGCAATTTCGTCCTAATAGCTAGCTCTACGGTAGAGCGTCGGCTGGTCAGTCCGGAGATCCACGGTTCGATTCCCGGTTGGGGCGGCAATATTGTTTACAAAATCTTATACATTATATTTTCACTGTGAAAAAGTCAATTCATGGCATTATGTAGTGAAAGTCATGTACTGTGTACATAAATTTCTATGGCTTAACATCTAATTATATTACGGCAATACTTGTAAAAGCATGTCTGGATTATTGCGTGTAATCTTTTTGTCGACCCACACGTTCCTAGACAACACTTAAAAGCAATATGTGTAGTACATACAATAAGGAGGATAATATAAATTTCCGAGTTACGAAACCAGATTAAATCTAATACGGTTGCTGACGTCATTCAACACTCGCCGTGGCCCATTAGCTCTGTTCCTGAATTATTTATCTCTGGAAAAAGATTAAAACTCCAGTGGAAGAGATATGATATAATGTTCCTCACGACCGATATAATACTTTGCTATGCCAGCCAATGAATCGTTCGGATTCAGTTATATTGTAATTTGTTTGCTGATATCTATTTAAATATACCAGATGATGAATCAACAAGTTTTATATCACACTAGCATTTAGGTCATGGAGTTAGAGATGAGTCACGCTCCATGCCGAAGCTGAGTAAGGAGGTTAATAATGAGAGGTCTTCCCTAGTTTGAAAATCTGATGTGGGCGGCACATGACTTTTCCTACAGACTCAAATTCATTTACTCTTTCTTTATTTCATTAATAATTCATTACATTGAGTTTAATTATGCTCAATAACATGCATTATTTTTTAAAATAACTTTGAATTGAGACTTTTAATGCAGTTTTCGGTTTTATTAGGTAATGGGTGTATTTTCAAAATTTGCGTAACTAAATTGCGAATAGACTTAAATATATCAAGAAACACTCGATCTGGAATAATGGGGTAGGTCTTATTTTCTTCATCGACAAACATTACGTATAAAAAAGCCTTTAATAGAGACATGTGAGTAAACGTAGTTCTGTTTCTTTAGATGTTGAGGATTTTTGAGGACCATTTCGCAAAGAAAGACAAGTTCTTTTATCCCGAATCGAGCCAAAATCCAATCAGCAGCAGGGTAATCAATAAGTGACATATAAAAAATATGATATTGGTTCCATTAGATTTTGAGTTAGAGTGGATACATACATTGCACAAACACACACACACACACACACACAGAGAGGCACACACACGCGCTCACACAGTCACACACACGCACTCACACAGAAACACACACCTACAGACGTCATTCTAAAATAGTTCCATCGTATTCTAGACGTCTCAAAATGTATAGATTAGAGAAAGACAGAAATAGAGAAATAAAGATCAAGAGTGAAAGGAGGAAAAAGAGAAATGAAAATCGAGATAGAAGGAGAGAGAATAATAATTATCAAGAGAGAAAGAGAGACAGAGAAAAATATATATCAAGAGAAAAAGATAGAGAGAAATAATTTTTGAGAGAGAAATTAGAAAAAAAATAATGATCGAGATAGAAATAAAGGTAGATAGATAGAGATAGAAATAAAGTTAAAAAAAAGAGAGAAATAAAGAAAAATAAAGGGGAGAGAGAGAAAGAAAAAGTAAAAATTAAGAGAGAAATAAAGATCAAGAGAAAAAGGGAGAGGGATATATAAAGTTCGAGAGAGAAAGAGAGAAAAGAGAGAACTACAAATCGAGAGAGAGCATCAAAGATAGAGAGAGAAAGAGAGGGCGAAATAAAAATAATCGAGAGATAAATAAAGATAGAGAGAGAAAGAGAGGACGAAATAAAAATAATTGAGAGATAAATAAAGATAGAGAGAGAGAGAGAGAAAACTAGCGATAAATAAGTATCGAGACAGAGGGATCGAGAGGGAATTAAAGATCGAGAGAGAAGGAGAGAAAGAAATAAAGATAGAAAAAGATAGAGAAATAAAATTCGAGAGAGAAAGAAATAGAGAAACAAAGATCGAGAGAGAAGTAAAGATCGAGAGAGAAATAAAGGTAGAGAGAGGAATATATCGAGAAATACGTATCGAGAAAGTGGAAGAGAGACATGGAGATTGAGTGAGAGAGAAATAAAAATTGAGGGAGACTTAAAGATCGAGAGAGAAATAAAAATTGAGAGAGAATTAAAGCTCGAGAGAAAAAGAGATAAAAAATAAAGATAGAAAGAGATAGATATATAAAGTTCGAGAGAGAAAGAGAGAGCAAAATATAGAGTGAGAGAGAAAGAGAGAGATAGTATAGAAAGAGATAGAGAAATAAAAATCGAGAAAGAAAGAGCGAAATAGATAAAGATCAAGGGAGGAAGAGAGAGAAATTAAGATCGAGAGAGAATTAGAAACATTAAAGATCGAGAGAGAAATAAAAATCGAGAGGGAATTAAAGATCGAGAGAAAAAGAGATAAAGGAATAAAGATAGAAAGATATAGATGTATAAAATTCGAGAGAGAAATATAGAATGAGAGAGAAAGAGGGAGAGAAATATAGAAAGATATAGAGAAATAAAAATCGAGAAAGAAAGAGCGAAATAGATAAAGATCGAGGGAGGAAGAGAGAGAAATTAAGATCGAGAGAGAATTAGAAACATTAAAGATCGAGGGAGGAAGAGAGAGAAATTAAGATCGAGAGAGAATTAGAAACATTAAAGATCGAGAGAGAAATAAAAATCGAGAGGGAATTAAAGATCGAGAGAAAAAGAGATAAAGGAATAAAGATAGAAAAATATAGATGTATAAAGTTCGAGAGAGAAAGAGAGAGAGAAATATAGAATGAGAGAGAAAGAGGGAGAGAAATATAGAAAGCGATAGAGAAATAAAAATCGAGAAAGAAAGAGCGAAAGAGATAAAGATCGAGGGAGGAAGAGAGAAAAATTAAGTTCGAGAGTGAATTAAAAACATTAAAGATCGAGACTGAAATAAAGATGTATAGAGGAAGTGAGAAATAAAAATAGAAATGGATAGAGAAAGAAAGAGAAATAAATATAGAGAGTGAAAAAAGAGAGAAAAAAAGAAAGAGAAAGTAAAGGTCAAGAGGGAAAGGGAGAGAGAATTAAAGATCGAGAGATAAAGGGAAATAAATAAATAAAGTTCGAGAGAGAAAGAGAGAGAAATAGAGAAGTAAAGATCGAGAGAGAAAGAGAGAGATAGAAATAAAGATAGCGAGACAAAGAGTGCCAGAAATAAGTATCGAGAAAGAGGGAGAGATAATTAAAGATCAAAAGAGAAATAAAGATCGAGAGAGAAATAAAGATAGAGAGAACGATAGTAAGATATAAGTAGCGAGAAAAATGGAGAGCGAAATAAAGATCGAGAGAAAAAGAGAGAGAGAAGTAAAAAGATAAAGATATAGGGAAATAAAGATTGAGAGAGAAATAAAGAGGGAAATACAGAAAGAGATAGAGAAATAAAGATCGAGGAAGAGATATAGAGAAATAAAGATCGAGATAGAGATGGAGAGAAATAAAGATCGAGAGACAAAGAGAAATAAAGATCGAAAATGTAGAGAGAAAAATAAGTATCAGGCGAGAAAGAGAGAGAGAGATAAATAAAGATCGAGAGATGAGGATAGAGAGAAATAAATATCGAGAGAGAATTAAAGAAATTAAAGATCGAGATAGAAATAAAATTAGATAGAGTGAAATAAAGATACACAAATAGAGAGAAAGAAAGAGAAAGAAAGATCGAGAGTGAAAAGGGAAAGCGAGAAAAAGAAAGTAACAATCAATAGAGAAAGGATGAAAGTGAGAAATGAAGATCGAGAGAGAAAGGGAGAAAGCAAAATAAAGATCAAGAGCGAAGGATAGAGAATAATAAATATCGATAGAGAAATAGAGAGAAAGAGAGAAATAAAGATCAAGATAGAGTAATAAAGATCTAGAGAGAAATAGAGAGAGTAATAAAGATCGAGAGAGAAATGAAATTTGAGAGAAAAATATAGAGTGAAAGAGAGCGAGAAAGAGGGAGAGAGAAATAAAGATCAAGAGAGAATTAAAAATCGAGTGAGAAAGAGCGAAAGAAATAAAAATAGAAAGAGATAGAGAAATAAAGATGGAAAGAGTTAGAGAAATAAAGATCGAGAGAGAAATAAAGATAGAAAGAGATAGAGAATAAAGATCGAGAGAGAAAGAAAGAGAATTGAAGACTGAGAGAAAAAGATAGAGAAATAAATATAGGAGGAGATAGGGAATTAAAGATCGAGAGAGGAAGAAAGGGAATTAAAGATCGAGAGAGTAAGAAAGTGAATTACTGATCGAGAGAGAAAGAGAGAGAAATAGAACTTGATAGAAAAATTAAGATCGATAGAAATATAGAAATAGATAGAAAAATAAAGATCGAAAGAGTAAGAGAGAGAGAAATAATGATCAAGAGAAACTTAATAAAGAAACAGTACTTTCTCCCGTATAAACAAAGTATTGCTATATCTAAAGTTATAAAATTTCCCTAAAAGTACACAAGTAGAAATCTTTTATCGTTCTTAATTTCTATTTGAAGTTTGTTTAAACAAAGATTTTTTTATTTTTCCCATGATATTTTAGATCGCTCAAGAACCATATCTGCGAAATTGGCTCAAAATGGTGATTAAAAATTTAATAACAGAAAAACCCGGCAGAGGCTCCAGTTCTATGAAGCGGAAATGATTTTGCGACAATAATATATTTTTTCGTGGGTGGTTTGTCTTTTTTAGGCCCAATCAAAACAGTTCAAAATAACAAACTATTGAAATTAGAACCACTCTAATTTGAAAACTGAGAAACTGATTTAAAATAATCGAATTGTATATACTTACATGGCTCTAGAAGGGCTACAAAATTTTCTTGAAAAGAGCAAGTATATGACATTTAGGTGACTACAGTTGTTTCGAGGACGCTATAAGCCCCCCCTTCTTCAAGTCAAAAGAAAATGTAGAGCAGTATGCGCCTTGAACAACCGAAGTTCTGTAATTTTTTCCTTGCAAGTATCCTTTTGATACATTGCAATAAGCATTACAATTTTGAAAATGGAAGTTTTTCCATATTCTCAACTTATTCCAAACGAGTTCTCGAAGACTAGAAGAACTTTGGAAACAAATAAAGGATCTTAAAACTAGATTATTTACTAAACATTTTTATTGCATACCATTTATATCTATATTTAATAGTTTCAAAGATATGTCGAATGAAAATGTATTTTAGATTTTGAGGAGTTTTGCGAAACATTTAGGAAAAAATAACAGGTTCCTTTTTTTCCGAATCATACAGAAATATAATCTGTACCAGAATAACCCAAAACTGACTTATCTACCCAATTTTGTGTCTTTAGGTCTATTAGTTTCTGAGTTAGAGTGGATACATCATACAGAAATTTTATGCAACATACAGAATTTTAAGCTTCCCTCAATAAGGCGACCTTTTATTTATAATTCTTATTCCAAATTCTTATTTCATGTCACTCACGCACTGCAAATATGCTAACTTCTATCCCACGCTACTAATAGTAACATAGTCTGCCAGTAAGTACATCCCCTTTTCCTTACCCATACCATACATGGTCAGTCATAGAATTTGTAGGCTTTCTTCAGTGATATGAAGAGCCATCTTTGATAACATAAATATTACTTAACAAATTTACTTACCTATCTTAGGTTACATATTCACGTCCTGCGATAATACATAGCACATATCCACTACCATAATGATTTTCCCATCTGAGTCTGCCGTAACCATCCATTTCACACTCATTTATACACACACTTTTTTCCAGTTACGGTCCACAGTTACAACTTCACCTAAAGGTTAAGTTACAGTTAGTTGAAGGAAAATTATTTCCCAACAGAATTGCATCTTCATATTTTTATAGCAATAACGCAAAGACAGCAAGTTTCCTATGACGCCATCCCCTCCTACACAATTGCACATTGTGTAAACCACCTCAGACTGCTTTTAGATGTCTTGGGTGTTGGTCGCCGAGAAATAGCTCGGCCTTATGTAACAAATTATGTTTTAAGAGTGTCATCTAATGATATATATCAATGATATATATATATATATATATATATATATATATATATATATATATATATATATATATATATATCAACACATTGTATTTACATCCCCTTAAACATTTGCCTCACTGTTTTCGATTATATTTTGTGGGACGTAGAGTTGGTAAAAGTTACACTTTTAATTATTAATTCATTAAAAACATGGCCGTTGATCTCATATATAGTGGAATTAACATTTAAATCGTACATCGCTCGTTGTTGTGCCGCAATAACCCTCCAATTATTTTTACCTTTTGTGTAAGTCCTGAAAAGAATTATTAATTAATATTAAAAGATTAGACTATTTAAAACTTAAACAATATCATTTATTAACCACATCAATTTATCATCAACAACAATTTATCATTTATATCATTTCTCATTTATTATCAATTTTCATTTAACTATTTTAGCTAGGGGAGATACGACCAGAAATATTAATTTTACGAAGGTGTCTAGGACCGGTAACATCAGAGCACATGCCTTCCAGTTTAGACTTGGGCTCATCATCGCGCTTGCATCGGTCTTAGTGCTGAAGTACGGCCATAACTCTGTGGTGTGTGGCTCCTACTCGTACTTTTCACTTCGACTGATACTTTATATCTGCAACTGCTAGGTCATGTTCGCTTCTCTCCTTTTTTCAAACTCTTTTCAACAACACTTCGTAGGAAACTTCTCGCAACCACATTTTTTGTTAGACTTCTTCTGCAACATTTTGTATCCGAGTTACTTCTGCCACATTTTGTATCGGAGTTTTTTTTAACCACATTTCGTATCAAAGTGACTTGTGGTTCCTTCGGCGGGGGGGGGGGGAGGTAGCTCCGCCCTTCTTTCCTTTGGCGCTCATTGGTTCTTCTGAACCCAATGGCATCACTAGATATTTATCAAGGCCCCTCTCAGCCCCTTTGGCCTGGGACACCCAAATTTATGGTATTTGACCTAAAAGTTCACGTTGTTGTAAACACCGGTGCCAGCCAGACTCGAGCTTTGTTAGCCGTTCTAGGCACCACAAATATTGAAATAAAATGTCTCATGTGAGGACATATTCTGGCCTCGCATATTTTAAGCCGCATTATTTTGTAGCTCTTAGAATATCACCTTTTATTGCCTTTTCGCATTACTGTTATTTATTCCTCACGATTGGCAACACGATTTATCACGATTGGTCTCTTCATTCTGGACTCCAATGGTTAGACATATGCAGAGTTTTTTCCAGGTATTCTTGTTTCCTTCATAAATTTTTCAGCTTTATGTGTGTAGTCCAATTTATTAGAGTTTATAGATATAATCTATCTATAATATCAGAAACACACATTTTGTGTTCAATACTTGGACTTAAAGGTGAGGTTTTTTTTAAAATGAACAATTTATTTATTTAGGTCTAGTGCTTATCCACGTGTAGAGCTTTAATCCTTGGATTTTATTTGATTTTCAATTATCGATTCCACTCCATTGATATTTGCTGATTATCTTCAGCTTGATGACTAGAAATTGGTATTTTTTTCCATTTGTTTGATAATTCTCTAATTAATACTTCTAGGCATATTTTAATGTTAGGGTGTTTCGAGTTGCAACTTCTATTATTGGTTTTTCAAACTAATATATATACATTTATATATATATATATATATATCTTGGAAATCAATTCATTGCATAACTAGCATCTAGCAATGATACAAATTGGAAAACAATTAAATAAACACAAAACAAGAATATAACAAATTAAACAAACCCAAAGCCTAACAATTAGGGGTCGAAGAAGGGGGAAAGTTCATAACAAAGGCAACGTTAGATTCTATATTTTCTGATCAGCAATACTATGCGAAACAAAGTATTGAACTCTATTCTGTATTTATATTACACATATTTGAGCTTACATGAGCATAAGTAAAATCAGATAGGGCCATATATTAAATAAGTCATAAATTGCTGTTTAAAGTTATACAACTGTGTAATATAATATTAAGTTCCGAAACTATCTCTTTATGAGTTTTCTGAGTTACATGACTTAATACTTGAAGAGAACGAAGGATCTTGTCATGGATCGTTTGGATGTATCTGAAAATGTTCAATTTTGTTTCAGGAAGATCCGAAGATGATACCAGAAAATTTATATCTTAAACAATTGCCAACGAATACATTATGAAAAGATAAATTTATGTGTTTGCAGAACAGAACTTTTCAAATGGACGGGCTCGTAAAAGATTGTTTTTAAAATCTAACTTAGGAGTATAAACATCGTAAAGTTGATTTGAAGAGATTTTAATGAGTTCGGTCAGCTAATGTATCTATCTGATTCTTAACACATAAAAATTAAAAACGTTTCTTTAAAATTATAGAAAGAATAACAATACGTCTTAAAAACTGTAAATTATGTATATAACTGTAAATTATGTACATAGCATTATGCATATAACAAGAAAATTATGTATATATTATGTATTATAACATGTCCATTTCCTTCATATTTCAAAATAATTGCGAAAATAGGTTGAGGATGAATCTCTGTTGGACATTCTCATACATTCAAATTCTTGCATATAGTTAAATTCCATTTGTATCATAATCAGTATTAAAATGAAACAACACGATCAATCATGCATAAAACATTGATTATGAAACACTTTCCAACTTCGATGCAATTTTATATAAGCATCTCTAAAATGCGATACATTCCTAGGTAATATTTTTTAAATTATCACAATAATACATGAATTTATTATATTTGAAAACTTAAAACTTCATCGAAAAAAATGAACTTCATTCAAATGACGGCATTGAAATATAAATTGCCTGGTTTAAAGATCTCTAAAATGCGATACATTCCTCGGTAATACTTTTAAAATTATCATAATACTGCAATAATTTATTATATTTGAAAACTTCATCGAAAACAAGTGAATTTATATTATTTAAAAACTTAAAACCATGTAGGTACAAGTAATTTTACTCTATGTTTAAAACTTCATCGACAAAATCCTCTGGTTCTCAGTGTAAAATCATTGAATGTTTCATTCATATCAGTTATATTGCAGACTCCATGAGCTAAATAATTTTGCGTTAAATAAATGCAGCAATTCTTATACAACTCATTCTACATCTTTTGGTGTATACATTCTCCATAGGTGAAAAGTAGGCTTCGTTGTAGAAATAATCAAATTTTGATGATCAATTAAACTCAAATATATTGTAATTGCGTTGTTTCAGTATGTAGATGCACATAATTTAAGAAAAAATAAAGCGGCTTTAGGACGGATACAGCACTAAATATGAATTAAAAAGAACTTTAAAAATCACGATTTTGACACAAGATGGATGTCATATTTTATTTTGAAGTGGGTCACATGATCTCTTCATACAATGGTCATGTGATCTATCCATTTAAAGGGTGTAATTATTACTTTAAATTTTATTTAAAAAGCTACTGAATATATTTTGCTGAAATTTTTTTATATATTTTATGGAATAATTTGAATATTTCCTAAAACTTTCAAAGCAATTTGTAAATTTTAAATTCGCTTAAAAATGTTTGAAAAATGAGGTCCCATACGGTTCAATGTATTTTAGTTTTACAACGCGGGTTCATTCCAAAACTGATTGGGTGATATTATTTATTTATATTCCCATAGGTCCTACAGACCGACTGAACAACATACTAAAATTTCATTCTGATAAAGTCATTTTTAATGCAGTTATCGTGCTAACGGACAGACAGACAGACAGACAGACAGACAGAGTGAATAAAGTCATAAACACTTTTCAACTTTGTTGTAAAGTGTTAAAAAGGTGCTGGTTATTCATTAAAGTCAAATTTTTGGTAAAATGGCCTAAATAGGTTGGTAAATCATAATTTACTGCGACCTGAGGTTATAATTAATAAATTAATCAGGTTGTAAATCGCTCCATACATTAAATTTATTTTACAGTGGTTCACAAAATTATTTGGAATGCGGCAGATATAGGGTGGGCTATAGAAATCTGCTACTTTCATCGTATGGCTTAATGGTACTTCACCTATTTCATCTTTCTTCCTTTCGACCCAGACCGTCCTGTCTACCCGTAGGTGAAAGGCATCTGTTTGGAAGGGCGAAACAGTGCCACCCAATTTAGGAATGACTTTAGGAATGTTCTTAGAAATACTTTTAGACCCACATAGTTAACGTGACTGTACTCCGCGTGAACATAGATGATACCACGTGAACATAGATGATAGAACATAGAGAACTATTTGGGCGGTGCCGGGAATCGAACTAGGGTCCTCCGAATGCAGGTACATTGCTTTAACCACTGAGCTGTCTCACGCCTTTCCAACCTATTCTATCGCCAGTTTCCCAATTTTAGTTTCATACTTCCATTCTGCACCACTGAATCTTCAATACCCAAGAAAACGCAGGACAAATGGAGTCAGCTGTTCGATTTTGCTGTTAATATGCTGCAAAAATAAGTTGATTAAGTAATTTAAGTTTTCTTTCCTTCAGAGTTTTATTTTAATTTGCTCTTTGATTATAAAAAAACTAGAGCAACCAAATAGACTTCAATAGTTTCCTTTCAAGCTCTTTACTTTCCTTGCAATACATGGTAATGTATAGAAAGTATAGGGATCGTGTCAAAAGTCACAACTCAAGTTTTCGTCGGATCAACACCTTTCTGCACTCTAGAACCCCCAAATTACTGTTGTTAGCCTGTCTGCGTGTGCAATGTATGTATCCACTCTAAATCGAAAACATATAGACCCAATTCCATAACATTTGGTTGGTAAGTCACTTATAGGTGATCTTAGTGATTAGATTTTGGTGCAATTTGGGTCAAAAGAACTTACCCTGTTTTGTGAAATGCCCCTCAAAACTTGAATTCAAAAACTCGAAATCAATGTCCCTCAAAACTGGCCATTTCGCAAAATAAAAACGCAGGTTCTTTTATCCCTAATTGTACCAAAATCTAATCAGCACCAAGGTCACCCACAAAGGACTTATATACAACATTTTATGAAATTCCGTCCTTTATTTTTTTAGTTAGGGTGGATACATATATTGCACAGACAGACACATAGACAGACAGACGCACACACATACGTCGAGCTAAATATAGTTTTTTCGTGTACTAGAGGCCCCAAAACGTGTCGATCCGTCGAAAACTCGAGTTGAGATTTTCGGCATGATTCCAATACTCTCCCTATACATTACCATGTATTGCAGAGAAGGTAAAAATAAGAAAATGAATGTTGAGAAAATTATGTGCTGCCCACAACAGATTTATTTTCATTCCTACAAATCTCAAACCGATGTAAACAAGGGGCTCTATTTTGGATTTCCAATATATCCTGAACACAGCAGGCACATAAATTATATTTGCTTTAATTATTTAATATTTAAATATTTGTTCTGATTGGATTCCAGGGCTTTAATTAAAGCCATTCATGAAGATTATTTCCAAAACCCCATATTAAACATATTGGGCTCACACCAGAAATCAAATTGCATTTTTCAAACATTTAATTAAATATTGGAATTCGATGGGAATCCGATTGTAAGTTCCTCAGATGAAATACGCGGAAGATTGCTCTGGAAAATTAAATACGATTTTATTCATTGTTCATTTTACAATATTTAAAAAAAAATAAGTCCTCTGCAGATCGAATTGAATTGGGCATTTAATATGGAAGATCTTTTTACTTCAAAATATTTTGGTCAGAGAGAAGGTTTAGTATAAAATAGCATTAATATATTTTTGTGTGTAAGAAATTTTTATTTTAGTTAACTCAAGCATTATAAATTGCTTGTCGATGTTTGAAATTGCAGTGACTGATCTTTACAAAAATATATCTAGATCGTGTGTCTTCACTTGACCTTCTCATACATCCATGTTCTATATTTATACAGCTTTTATATCTCGATGATTCTTGTTAATAAATGGATATTTTAAAGAACTCATTTTGAAATTTATTATTATATTTTCTGCCTTAAAATAAAAATAATATATATATATATATATATATATATATATATATATATATATATATATATATATATATATATATATATATATATATATATATATATATATACATGGTGTATATAAACTGATGGTCGGAAATGTAAGGGGTTATATAACTCACCAAAACAAACAACTTTCACAATACAATGTGGGATCGGAAAGCAACCGGCGAGCCGCGAGAGGGCGCTTTCTCTGGGAGTGGATAAAACGTCGCGTCAAAATGAAGTGAAATGAAGAAGAATACAGTGAAGACGAATATTGGAAATTTATTGACAAGTTCTTCAGACCAAATGCGCAAATGAACGACCAACAACTGCAAGACAGGCGTTACAGGGTATCTGAGTGAATCGCGTACACTTTGGAAGATTTCTAGCATTTCATAAGCGTCTGCAGCTGCGACGTTAATTCGTGCGACAAGGTCCTCTGGTGACTGGATGGGCGTCTTGTAAACGGAGCTATTTAGCTATTCCTAGAGGTAAAAATCCAGTCAGGACAGATCGGGAGATCTGGAAGGCCACGCGACGGAATCATCACGGTCAATCCACCTGTTCGGAAAAGCAATGTCCAGGTAGTTCCACACAGTTCTGGTGTAATGTGTGGCTCTCCGTCGTGCTGGAACCACATCATCACTCGATGATTTGTTGGTACAACACGTAGTAAATCTGGCAGCACCTGCTGGAGGGAAGCGAGGTACTTCTGTCCGTCTAGGCTGTCTGACAACTGATACGGGCAAATTAATTAGTCATAGAAAATCCTTGGCAACACATTCATTCGTCATTACATTGTCTCGTCAAGTGTTACGGACGGACGGAGAAATAAGTTATATTTGTAGTCCAGTCGTATGTTCTTTACAAGATATTCAACTTTCATCAGTTAGTCGTCATTTTCATTGATGTAGTGTCCTTTTCAGCAATTTGGTAACATTTTAAAAAGTCGCCAAGTTAGCGACATTCTACTAAAATGGTCGGCAAAATCTCGCAAAGCGTTATCTACGGAATTTTTTTTTTATTCTTATTGCAGATAAGTTACTATTAGAGTCTAAATACAAAAGTATTACACAAAATATGCTTTCCAACGAGCTGGATTCACGAGAATGATGTCAAATTTTTCGCATGATATTACTTATAAAAAAGAACATATTTCCGAATAATTAATATTTTTTATTTTTTGTTGCAATACATGGTAATGTATAGGGAAATTATTGGAATCATGCCGAAAATCGCAACTCGGGTTTTCGACGGATGTACACGTTTCGAGACCTCCAGATGCGAAAAAACAATTTTTAGCGTGACGTATGTGTGTCCGTCTGTCTGTCTGTGCAGATTTTTTATCCACTCCAACTAAAAAATTAATGGACCGATTTTCATAGAATTTGGTAGGTACTTGTGGGCGAATCTGGTGCCGATTAGTTTTGGGTACGAATCGGTATAAAAGAATCCACCTTTTTTTGCGAAATGGTCCGAAAAAGCAAGCTTGTATGCCATCTGAAAAACTAATGGACCGAATTTCACAAAATTCGGTAGATAAATCACTTGTGGGTCACCCTGGTGTTGATTAGATTTTCGTACGATGCGGAAAAAAATAACCTGCCTTTTTTACAAAATGGCCTGCAAAAATCGCCAAAATCTAAAATAAAAACTACGTATGGCTAAATATGTCCATGGAACGCTTGTTTAATACGTAATTTTAACGAAGAAAAGAGAATAAAACAATACCCATTACACTAGAACTAGTCATTCTCGAGATATTTTAATTTTTTCTTATTTTCTCTACTTTACCTTTGGAAATAAATTCAGTTATCAAATGAGAACGAAAAGTGAATTAAATTTAATTAAAATGAAGAGAACGTGCATATAAGCCTGCATGTGCTGCACACATCAGATTTTTCTTATTTTAAAATAATTTTTTAATAATTTTTGATTGAATTGAAAAATGTGCAATGTCTCAAGAACGGTTCGTGCTAGCGTTCGAAAGTATATGTTTATCGTTTTCTAATGAAAAATTACATAAGAAATAATTATTCAAATAACTTTATTGAATGTTTTGATTTTTTGATGATTTCTTCGAAATTTGACTCAAAAATTGGGAGGTGGGGGGTTCTGAACATATGATTGCATATAAAAACAACTGGCTTCCAATATTTATGCATTGTAATTTTTGTACCCAATATCGTTCGAATCGCTCCATTCGTTCGTGTGATATCGTCTCCACAGACTCATTGACAGACACACACACAGACATCTCAAAAACGTTCGATTCGTATTCTGGGATGTTTGAAACATGCTCTACCCTCGAAAACTCGAATTCGAATTTCCAACTCCATCACAATACTTTATCCTTATATATTACACTATAAATATAAGGAAATTAAAAGTATAATTTAAGGTTAAATCCATAATTTGTAATTGCTAAACCGCTGCATTAATTGTTATGACTGATTAACATTCAATTCAAAATACAGTTTTAAACTAACAAAACGTCATGTATTTGACAGGTTCCTAAATCTATTGTTGAAATTTTAAACTAAAATATTTCCTGTATGGGAATGATATATTCTGAAAGTCTGCCAATATATCATTTAAGATGAAAACCCGAAACTATATTACTTTTGTTTCAAACGCCACCCCCTAAGACAAGATAATAATTTTTGGAAAATAATGTATTGGTAAAGAAATATTTCGAATAATGTACGTTTAATCTTTCATTTTTTTCGTTAAGTTGACATAAGTTTAGTACATAAAAGAAAGAGTTGTGAGCAGCGCATGATTTTCCCTAAAGACTCATATTCAATCTGCATTTCTGTAATAATTCATTAAATTGAGTTTAATGGCATAAAATAACATAGATAATTATATGAAACTAGAAGATATGTATTTCATTTCTTCATTAAAGTGCCTCTCATCAAAGTAACTTGGAAATAACTCGACTCATTTACGGCATACACAAAGTCATAAACACTTTACAACATAGTTGAAAAGTGTTTATGACTTTGGTCATTCTGTCTGTCTGCCGTTCGCCTGATAACTGCGGTAAAAATGACTTTATCAAATTGAAATTTCAGTATGTTGTTGAGACGGGATGTGGGACATATGGGAATGTAAATCAATACTATCACCCAATTAGTTTTGGTTTGAACCCGGGTTCGAAAAATGAAATACATTAAACCCTATGGGACCTCATTTTTCAAACATATTTTCGACGAAGTTCAAATTCACCAATTGCTTCAAAAATGTTAGGAAATAATCAATTTATGGCATTAAATATATATAAAAGAAACTCAGCAAAATAGGTTCGGTAGTTTCTTAAATAAAAATTAAAATAATAACAACACTCATATAATATGAAGGGATCACGTGACCTATTCCGAAATAAAATAGGGCATCCATTTTACTTTCCCAGTGCAAAAGTCACAGTTTTTAAAGTTCTTTTAAATTTTTATTGAGTATTGCACCCGTCATAAAATCGCTTTATTTTACGTATTTTCTGTGCGTCTATATTCTGCGCCAACGCAATTACACTATCTTTTAGTTTAAATGATCATCCAACTTTAATTATTTCTACAATGAAGTGTAATTTTAATGGATGCAAAATGTAAACAAGTGATTATCAGATCAGTTGTATAGGAATGGCTGAATTTTTTTCACGCAAAATTTAACTCTGAAGTCTGGGATAAAAGTTATATGAATGAAACATTCACTGCTTTTACACAGAGAGCCAGACGATTTCGATGACGTCATATGAATGAAGTTCATTTTTTTCGATGAAGTTTAAAGTTTTCAAATATATTAAATTATTGTAATTCTGTGTTAATTTTAAAAATATCAGCGCTGAATGTATCGCAATTTAGAGATTTCTAAATAATTGCATTCCAGTTGGAAAACGTTTCGTAAGCAATGCTTTATACTGGATTGACCTTTCTTGTTCTTCTATATTGTGATTTCAAAAAACAGAATTTCATGTCAAGACCCCACTTAAGCTGACAACGATTTATTTGCGTCCACATAGATTTCCTTAAGCATGATAAGAAACTCTACCAATACGTTTCCGTCTGCCAATACGTTTCCTATGCATCGCCCTGTACTTACAGGGAAAGTAAAAAAAAATATACATGCTATTTAAATTGTTTGATTTTAAAACATTTTGATTTGTTCTTCGTGTTGCTACATTGCTAAAATTCATTTTCAATGAAAACAATCCGATAAGCGCAGCACATGACTTTCCCTATAGATTTGAGTTCATTTTTTCTTTTTTTTCCATTTTTCTTTCATAACTCACTAAAATGTATTTAATGTCACTCAATAACATACATTATTATTTGAAATGAAACATGAATTTACACCTCTAATTCAATTTTCGTTCTCATTTGTAAGGCTGTCAGAATGAAAACGTTGGTATCTTTTGATAAAAAAACCAATTATTAGAAATCATAATTTAAACTCCATTACCGTAATTAACAATGATAAATTAGTATGTACAGGGTTCACCCTTTCCACCATTATCCCCGTCTACACACGCCACTTTACAAGTAAATTCGTACCAACTGCCACCATCTCCTCATCTCGTGCTTCACACTTCGCTGTCTTATAACCCGGTTGCCAGCACCCTCTACCGTCCGAAATCTGCGCGACTGCTATTTAAATTTAGACTATTCATTCTCCAGGAAAGAGACTGCTTGAAAAATAAGAATTTGAGAATAGCAATTATTAATCTTTAGAGATTTAGTAACGGGCCGCATCCGGCAAAAAACCGACTTAGCAAAAATGCGAAAAAACCTAAACATTTCGAGAACGGCCCAATTTAGAGTAATGAGCCTGTCTTATTATTTTCATAGTCAAAAGTTATGTTAAAATCAAAATTTTAAATATATACATTTGAACATCGTAGTCTTTTATTTTAGATTTTGGCGATTTTTGCTGGCTATTTCGCAAATAAAGGCAGATTCTTTTATCTCGAATCGTACCCAAATCAAATCATCACCAGGTTCACCAGATTTTATAGATATGTCACCAACAAGTGACTTATCTATAAAATTTCATGAAATGGGGTTTATTAGTTTTTGATTTATAGTGGATACACACACGCAAGGCACACATACATACATACACACATACACATACAAATACACACATGTATATGCATACATATACACACAGACACACACATATACACATATATACATGCACACATATACACACACACATACAGACATACATACATACACATACACACCCACATGCGCGTACGCGAACAGACATGCACATACTAACAGACACAGACATACAGACACACACATAGGCGCGCGCGTCACACTAACATTAGATTTTTCGTGTTCTCAGAGGTCCAAAAACGTGTCGATTCCTTAAAAACTCAAGTTGCGATTCTGGACATGATTCCAATACTTTCTCTATACATTTCCATGTTTTGAAGGGAAAGTAGCCATTTAAATGCTATTACTTGGGCGCTCTTTGTATGGGATCGTTTGATGAAGGAAAACTTAATGCGTTTACCAAATTATATTCGGAGTTTTTTAAAACTGTTGTGTCAAATACAATTCCAGTCAATTTATTGGATTCCTTCCCAATATTTAATTATTTACGTCTTTTCGTGAGTGGCAGATGTCCGTAGTTTAAGAGAAAATCCATTGAGCAGTTTACTTTCAACGCACGGAGGTAATGGATATATCGCAATCTTTAATTAAATATGGTATTTTAAAATGTTAATGCAATTTCACAATTAATTTCATTTTTGGAAAAAAGTGGAAGTTATAGTTTCTACTGCTATTTTGCCGCATTCTTGTTTAAATTGTAAATGATATGAATAATTTACAATCGTGATTTAAATTGGAAAATATCTGCGTTAGACTTACTTCTCAGTGGTCATTATAAAATGGATACTGTCGTATCAACTTTTGGAACGCCATCTCGCATTCTTGCATTTCAGAGCCATTTTATCGAAAGACCGTTTTGATTCCATAGGTTAGCATAGGGAAACGCAGTTTTGTCAGTAGCATCGTTGTGCCTGCCTTTATTGTGTCATTAGATTTGACTAGAAAATGACGTATTACGTTACGTCACTGATGCAGGTTTTGTTTAGCCAATGAGGGCTTGACGGATGGGTGACGTATAAATTGTTTAGATGACGCTCGTGATAGATGACTCGGGGTTTTGAGACGAGCAAGGAGGCTCGGTTTAATGAAAAGAAAGTATGGGCAACACATGACTTTCCCTGCAGGCTCATATTCACTTTTCCTTTATTTCTTCAATAATTTATTGCATTCAGTCTAATTGCACAAATTAAAAACCATAATAATTTTAAATTTCACTCATTTTGTACTTTTAATTCAATTACCGTTTTCAATTGCTAACTGGACTTACTTTTAACCTTTTGCGACCATGGGCGCCAATGCCTGCAAAGGGAAATCGAACTGTTTGGGATAGGGTATGTCAAATACCCGTCTTTTTAAAAAGTTCTTCGTTTGGGATGGACGTTGTCCCGTCCGTAAGCAAAAGGTTAAAGGTGGAGTAGCGAAAATATCTTGATAATGGCTAGTTGCTGTTGAAACCCAGACCGTCCGACCTACCAGAAAGGTGTACGGTAACTATTTGGACAGTCAGGAAGTGCCACACAATTTAGACCGGAACGCAGTGGGGGAGACATCCACAGGGACCGTATCCTCGTTCCCCTACCACTAACCTCTCGGAAGGACTTACGGACCCACATGTTTAACGTGATCGTACTCCGAGTGAACACGGCGGCAGTTTTGACAGTGGCTGGAATCGAACTCGGGCCTACCGAGTGCAACTCCAACGCGCTAACCACTGGGCTACCGTGCCCTTGGCTAGTTCTTGTTGTTGTTGTTGCGACCCAGACCGTCCGACCTACAAGAAAGGTGTAAGGTAACTGTTTGGACGGCCGGAAAGTGTGGCTATTTCTTGTTGTTTTTGAGACCCAGACCGTCCGACCTACCAAATGGCTAGTTCTTGTGTAATAGGTTTGGTCTTATTCTTTTATCGTTAAAAATGAGACAAAAAACAAGCATTTCATTGATATATTTGAGCGTACGCAGTTTTTATTTTGGATTTTGACATTTTTTTGTGGACAATTTCTCAAAAAAAATGTAGGTTATTTTTTTCCGTATCATACCAAAATTTGATCAGCACCAGCGTTACCCATGATTTATTTACCCAATTTTGTAAAATTTGATCTACTAATTTTTCAGCTAGAGTGGATAGAGGCAAATTTTGTGGGCCATTTTGCAAAAGAGGCGGGTTCTTTTATTCTGAATCGTACCTAAAACTAATCAGCTCCGTGGTCGCCCACAAGTGACTTACATACCAAATTTCGTGAAATTTAGTCCATTACTGTTTGAGTTAGAGTGCATACATGCATTGCACAGGCAGATACACAAGCAGACACACACACACACACACACGTTACGTTAAAAAAAATTTTTTCGAATTCTAGAGGTCCCAAAACGTGTAGATCCGTAGAAAACTCGAGTTGAGATTTTCGGTGTAATGCCAATACTTTCTCTATGCATTACCATGTATTGAAGGGAAAGTAAAAAATGTATTCTTGGTATAATGTATTTATCCAGCAATACTCCTCTTCAGTAGCCTTTCTGCTTCATATTGAAAGTAATCCGTAATCTGCAGTTTATGTTCTGAAATACAAGAACGAAGATAAAATTTGTCGTTGCTGGAAAATGGACGGTGGTGTATCGGGTCATATTCAAAGGGTGGCGATCCCGATATCCAACTGCGGTGTCCGGTTGGAATTGAGTTCCGTTGCTATGTACTGGTGCAGCGTTCTGCATAGATCTTGGTGAATGAAGACGGTGAGATCTTCCTGCTCCGAAGAATTAGGCCCAGTGGGCTATGTGTAACAGTTCATGTGCTACAGAGCCAAAATCTAGATCTGCGTCCGGATAAGATGTCAGAATGTGCTACTTCAAGTACAGTGTTCTAATTTCCGTTCAAGTTGTGTCCGCGTTTGAGCCCCGATATTCCCTCAAACTGACAGCAAGGCGAGGTGAAACAAGAGATTATAGCTGGACAAAAAGCGGTAAAAGAAGATATTAATTCCGTGAAAGAAAGTCAAGACGAAATGAAGGGAGAAATTGAATCTGAGATGAAAGAAGAAATCAAAACTATCGCGCAGTTCTCTCCCAGGAAATGGGAGGGCAAGAACGCGCCATCGCATAATTTAGCAAGTGTTTGTGAAAGCCCGAATAAAATTACTGTGTGACAAGGAACGGACAGTTGGCGATTGTTAAATCCGTAGATCATTTCCATGATTAAATCTACGGAAGAAATTCCTATTGCGGACACAACACATTTCTCTGATCTGGCTCCTCAACTAAGAACTTTGAAGTGCAAATTGCAAGATAGATTAAGCGACTTTAAGAATTCGACATGGAGATTCGACACGGAAAGGGAACGCCTCATGGAAATGCTCTCAAGGAGGCCCTGTCCTTTAAACTGTGCACATTGCTCTCGAGCTGAAATAACATTTGGAAGACAGATTTCAACGGCCATCCTGCAAGTTATTATCTATCATAATTCAAATTCACCACCAGATCCCGGGAGTGATGAAGGACTTTCTCTAGCCCAAAAGGAGGACAGGAATATCGAGCCAATGCTCATCCGCAAAGAACGAGCTATTAAGAAGCGAATTTGGAAAGACATTTTCTGCTTCTCATCCGAAACAAAACGATACTGAGTACTGTGGGATTCTCTGCACTTGAATAACGGGGTGGTATACCGCAAATGGGAGAGCGATGATAGAAAATCCCCGCAGGAGTACACTTTGGTATCAGCAAGACGCTGAACAAAGTTCGTGAATGTTTCTTCTGGTGCAATGGCAGATCCGATGTTGATCCCTGGTGCTAAGAATGCACGGAATGCGGCGCTCGGAAGGGATTGAAGAAGGAAACACCTGGGCCTCTTCAGTGTTACACTCACTGACAATTAAAGTTGCGCACCAAAAAGGAATAATAGGATAGATCTGGAATTTTATGGATGGAAGAATACAGATGAATGATATACATGATCACAAAAACAGCGCAGCAGAACGCGTACAGGGGGAGCTGTGGTACACAGTTCAGTCATCCTCAATAACGCGTTGCTCCGCCTCGTGTGCGATACAGGCAGCAATACGGGCCGGAATGGTATCGTTAGACGTCTGATGTTGTCCTGTGACATACGAGTCCACACCTGTTGGACGTTACGTTCCAAATCCTGAAGATTGCTGCAACGAGGCAACTGACGTTTCAATTGGTCCCACACATGCTCGACAAGGGACAGGTCTGGGGAGCGGGCAGGCTATGGAAGTGTCTGGACATGACTCAGGCAGACCTGCGTGACCCGAGCCGTGTGCCCCCGGAGATTATCCTGCTGGAATTGCGCAACAAATAGGATCACGTGCGATAGTAAAATCTCATCCATGTACCGTTGGCCCATCAATGTTCCAGGTATCACTACTAGAGCGGTTCGGTTGTCATAGACTTAGGCTTCCCAGCCCATGATGCCTGCAGTGGGGTTGGTGTGGCGCTCGATAACGAGGTTGGGCTTGTGGCGTTGTGCAGGGGATCTCCACACCCAGACACGCTGATTATCCGTCCCCGAAAAGGAGCAGCACGCATTGCTAAACACCGCACATCGCCAATCTGTGGTGTTCCACGTTGCGCTGGCCCTGCACCACTGCAACCGAGTGTTCTCGTATTAACGGCAGCACACGTAAGGGATCGCTTCCTTCAGGCGACTAGATATGGTTCATGGACAAACAGCAGTCGCTACGTGTGCCTGTATCGCGGATCGGGTCGCCATGGGCTCAATACGTGCCTGTCGCGCGATCGTTCGATCATCTCTACTCGTGGTATGTCTGGTCCTTTCAGAGCCAGTGCTCCGTGTCTGAGTAGCGTCCCGTGACTTGTGCTCCCAACATCGTCGCACGGTATAGTCCGAACGATACACGTGGCGGGCTATCTGGCTCGCTGACCACCCTGCGGTTTTCAGCCCGACGATCTGGCCTCTCTCGAAGTCCGTCAGTTACGTATATCGACGTTTCTGGCATCTATCCATCATTATTTTTGCTCCGTGCTCGTGCTTGCATCGGCCGACGCTTCTCGCATTGATCGGGCGTCAACTACACACCGGTTTATAAGGCCGTTGGCTCATGCTTGCAGCGCCACTCTCGGGTGTACAGTCATGCGCAATCACACCAGATTGGGATCATTTGTATATCAGCTCACCTTATATCTATTTACATCATTTCGCGATTGTACCATCCTTTCTTCTTGGTGCGCAATTTTCACTATCCGTGAGTGTATAATGTCGGCGCTCCTATCCAGAGAATTGCACTCGACGTTTTGGGGCCATTACCACGAAAATTGGAGAATACTACATAAATCCTAGTAGTAATGGACTAGTTCACGAAGTGGACAGAAGCTTATGCAATCCCTGATGAGGAGTCTACAACCATCTGTGAAGTTCTCACACGGAACTGGATATGTCGTTACGAGGATCTTTCTCTCTTCCATTCTACTACGGAACGAACTTCAACTCTGGCATATTCAATGGATTGTGCAGACTACTCGGTATGGACAAAACTCCTATGGACTAATAATCTTCTTTCTTAATCGAACGGCACGATAGATAGATTCAACAGACCGATACATAATCATCTATCTAAATATATTCATATCCAGAAACCAGCAAGACTGAAACTTCCACCTACCTTTATTCCTGTCGGCCTACAGAAGGGCTATACACGAATGGATCAATCATTCTCCATCAAAAATGCTGTTTGGACTATGGCTATGAGTAGCACGTGACCTAATGTTAGGAAGACCATGTGTTGCTCCTTCATCGGCAGCGAATAATATGTGAAAGATCTGCAGGCACGGTGGGAGGGGTGCGCAGCCTAGTGGTTAACTCGCGGGTATTAACTAGTGGTAAAACTCTGTCCGCCCGGATTCGATTCCCGTCACTGCCAAAACTCCCGTCGTGTTCACAGGGAGTACGATCACCTTAAACATGTGGGTCTGTATCTCCTTCCAAGAGGTTGGTGGTAACGGAAGGAGGGTACAGTCCCTGTGGATGCCTTCTTCACTGGGTTCCGGTCTAAATTGGGTGGAACTCCCTGGTCGTTCAAGCAGATACTTTATACCTTTCTATTAGATCGGACGGTTTGGGTCGAAGAAGAAGAAGGCACGGAGTGAGAAGGTACTTTTTATGTAGCTTTTACGTCCTGTAAACAAAAGCAATGAGTCTGAAAACATCAATTTAACTTAATAAACTTTAGTGGAATTTTATTTTTTAAAATATTATTCACGCTAAACCATTTCGATTTCATCAAACTGAAGCCACCGCCGATTTTTAATGATTTCAAAATCGTTTGGTGCTTTTATTAACCGTATTTTGTTGTTATTGCAGAATAAATAAATATTTAAATTGAATAAGAGCAATAACTATTATTATGTCTTCATACCAATTAGTTTTCCTTCAGTTTCCCACTAATGAATTTCTTAGGAAATATTTCTAAATAAATGATTTATTCAGCTGCAGTAAATGTATTCCATATATAGTACATGGAAACTCTGAAGAAATTAAAAACTTCTAAGAAATTAAAAAACGAAAAGTAAAAACAAACATCTTAAAATAGTTATCCATAAATTTCAGAAAAAAAAGTAATAACCTACGCATTCATGCGTAAAAAGAGGAAGACAGTTGAAAATTATTTACCACATAACAGTTGAAAATTATTTACTCCACAGGAAGTTATTATACATCGTATATATAGGGTTGATTGGATGTGATAAAAAGTATTTATGTTTTAATTATAGAATAAAAAATAAAAAATCTGATGTGGGCAGCACATGACTTTCTCTGCAGATTTATATCCACGTTCTCTTTATTTTAATTAAATTCAATTCACTTTTAATTCGATTTCTGTTCTCATTTAATAAATGGACTTATTTTCAAAGGTGGAGTAGAGAAAATACGAAAAAGCTAAAATATCTCGAGAACGGCTAGTCCTAGTGTAAGGGGGGGTGGTCTTATTATTTTCTTCTTTATACATTACATATAAAACAATCATTTAAAGGATATATTTATACGTAACATACGTATATAAGTATACGTAGTTTTTATTTTAGTTTTGACTATTTTTACAGGCCATTTCTCAAACAGGCCATTTATTTTAGCTAGGGTGGATACATGAAATTTTTGCGGTACATTTCGCAAAAAAAGACAGGTCATTTTTTTCCGAATAGTATCCAAATCTAATCAGCACCCGGGGACCCACAAGCGACGTACCTACCGAATTTTGTGAAATTCG
This sequence comes from Amaurobius ferox, assembly GCA_951213105.1. Lineage (NCBI taxonomy): Eukaryota > Metazoa > Arthropoda > Arachnida > Araneae > Amaurobiidae > Amaurobius > Amaurobius ferox. The sequence goes on along the minus strand of OX578154.1, from coordinate 108,627,986 downwards.
GTCCATTAGTTTTTCAGCTAAAGTGGATAGAGGCAATTTTTGAGGGGCTTTCCGCAAAAAAAGACGGGTTTTATTATCCCGAATCGTACACAAAACTAATCAGCACCAGACTCGCCCACATGTGTCTTACCTACCAAATTTTATGAAATTTGCTCAATTATTTTTTTAGTTAGAGGGGAAAAAAATCTGCACACACAGACAGACACACATACACACACACAAACGTCAGGCTAAAATGGTTTTATCGTGTTCTAGAGGTCTCTAAACGTGTAGATCCGTTGAACACTGGAGTTGCGATTTTCGGAACGATTCCAATACTTTCCATATACATTACCATGTATTGCAGGGAAAGTAAAAAAAGGCAGGTTAATTTTTTCCAAATTGTGTCAAAATCTAATCAGCACCAGGGTGACTCACAAGTGACTATACCAAATTTTATAAAATTTGATCTATTACTTTTTCAACCAGAGTGGATACAGATAAAAGTTTGCTGGCCATTTCGCAAAAACAGGCGAGTTCTTTTATTCCGAATCGTGCCAAAAACTAATCAGCTCCTGGGTGAGACCCACCTTACTTACCTATCAAATTTTATAAAATTCGGTACATTCGTTTTTGAGTTAGAGTGGGTACAAAATCTGCACAGACAGACAGACATACAGTTAAACACAGAGAGAGACACACACACACACACATACGTCACGTTAAAAATGGTTTAAGCGTATTTTTGAGGTGTCGAAACGCGTAGATCCGTCGAAAACTCGAGTTGCGATTTTCGGCATGATTCCAATACTTTCCCGATACATTACCATGTATTGCACGGAAAGTAAATATCGGATGTGGGCAGAACGTAACTTTCCCTACAGACTAAACTGAATGCTATCTTTCTTTAATAATTCATTAAATTGAGTTTAATAGCACTCAATATCATGCATTCGAAATAACACACAATTAACACTTTTATATCAATTTTTATTTTTATTTGATAACTAGATGTATTTTCAAAACTGGTCTAGTAGAAATGCGAAAAAACTAAACTATCTCGAGAACGGCTAGATCTAGAGTAATGGGGTAGCTCTTGATTTTGTCGTAGTAAAAAATTACGTATAAAATGCGTATTGAGTTGATCCACTTGAGCATACGTAGTCTTTTATGAATAACTTTGTGAAAAAAAAAGATTTATTTTTTAATTATATATAAAATATTGAATATAAATGATCCACTCATTTCACAAAGCAGCCAGTACTATTCTCAAAAAATTAACCTATTTAATTTCACAAAACAAAGCTCAAAATATTGACGAATATCATCACCCTTCAATGTAGCTCGTAAAACGCCAACTGTACTCCAAGTCAGCGATGACTTACTTCTTTTACAGACTCGCTACAGGAATTTTTGGAAATCTCTCATATTGCTTATTTCGAGGCGTCTCCCCTACACTAGACATGTCACCAAATGTTGCCAAATTCGCAATACTCCTTTGAACTTCAACTTCTGGCAACCCTGTCATGAAAAGGGTTGGTTGTGCGGGTATTTTCTCCATTTGGTTGGTCTCTGAAATATATGAAAGTGAGAGGGTGAAAGAGACTCCCGAGTACTTTACTTCAAATAGTTTGGAGCAAAGATATATACTTTTAATTTTTTACTTTCCCTGCAATACATGGTAATGTATAGGGAAAGTATTGGAATCATGTCGAAAATCACAACTCGAGTTTTCGACGGATCTACACGTTTCGAAACCTTTAGAATACGAAACAACTATTTTTAGCGTGACGCTTGTGTGTGTGTCTGCCTGTCTGTCTGTGCAGATTTTGTATCCACTCTAACTGAAAAATTAATTTTCCGAATTTCATAAAATTTAGTAGATATATCACTTGTGAGCGAATCTGGTATTGATTAGTTTTGGGTACAATTCGGGATGAAAGAACCCGCCTTTTTTTACGAAATGACCTGCAAAGGCTTGTATCCACTCTAGTTAAGAATCTAATGGACCGAATTTCACAAAATTTGGTAGATAAGTCGCTTGTGGGTCACGTTGGTGCTGATTAGATTTTGGTACGATTCGGAAAAAATAACCTGCCTTTTTTTGCAAAATGGCCCGCAAAAATCGCCAATATTTAAAATAAAGAACTACGTATGCTCAAATATATCCATTAAATGCTCGTTTAATACGTAATTTTTAAAGAAGAAAAGAATAAGACTAACCCCATTGCACTAGGTCTGGCCGTTCTCGAGACATTTTAGTTTCTTCGTCTTTTCTCTACGCCACCTTTGAAAATAAGTCCAGTTATCAAATGTTAACGAAAATTGAATTATAAGTGACTTAAATTTAATTAAAATAAAGATAACGTGAATATATGTCTGCAGGGAAAGTCATGCGCTGCCCACATCAGATTTTTACTTTCCCTGCAATACATGGTAATATATAAGGGAAGTATTGGAATCATGTCGAAAATCACAACTCGAGTTTTCCACGGATCTACACGTTTTAACACCTCTAGAATACGAAAAAACTATTTTTAGCGTGACTTCTGTGTGTGTGTCTGTGTGTCTGTCTGTTATATGTATGCATCCACTCTAACTCAAAAACTAATGGATCCAATTTCTTAAAATTTGGTATGTCAGTCCCTTGTCGGTGACACTGGTGCTGAATAGTTCTGGGTACGATTCGGGATAAGATAACCCGCCTTTTTTGTGAAATGGCCCGCAAAAATTACCTGTATCCACTCTAACTGAAAAACTATTAGATCAAATTTTATAAAATTCGGCAGATAAATAACTTGTGGGATATACTGGTGCTGATTAGATTTTGGTACGATTAGGAACAAAAAATAACCTACATTTTTTGCGAAAGAGTCAGCAAAATTCGAAAAAATCTAAAATATAAAAATAAGTATGTTTAAATATATCCATTAAATGCTTGTTTTATAAGTAATTTTAAACAATAAAAATTATAAGACCAACCCCCGTGCACTAAGACTAGTCATTATGGAAATATTTCAGGTCTCGCATTTTCAATACGCCACCATTGAAAATAAGTCCAGTTATCAAATGAAAAAAAAAATTGATTTAAATGTGCAAATTCAGTGTAATTTCAAATTAAAAATTAAATTTAAGTCTGCAGCGAAAGCCATGTACTTCTCACTTCAGATCTTTTACTGTCCCTGCAGTACATGTTAAGGTATAAGGAAAGTATTGGAATCATGCCGAAAACCGCAACACGAGTTTTTGACGGATCTACACGCTTTGAAACCTCTAGAATACGAAAAAATCTGAAGTGGGCATCACATGGCTTTCCCTGCAGATTTATATCCACGTTCTCTTTATTTGATTTAAATTTAATTCATTTTTTAAATTTAATTTTCGTTCTCATTTGGCAACTGGACTTGGAGTAGAGAAAACACGAAAAAATAAAATATCTCGAGAACGGCTAGTACTTGTGTATTGGGATTGGTCTTATTCTTTTCTTCGTTGAAAATTATGTAATAAAACAAAGAGTTAATGGATATATTTAATCATACGTAGTTTTGATTTACGATTTTTGCGGGCCATTTTGCAATAAAAAGCAGCCTATTTTTTTTCCGAATCGTACCAACATCTAATCAACACCAGGGTGACCCACAAGCGACTTATCTACCGAATTTTCTTAAATTCGGTACATTAGTTTTTCAGCTAGAATGGATATGGGCAATTTTTATGGACTATGTCGCAAAGAAGGCGGGTTCTTTCATCACAAATCGCCCCCAAGACTAATTAGCACCAGATTCTCTTAAGTAACTTACCTACCAAATTTTATGAAATTAAGTCCATTATTTGTTTAGTTAGAGGGAATACAAAATTTGCGCAGACACAGAAACACATACACAGGCGTCACGCTAAAAATGATTTTATCGTATTCTAGAGGTATCGAAATGTGTAAATCCGTCAAAAACTCGAGTTGCGATTTTCGGTATGATTCAATACTTTCCCTATATATTACCATATATTGCAGGGAAAGTAAAAATCTGATGTGGGCAGCACATGACTTTCCCTGCAGACTTATTTATATCCACGTTATCTTTATTTTAATTAAATTTAATTCACTTTTAATTCAATTTTCGTTCTCATTTGGTAACTGGAGTTATTTTCAAAGGCGGCGTAGAGAAAATATGAAAAAACTTATATATCTCGAGAACGGCTAGTCCTCTGATGTGGGCAGCACATGAATGCCCCTGGAGACTTAAATTCATATTTTCTTTATTTCTTTAATAATTCATTGAGTTTAATTTCACCAAATAACACTAAATTTGAATTTTTAACTCAATTTTTGTTTTTATTTGGTAATTGTGCATTTTCCCGATAGCGGCGTAACAAAAATGCATGAAATCTCAAATATCTTGAGAACGGTTAGTCCCAAAGTACAATGGAGTGTGTTATATTCTTTTCCTCGTCGAAAATTGCGTATAAAACAAGAATTTAATTGATACATTTCAACATACGTAGTATTTTTTTTTTTTAGATTCTGGCAATTTTTGCTGGCCATTTCGCAGAAAAAGGCAGGTTGTTATTTTCCGAATAGTACCAAAATCGAATCAGCACCAGAGTGTCCCACAAGTAAATTGTCTGCCAATTATTGTGAAATTGGGTCAATCAGTGTTTTACCTAGAGTGGACACATGACATTTTTGAGGGTCATTTCGTAAAAAAGGCGGATTTCCGAATTATACCAAATTCTAATCAGCAAAAGAGTATCCAACAAGTAACTTACCTACTAAATTTTATGAAATTCGGTCCATTAGAGTTTGAGTTAGAGTGGAAAAATACATTGCGAAGACACACGGACAGACAGAACCGGCCGTCCAAATAGGTGCTCTTAGTCCCCTGGACGAGTCGGACGGTCTGGGTCTTCTACGGACAGACAGACAGACACACAAGCATACAGACACACAGACAGACAGAAACACACGCACACACACACACACAGAGACGTCACGCTGAAAATAGTTTTTTCGTATTCTAGAGGACTCGAAATGTGTAGATCTTTCGAAAACTCGAGTTGCGATTTTCTAATTCCAGTGCCTTATATATTACCATGTATTGTAGGGAAAGTAAACACTATTTTTAGCGTGATGTTTGTGTGTCTGTCTGTCTGAGCAATGTATGTATCTACTCTAGCTCAAAAACTAATGGACCGAATTTCATAAAATTTAGTAGGTAAGTCACTTGGGTGCGACTCTGATGCTGATTCGTTTTTGGTACAATTTCGAAAAGCAGAACCCGCTGTTTTTGCGAAATGACCCACGAAAATGTCATGTATCCACTCTAGTTAAAATACTATTCACTGAATAAGTCTCCGGTCTAACACATATATGGCAGCACTGTTGACAGACCCACATGATTTCTAGATAGCACAAACCTTCAAACGACACGTGTTAAAATTTCATGACATTCTGACAATTTGTTTATAGGTTACAGTGGTTTTAGTGACCCCAGTTATATAATTTTCAAAACAATGGATAAAAAGAATTTCGTGTGTTGATTAAACATTGTCTTTTGATGGGTAAAAATACTGTTGAAGCCAGACAGTGGCTTGCTAAGCGTTATGGAGACTCTGCACCAGGGAAATCAACTATTATTGACTGGTATGCTGAATTTAAACGCGGTCATACTAACACCGATGATGCTGAACACTCTGGTCGCCCAAAATCAGCAGTTATTCTGGAAAACATAAAAAAAGTCCTCAAAATAGTTTTGAAAGATCGTAAAGTGAAGTTGCGTGAAATAGCTGTTATCTTAAGGATATCAGAAGGTAGTGTGTTTACAATTTTACACAAAAATTTGAGCATGCGTAAGTTGCTTTCGAAGCGGGTGCCGCGTTTGCTCACACCGGACCAAAAACAACAACGCGTCGACGATTCAGTGAGTTGTTTGGAGCTGTTCAAGCGAGAAAGGGATTTCTTGGGTCGGTATATGACATTGGATGAAACATGGATTCATTACTGCACACCTGAATCAAAAAGATCGTCAGCTGAGTGGACAGCAGCCGGTGAAAGTCGTCCAAAGCGACCCAAAACCCAAAAGTCAGCTGGCAAGGTTATGGCATCCGTATTTTGGGACGCGCATGGTAATTTGTTCATCGGCTATCTTCAAAAAGGTAAAAATATCAATAGCGAATATTACATGGCATTATTGGATCGATTGAGTGTAGAAATCAAGAAAAAACGGCCTCACATGCAAAAGAAAATGTGCTGTTCCACCAAGACAATGCCCCGTGTCACAAGTCGATGAAAACGATGATTAAATTATATGAATTACGCTTCGAATTGCTTCCTCACCCACCATACTCTCCAGATCTGGCCCCCAAGGGCCTTTTTGCAGACATCACAAAGATGCTCCAGGGAAAGAAATTTGGCTCACAGTGATTGCCGCAACTGAGACCTATTTTGAGTGTAAAGACAAATCGTTCTCCAAAAATGCATCGAAATGTTAGAGGAGCGTTGGAATGAATGTATCACTATTGAAGGAGAGCATGTTGATGAATGAAGTCGAATTTCTAAAAAAAACTTGTTTTTCTTAGTTAGACCGGTGACTTATTGAGTGGGCTTTGTAATTGACCAGATTTCACAAAGTTTGGTAGATAAGTTACTTGTGGGATACTCTGGTGCTGATTATGTTTTAGTACGATTCGGGAAAAAAATAACCTGCCTTTTTTAACGAAATGGTTCACAAAAATTGCCAAAATCTAAAAAAAAAAGACTGCGTTTGCTCAAATGTATTAATTAAATTCTTGTTTTATACTCATTTTTTGACGATGGAAAGATTATAACCAACTCCATTACTTTAGGACTAACCGTTATTAAGATATTTAAGTTTTCCTGCATTTTTGTTACGCCGCTTTCGAAAAAAATATCCAATTACCAAATAGAATCAAAAATTGAATTAAAAATGAAAATTTAGTGTATTTTTGTGCAATTAAAATCAATCACATTAATTATTAAAGAAATAAAGTAAAAATGAATTTGAGTCTGCATGGGAATTCATGTGCTGCCCACATGAGATTTTTACTTTCCCTGCAATAACATTGTAATGTATAGGGAAAATATTGGAATCATGCCGAAAATCGCAATACGTGATATATATATTCTGAAACCTCTAGAATACCATATAGCTATTTTTAGCGTTTCTCTGTGTGTGTGTGTCTGTCTGTATGTGCAATGTATGTATCCACTCTAACTCAAAATCGAATGGAGCAAATTACTTAATTCTTTTTAGATAAGTAACTTGTGTGTGACCCTGGTGCTGATTAGATATTGGTACAGTTCGGGATAAAAAAACCCTGCTTTTTTGCGAAATTGACCGTAAAAAGTATCTTGTATCCACTCTAACTGAAAAACTATTTGACCAAAGTTCACAAATTTGGTATTTGTTCATTCGTGGGATATCTTGGTTATGATTAGATTTTGATACGAGTCCAAAACGAAGAACCTGCAATTTTTTAAGAAATGGCCGACAAAAATTGTATGTATCCTCTGTACCTCAACTAATGGACGACATTTCCTACAATTTGGTTGATAATTCCCATGTGAGCGACGCTGATGATGATTAGAATTTGGTATGATTTGGGATAAATATACCTGCCTTTATTGCGGAATGGCAATATATTAAATCAACAAAAACTGTAGGAATTCAGTCTAGCTGACAAACTAATTGCCCGAATTACACAAAATTTGGTAGAAAAGTCGCCTGTAGGATTCCGTGATGCTGGTTATATTTTGATACGATTTGGAAAAAAATAATGTGCCATTTTTTTCGAAATGGCCCACAAATCAAAAATATTCGATCCAATTTAAAATACTACATGTTCCCAAATATATCCTTTAAATGCTTGTTTTATACGTAATTTTAACGGCAAAATGAATAAGATCCATCCAATTACTCTACAATGCACTATTACCAAAATATTTAAATTTTTATTTTTGAGGAAATGAAGACGGTTCTCACAGTAGCTAAAAACTATTTTGCACAATTTCTTAAAGCTTAGTAGTTACGCTCCTTGATGGTTATCTTAATGCTGATTTGATTTTGATATGATTAAGGAATGTATAACCGACTCTTTTTGCGAAATGGCCCGCAAAGATAGTCAAAAGCCCAGACCGACAGACACGTCCTTGGACATGAGCAACAGTCTGGACGGCCAGCGCCTGCAAAGAGAGTGAACCTCTGAAATAAATGACGAAAATTGTTGGAATATATTAATCAAGTACTTGTCCTAAAGGTAAAATCTGACATCAAAGGGAATATGTCTGACCCCATGACTGTTAATTCTTGAGATATTGTAGTTTTGTAATTTTAAGGATCTGAAAAATTTAAAGTTAATTTAGTTGCCAAATGAAATGAAGACTGACTAGGCACACTTCCATCTCCACGGAACTGTTAATAAGCAAAATTGCAGAATCTGGGAGACCAAAAATTTACAGAAACTACGACAGGTGCCTCTTCATTCCCCCAAAGTCACTGCGTGGTGCGGATTTACAGCAGCGTTTATTATCGGGCCACTCTTGTCTGAGGAAGTTGGTCCTCATGGCTCCGTCACTTGTTCTGTCAATGGCCATCGATATGAAAGTCTTTTGAAAAGTTACGTTATACCCACACTGCAAGAGCGTCAATGTATCGATAACACTGTTTTCATGCAGGATGGGGCTCCATCACATATCGCAAAACCAGCGAAGTGGCTAATTCGCAGTCATTTTGGAGATGACAGAATCATCAGCCGCCACTTTCCTGTAAAATGGCCAGTACGTTCCCCTGACCTCAATCCATGTGATTTTTGGCTTTGGGGGCATCTGAAGAATATGGTGTTTAATGGGCACATTAACAATTTAGCTGAAATGAAAGCTAGCATTACGGATCACATCCACAAAATCTCTACATAAACACTCAAATTTGTTGTTGAACACGCTATTTTGCGCTATCAGCTTATTTCAGAATGCGAAGGACAGCATATTATACATTTATTACGTCATTAGCCAATGAGTAAGTCAACGTTTATTACTTTTATATTACATTCTAGTGTAGTAAAGCGCTAATTATTCTCCTAGCGGCGACTTTTCGAACTACTGTTTTTTCTTCACCGAATAAAATTCCATTGCTCCACGAGTGTTCATGCAAAATTTCAAATCATTCTGACCAGTGGTTTTTATTTGAGACCATTTTCAAACCGAGGACTTTAATTATAATCACCCTGTACATTACCACGTATTGCAGGGAAAATAAAAAATACCAGTGCTGGACTGCTTGTTGCTACAAGGTAGAATGGGGTGGAAACAGATGTAGTATAATCCCTTTTTCAGTTTTGGCGATTTTTGGTGAGATTCTGGCAATCCCTGTTGTGATTTGGAGAACATTCCATTCTGCAACTCCTTCTGATTTTTTTGTCTCCAAAGTAAAAATCGTAACATTCCATTCTGGCAACGTTTACCGCATATTTGTTCATCTGCTGTCGTCCCTTTTTAGCTGTTTTTGCAAAAGTTAATTCTGTTAATCCTAAAAGTTAATCCTGTTAATCTCTAAAGTTAATCCTAAAAGCTGATTTTGCAAAAGTTTGTAAAAGTTAATTATTTTAGTGGGCCTTCGCCCACTAAAAAAATCATAGACACCGGCTCCGATGGCAGTCGGAATTCACAAGTAGCAATAGCTGTTTGTGTAACAGGAGTTCTGCGGCTCATAGAGCACAGTATGAAAATCAGAAAATCTTCTGATTTTTACCTTGGCGAAAAAAGGATGACAAAAGACACGGAAAACGTTAACAAAATGGAATGCTGCAATTTTTACGATTAAAGGTGACAAAAGACGCTGAAATGACTACCCGAATGTAAAGCTCTCCAAATCATACCAGGCATTGTCAGAATCTCACCTAAAATCGCCAAGAATGGAAATGCAAAGGTAGCCTATACAATGCCTAGGGAAAGTGTGCTAAATATTGAAACAAGAAAGATCAATCATGCATAAGCATTGATTATGAAACACTTTCCAACTGAAATGCAATTTCATTTAAAAATCTCTAAAATGTGATGCATTCAGTAGTGATATATTTTACATTACCACTGTACTACAGCAATTTATTATACTTAAATATTTTTTAAACTTCATCGAAATATAAATCGACCTGATTCTCTATGCAAAATCAATGAATCTTTCATTCATATAACTTGCATTCCAGACTACAGAGCTAAATAATTTTGAGTGAAAAATTCAGCAATTCTTATATAACTCACCGTACAATCACTTGAGATATTTGCATTCTGCATAAGTTAAAATTTGACTTCGTTGTAGAAATAATAAAAGTTTAGGGATCATTTAAAATCACAACTATTGTAATTGCGTAGGCACGGAATTTAGATACACATATAATATATGTATGTGTGTGTGTGTGTGTGTGTGTGTGTGTATGTATTCAAAGTATTGGAATCGTGCCGATGATCGGAACTCGAATTTTCGAAGGATCTACACGTTTTGGGACTTCTGGAACATGAAAAATCTATTTTTAGAGAGACGTCTGTGTGTGTAAGGGCGTATCTGTGTGTGTTTTTGAGTGTCTATGAGGACATGGTATCCACTCTAACTGAAAAACTAATGGACCAAATTCCATAAAATATGGTAGGTAAGTTTTTTGTGGGAAACCCTGATGTTTATTAGATTTTTGTACGATTCGTAATAAAATAATCTGCCTTCTTTGCGAAATGGCCGACAAAAATTACCTTTATTCACTCTAGCTAAAAACTAATGGACCAAATGTAACAAAAATTAGTATATAAATCACTTGTAAGTCATTCTGGTACGATTCGGGAAAAAGGAACGGGCTGTTTTTGCGAAATGGCCCGCATAATTCGTTAAATCTAAAAATGAAAGACAACGTGTGCTCATTTATATCAATTAAATGCTTATTTTATACGTGATTTTTTACAACAAAGCGAATTAGACTAACTCCATTAATCTAGGACTAGCCGTTCTTGAAATATTTTAGATTTTCCTCGTTTTCGCTACGCCACCTGTGACAATAAGTCCAGCTATCAAATGAGAACCAAATTTATGTTTAACGTGCAAATTCAGTGTCATTTAAATACGTATGGGTGTTATTTTGTGCAGATAAACTCAAATTATTATTGAAGAAATAAAGAGAACGTGAATATGAGTCTGCAGGGAAAGTCATGTGCTGCCTACATCAGAATTTTTAAATATCTTACAACAATGATTCATAGAAGTGAACGGGGATTATTTGCAGGCCATTTCGAAAAATAATGTAGAATCTATATTTGAGGATTGACCAAATTTTTGTACAAAAAATTGTTCTACAAATTTAAGCTGTATACCAAATTATTAAGCTGTGTAGCAAATTGATTTATATTACCATAGGTCCCAGAGACCGTGTGAAAAACATACTAAAATTTCATTGTGATAAAGTCATTTTTACGGCAGTTATCGTGCTAACTGACAGACCGACAAACAGACATACAGACAGACAGACAGGCATAATGAACAAAGTCATAAAGACTTTTCAATTATGTTGTAAAGTGATAATAAAACAGACACTTCATACTTTACCTAAAAACGTCACGTATTTTATACAATATACAGCATGGTAAACATTTCAATAAACTCTAAAATCAAAGACAACCAAGTGAGTGGTTAAAAATAAATTATTAAAATCGTCTTATTACGACGTACACAATCGCATAGCCAATGCGTTTTCGTACATTATCATGCTCTTCATCAGTGGCGAAGTAAAGTAAAGTGCGAACAAGTGTCTAAATATAAACCATACCCGCTAGGTAAAATTACATACATCAATTTATATATTTTTAATTTTTTTAAAAAGAACGAGATAAAATAAATAATCATAAAAATGCATATTATAATAAGAAATAGAGTTTAATAACCAACATGAATGGCTACATAATTGAAAATCAACTGCTATTGAATTTTTAGAAAATCATGTAAAGGCTTGACCCGAAGAGAGTTAAAAACGAGTCGCCAAGCATAACTAAGGGTCAGAACCGGGTCAAAATTACAAATAGAATTACGGTAAATGTAAATAAAAAGGGATTCATGAAGTAAAATATAGCGGAGGTTATTGCAGCTAATTAGAAGGGACATTTTATCAAACGAAGCCTTAGTGCGCACTTTATTTTACATCACCACTGATGAAGGACATGATAATGTCCTAAAGCGTTTTGGTTATGTGACTGTGTACGTTGTAATAAGGCGATTTTAATAAACGACTTTTTAACCACTTATTTGGTTATCTTTGATTGTTGTTGTTGTGTTTACCGCGCTGTTTATTAAACTAAAATATCGCGAGAATGGCCGAGCGGTCAAAGAGGCAGGCGTTTCTTTGTGATGGCTCGGCTGCCAGATTGCGGGTTCGAGTCCCGCCTGCGGGCATGGATGTTTGTAATGTCTTATTGGGTAGAAGTCGAACTTCTACCGTAGGGGTGCCCCGGGTCTTAGACCAAACCGAAGGAGCGCAAATTTCTTTCCTTAATTAGGACACGAGAACAACAACAACAACATCGCGAGAATGGGTAGTTCTCGAGTCATGGGATTGGTATTATTATTTTAGTTTGTTAAAAAAGGCATGTAAAATAAACAAATAATTCAAACTTGGTTATTCTTGTGGTTTAATTCTACAAAGATATCGGCGTTCCTTCATTTCATTTATTTAAAACTCGAATGTTCGAGTCCATTCGCTTGAAAACGTCCATCACGGGAAAATTCGCTGGCAAGTCGAAAGGCTAAAATCGAATAACAGCTGTTTCATAAATATTTCCCAAGCAATCAAACACGATTAAAATCCTATACGCTGAATGATTCATGTCGTCCTTCAACACCTGATGGATACCACCCCGTGCTCATTAACTCCGTTCAGAAATTATTTATGGTTCTGAAAAGGATAAAATTAGACAGGACGAAAGGTAATAAATCTGTGAACGCCGGTAAAAGGAAACTCTTTAAGATAAAATGTCTCACTTTAAAATATTGCATGGGTACAGTCTGTTACAAAAGTATATGACCAAGATACTTTTTGTTATTTAGGTAATTAATGAAATATTTATTTATTCAAAATCAAAATTACTCCATGTCAGAACAAGTTTTAAATAAAATTTAGCAGCAATATAACAAAAAGCGGCACAAGTACTTGTAACAAAATTATATGACCACATGTGGAAAAATAAAGTTTTAGCAAATGTAGTAAGTTGTTGCTCCACCGTTTTTTTGAATAACTTGAAACACACAATTTGGCATCGATTTAATTAAATTTTTAAAGACAGATTCCAAAATATTGACCCATTTCTCCATAATGGCGACTTCCAATTCATATGCCGAATGATATTGTTTGTTGTTTCCGTATACTTGGCGAGACAAATAACCTCACAGGTTTTCTATAAGGTTTAGGTCAGGGCTAATGCTCGGCCAAGATATAACTTCAATCTTTTCTCTTTTGAGCCATGCTTTTGTTGACTTAGATGCATGACTGGCAGCATTATCTTGTTAGAACGTCCATTTTGGTCCTCCTTAAAAGTGGCTCGAAGTGTATCAGACTTCCGTATAACATTTGTTGATAACTGTCCGAGTTCATTTGGCCATAAACTCTTTGCAGATCGCATTTTCCTGCATATGAGAAAGCGCCTCCACACCATAACGTAACTGAATCTTCCATCTACCTACTGAAGAACTCACGAGATTCTTGCCTTAAGTCATGCCAGTAGTAGTTATTGCCGTCCGGACAGTCTAAGTTAAATTTTTTCTCATCCGAAAATATTATATTCTTCCATGTAGAGTTTTGGACATGACCTTCTTTGCCCACTTCAGACGTGCTTATTTATGATGTTTAAGAAGACGTGGTTTGCTTCTTAGTTTCCGAAGTTTAACATCAACATTCGACTTCAAACTTCGCCACACAGTTACATGAGCCCGGGTTCGATTCCAGCCACTGCCAAAACTGCCGCCGTGTTCATGCGGAGTACGATCACGTTAAACATGTGGGTCCGAAAGTCCTTCCGAGAGGTTGGTGGTAGGGGAAGGAGGGTACGGTCCCTGTGGATGCCTCCCCCACTGGGTTCCGGTCTAAATTGGGTGGCACTTCCCGACCGTCCAAACAGTTACCTTACACCTTTCTGGTAGGTCGGACGGTCTGGGTTTCAACAACAACACAGTTACATGAGACACTTGTTTACTTGTCTGCTGTGCTATTTTATAATTTAACTGGTAGTTTTTCGTTGCAAACTGGAAAATTTGTCTATCATCACGAGCTGAAAACTGCTTTTTGCAGCCAGATCTTTTCTGCTTTCCATACAATTCTTTTTTACTCAAAAAACTGGGAATAACCGTTTTAGAACGATTAAGAATCTTACTTATTTCACGTTCTGACTTTCCTTTTCCGTTGTAGAACCAAACTTTTCGCACTTCTACTTCAGACAAATCACTTCCATGTGGCATTTTAATAATCCAACGAATCAAACAGTTCAATTTTGAATTTCTGCCTTTTTTCCTTCTTTCCAACCTTTCCAGATGGTTTAGGTTACAGTTAAAATCCAAAGTTAAACAAAAATCGTCTGCATTATTAGAAAATCTAAATGGGTCTTATATTTATGTAACACCGTGATTTCGAAAAATCGTTTGGCACGAAAATAATATTCGATCTGTTTTTTTTTTCTAAGCTAAATCAACACTGCAAAATTGTTTCGTTTCATCCACCTTCTTTGAAATGCACATTCAATGTTGTCTTTGTTGAGAAAGGGTGGAATTTTGAGTGGTCTTATAATTTTGAAACAGACTGTATTATGCGCTTAATATATATTCGTATAATGAAAGATATTTATAATTTTCGATTTCATTACTTTTTATTTCGTAAACGAGGGGACTCCGACCACGGCTCGCTACGGTTCGCCAAGTCCGATAACTCGTTGCGGCGGTTGGACTCCCAGATGAACTATTTCATGCCAAACAAAAGTTTAAATTAGAAAGCGGTTTATTGCACCATGTTTCCATATTATTTCTATATAATGTTGCGAACAACCGATGTTCTGTTTGGCGCCTTCTCTTTCGTCTGTCTCGAAGGCTAAGCAAAAAAAATACAGTGCATGGCGTCAGCATGACGTGAGTCTAGGGTTGCTAGGATTTCCCAGTTAGAAAAACGCTTCCAGATTTAGCGATGTATAGACAATTTAACGACAGTTGTCGATTTCCGCAATGTTGCAGAAACTTCCTGATGGAACGGTTATTCTTTGAGATATATAGATTTCCAGACATTTCTATGGAGAGGCTATAAAAATGACCGTTGCGGGCAGTTGACGAATAAGCGTGATACGAAATACATTTGACTGTGACTTTTGTCAGTGCTTTGAAAAGAGTAGACTTTGAGGGCTTGTGGTAGTATGCTTTGTGAAATTATTTTCTTCATTATTTTGAAGATAATATCGCTTATTCTGTGAAATGAGTGAAGCATTTAAGTGCTGTTTGATTGTATAGTATTACTGTTCACTTTGTGCTTATAAATAAACGTAGTTATCTAGAAACTTGGATTCGTTTTTTACCCAGTATGAGTGTATGTGTGTACTAATTCCCCTGTGTTGAAGGGCCGCCTAAGCACCACGTCCACAAGACCCCCCCCAGGGTGTCCCATGCCGAAGGGGAGTAGATTTGCAGCTTCACTTTTATAGGAGCCCCCCAAAGGGTGGAAGTCTGACTTGGCTTCGACATGACAACATCCATGCCCGCTGGCGAGATTCGAACCCGTAACCCGGCAATCCAGCGATCAGATGGAGTATCCAGTATATACACTCGCGATTATCGAGGACACGTTTCTTAACAATAAATTCACCTAATTACATATTTTTGTATGCTATGGTTCTTGTGGTACGCACCGATCTTTGATGGCACTTTGCTGGCACTTGTCGAGTGGTAGTCGGAATTTGAAATCGAAAAACAGTTTATGTCAGAGTGTTCCTTGCTTCTTCGACCCAGACCGTCCGATCCACCCAAAGGTGTAAGGTATCTGTTTATACGGCATTGCTACCCAATATGGACCGAGATCCAGTAGGGAGGCATTCGCAGGGACCATACCGTCCTTTCCCTTGTCCCTTCTACCAGCCTCTCGGAAGGACATATGGACCCACGGCTTTAACGTGGCCGTACTCCGCGTGAACATGAGAACAGTTTGGGCAGAGTCGGGAAATTGAACTTGGATCATCCGAGGGCAATCCCCACAAGCCACTAATTGGACTATCCCATCACCAGCGTCTTCCCTTATCATTTTTCTACAAATGCATCAAATACCACATTTTTGTATGCTATAGTTTTTGTGGTACAAAGCAGAGAATCTCAAAAAACAAGAAATTTGTCAAACGGCGACGGCGACAGTCATTTTTTAACACTTTACAACATTGTTGAAAAGTGATTATGACTTTGTTCATTCTGTCTGTCCGTCCGTCCTTTCGCATGGAAACCACTGTAAAAATGACCTTATCAAAATGAAATTTTAGTATATTGTTGAGAGGATCTGCGGGACCTATGGGAATATAAATGCACTATATCAACCAATTAGTTTTGGATTGAACCAGGGTTGCAACAATGAAATACATTGATACATTGAAATACATCATTTTTAACACTTTACAACATAGTTGAAAAGCGTTTATGACTTTGTTCATTTTGTTTAACACTTTACAACATAGTTGAAAAGTGTTTATGACTTTGTTGATTTTGTTTAACACTTTACAACATAGTTGAAAAGTGTTTATGACTTTGTTGATTTTGTTTAACACTTTACAACATAGTTGAAAAGTGTTTAAGACTTTGTTCATTTTGTTTAACACTTTACAACATAGTTGAAAAGTGTTTATGACTTTGTTCATTTTGTCTGTCTGTCTGTCTATCTGTCTGTCTGTCCGTTAGCACGATAACTGCCGTAAAAATGACTTTATCAAAATGAAATTTTAGTATGCTTTTCAGACGGTCCGTGGGACCTATGGGAATATAAATAAATCATATCACCCAACTAGTTTTTTATTGAACCCGGGTTGAAAAAATGAAATACATTGAACCCTATGGGACCTAATTTTTCAAACATTTTTTAAGCACATTTAAAATTCCCAAATTGCTTCGAAATTTTTAGGAAATATTCACATTATCTCATAAAATTTATAAAAAAAATTCAGTAAAATATGTTAGGTAGTTTTTTAATTTAAACTTATTTAATATAGGAAAAAAAACGAATTCAATTAAATTCTGGCTTTTGCGATATCCTCCAGAAAGAAAAAATAAATATATTATATAATAGATATCTTTCCAAGAGTTTGATTATTTTGTATATGAGAGAGACTTCACATTTTAAAATAAATTTGGTAGATAACAATTTTTCAATTTTTTTAAAAATTTAATATAACTTTTCATGATATACTTATTTGATGGCGTTTTTAATGCACTTTCCTACTACGTCCTAGAGAATTAAGGTTTCGTACACAGAATAAATTTGTAGAACATTTTATTCTACAACAATTTGGTGGATCTTTAAATATATATCCTCCATTTTTTTCGAAATGGCCTGCAAAAATTTCCCTTTCACTTCTATAAATCATTGTTGTAATATTATTAAAAATTCTGATGTGGACAGCACATGTCTTTCTCTGCAGACTCATATTCACGTTCTCTTTATTTCTTCAATAATAATTTGAGTTTATCTGCACAAAATAACAGCCATAAGTATTTTAAATGACATTGAATTTGCAGGTTAAACTTAAATTTGGTTCTCATTTGATAGCTGGACTTATTGTCAAAGGTGGCGTAGCGTAAACGCGAAAAAACTAGAACATCTCAAGAACGGCTAGTCCTAGAGTAATGGGGTTTGTCCATTTTTGTTGTCAAAAATCACGTATAAAATAGGAATTTAATTGATATAATTGAGCACACGTAGTCTTTTATTTTTATATTTAACGATTTCGCAAATTGCGGGCCATTTCGCATTTTCCCGAATCGTACTACAATAACCTACAAGTGATTTATATACCAAATTTTGTTAAATTTGGTATATAAATCACTTGTAGGTTATTAAAATAATATACACCAAATTGTGTTAAATTTGGTCCTTTAGTCTTTAACTAGAGTGGATAAAGGCAATTTCTGCTGGTCATGTCGCAAAGAAGGCAGATTCTTTTATTACGAATCGTACTATAATCAAATGAACATCAGGGTCTCCCACAAAAAACTTATCTACCAAATTTTATGGAATTCGGTCCATTCATTAGTTTTTCAGTTATAGTGGATACCATTTCCTCATAGACACTCAAAAATACACACAGATACACCCTTACACACACAGACGTCTCTCTAAAAATAGATTTTTCATGCTCCAGAAGTCCCAAAACGTGTAGATCCTTCGAAAATTCGAGTTCCGATCTTCGGCACGATTCCAATACTTTGAATACATACATACGCACACACATATATTATCTGTGTATCTAAATTCAGTGCCGACGCAATTACAATAGTTGTGATTTTAAATGATCCCTAAACTTTTATTATTTCTTCAATGAAGCCTAATTTTAACTTATGCAGAATGTAAATATCTCAAGCGATTGTAAGATGAGTTACATAAGAATTGCTGAATTTTTTTCACACAAACTTATTCAGCTCTGGAGCCTGGAATGCAAGTTATATGAATGAAATATTCATTGATTTTGCATAGAAAATCAGATTATTAATATTTTGATACAGTTTTAAATATTTAATTATAATAAATTACTGTAGTACTGTGATAATGTAAAAGATATCACCACTGAATGTATCACATTTTAGAGATTTTTAAATGAAATTGCATTTCAGTTGGAAAGTGTTTCATAATCAATGCTTATACATGATTGATCTTTCTTGTTCAAACATATTCTAAGCAAAGTTAAAATTCACAAATTACTTCGAAAAATTTAAGAAATAATCAAATTATCCCATAAAATATTTAAAAAAATCAGCAAAATAGTTTCGGTAGTGTTTAAATAATATTTAAAATAATAATGACACCCATATAATATGGGTTGAAGACCCAGACCATCAGGACGAGCCGGATGGTCTGGGTCTTCAACCCATATAATATGGACAGATCAACTGACCCACTTCAAAATAAAATAGGGTAACCTTTTTTCCCAGAGTAAAAATTGTGATTATTGAAGTTCTTTTAAATTTATATTGAGTATTGCATTTGTCCTAAATCGCTTTAATATTTTTTTGCGTATTTTCTGCGCATCTATTGTCCACGCAATTACAATATTTTTAAGTAATCATCAAACTTATTTCTGCACCGAAGCCTGATTTTAATGGATGCAGAATGTAAACAGGTGATTGTTAGATGAGTTGTATAAGAATTGTTGATTTTTTTTCACGCAACATTATTTAACTCTGGAGTCTGGAATAAAAGTGCATGAATGAAATATTCACTGCTTTAGGTTAGTGAGCCAGGCAATTTATATGTCGATGCCGTCATTTGAATTAAGTTCATTTTCTCAAAAAAATTGTTCAAGTAAAATAAATTATTGCAGTTCTGCGATAATAATCTGATGTGGGCAGCACATGACTTTCCCTATAGACTCAAATTCATTTTCTCTTTACTTCTTTGATAATGCATTAAATTATTTTTTAATGTCACAAAATAACATACATCATTATATGAAATAACACTGAATTGCCACTTTTACTTCAATTTCTGTTTTCGTTGGGCAACGGGGCGACATAACGAAAATCTGAAATATCTTAAGATTGGTTAGTCCTAAAATGGTGGTATTTTTATTATTCTTTTCATAGTCGAAAATTACGTATTAAACAGGCATTTATGGATGCATTTGAGCATATATAGTCTTTTGTTTTAGATCTTGGTGGTTTTTGAGGGCTATTTAAAAAGAAAATATATATATATATATATATATGAATCGTACCTAAATCTAATCATCCCCAGAGTCCTCCACGAG
This sequence comes from Amaurobius ferox, assembly GCA_951213105.1. Lineage (NCBI taxonomy): Eukaryota > Metazoa > Arthropoda > Arachnida > Araneae > Amaurobiidae > Amaurobius > Amaurobius ferox. The sequence goes on along the minus strand of OX578154.1, from coordinate 108,607,999 downwards.
TGTCTTACCTATAAAGTTTTGTGAAATTGGGTCCATTAGTTCTTACGTTAAAGTGGATATACACGTCGTACACCCTGACACACCCTGACGTCACGCTAAAAATAGATTTTTCGTATTCTACAGGTCCCAAAACGTGTAGATCCGTCCTGAACTCCACTTTCGATTTTCGACACGATTTCAATACTTTCCTTATACATTACCAAGTATTGTAGGGAAAGTAAACGTATGTCTGAAAAATACTGATGGTTTAATAATACATATACAATAATCTGTACATCTCATTTCTACAAAAGAAAAAAAATCTAACGCTCACATATGATTTTTGAACACAATTCCATATCTATGACTGTCAATGGAATTTTGCATTTATATTTTTCATTAATCGTTTACTAAAATGCTAATTAGCACAAAAACGCCAAAACAACACTCGCGGTGTACATTCTGACAAGGCATTGCATTGCTGTTCAATCTCTGCTATTATTAGTTTGTTAATTATCTTTGGTGTATCACTCCATTTAGGTGTTGACACTATTCCGAGAACATGACTTTCCACTGTCGCTTCGAATTTCGTTTGCGGTGTTCCCCCCTCTCACTTCCTCAAACGAAGTTTCAAACATCTGTCTTCTACGCGCATTATCCGATTTAGAGATGAATGGCAGTTATCTGCTTAAGACTTCTCGACATCGTGAAGCTGCATGTTTAAATGTAGGGGACTTTTCCGGTTTGAAACACTTTTTTAAAAGTAACACCTAGTTTATCGCAATGAATTCGTTTGTTTGGATTAGTAACTGCTATTGAGTTAAAAATTTTGACATGGAGGTTGAAGTATGAAAAATGACTTATTACCAGCTGTGGTGTTTACTTAATGATTTTAGTGAGTATCAGTGTTCAACAGATTTTGTGGTATGTCGGTGTTTCTTTGTCACGGATGATTAGGACGGATTTTTAAGCTGAACAAGATAAATGTCATATCTATTTGTGTGTTTGAAACAGTTTTGTAGAGACATTGAAAATTTAATACTGTGCCTTGTTTCTAAGAGTTACCTGGAGCGCGTCTCCACTCGACATTCTCAACTTTAAACTTACTGCAATTGGGATCAGCAACGATTTTACCTGATGCGGCTAGACTGACAGAGAAATGAAAACAAAACATCATTATATTACTATTTTCTAACAAAATACATTTTACTGAATTTATTATGCGTCATTTTTATCGATTTTGGCGACATTTTCATTCATTTCACAACATTTAAAAAATGTCGCAAGTTGACGACATTCCATCAAGTGTATCGCGAACTGCTAGAGAGACTGCCGGACAGAGAAATGGGTTTTCTTATAATGTAGTTTAAGAAACTTGTGATCTTTTATTTTTTTATTTTTTGCAAAGTTTGCAAGAGAAAATTTGAAAATCGGTTTCATGGATCAAATATTTACTATTAGAGAGTGTTGCCCTTCACTTTTAAAGACCTGGAAATATTTTTTGATTGATATCCTACTTGGCAATATACCCCCAGGAGATAATTTGTCCCCCCCCCTCCCCAAGGAGCTAATTATGTCACTAACACTAAAATTGTATCATGCCTATTTTTCACAGTAATGATTGGAATTATTAGGTCTAGTGATCATAGACCGAAGAATAAATCATTTTATGCATGAGTTTGTCCTATTTTGTTTTATGCCATAATTTCAAATAAATTTCGAAAATTTTGCTCGAATTTAAAAAAAGTTATATCTAGTTCAGGATTTTTTGATAACAAAGCTGGATATAAAGTTTCGTGAAAATCATTTTTTTGTGTGTGCCGCTATCGTGTATGCAATAAATCGACCACAGGCACACAAATACACAAACAGACGTACATCTTCCAAAAAATAATCAAAATACTTTCATGAGTTCTTAAAAAATATATTGTCATTAAAATCTTGAAATCGAAAACTTTCGTGAAAACAATACTTTCTAAATATTACGTACGATAAGTTGTTACCGAAACTAGCAATTTCACTCAAAGAGCAGAGACTTACATCGGTGAATTGGTTTGTGTTCCTGAGCTCTAAATAACCGATAAATTTAAAAACAACACGAACACTGTCCATGTACCGCAATCTTGCAAACGTTTATTGTGACCAAAAAAGTTGGCCATATGGCGTTACCTGTTTGAACCGTATTAAAAAACCCTTTACATTGAGACGAATGTAGAAGATGGGGACTATAGAAGTTGCCTTAAAGCGGATAGAATTATAAATTATTATACGCCTAAGAATGCTAAAGAGTGCGACACTGATTTAGCAATACTGGACATCTTGTGCTGGGAAAACTATTCTTGAAATTCTTCTGTTCCCTCTATTTTATTAACTTTAATTATGAGTATTGAAATATATTGAATTATGAAAAATAATTTGGTTTTTAAACACAATTTTGATTTTATTTCTTTAATTGCTGATATGAATGATAAATTTATAGATTAAGAAATCTGAAGTAGTCAGGACATCACTTTCCTTGTAGACTCATATTCGTGTTCACTTTATTTCTTCAATAATTTATTATATTGAGCTTAATTACACAAAATAACACCCATAATAATTTAAAATGACACTGAATTTACACTTTGATTCGATTTCCGTTCTCATTTGTTAACTGGACTTCTTTTAAAAGATGGTGTAGCGAAACTGTGATAAAACAAAAATACCTCGAAAACGACTAGTCCTAGTGTAATAGAGCTGGTATTATTATTTTCATCGTTAAAAATTAAATATAAAATAAACATTTAATGAATATATTTGAGCATAAGTAGTTTTTTATTTTAGATATTGATGATTTTTGAGGGTCATTTCACAAAACAATACAGATTTTTTTAAATCTATCTTTTTAATTCCAAAATCTAATTAGCACCAAGGTAACCCACAAGTGACTTATCTACCAAATTTTGTAACATTCGATCTATTAGTATGTCAGCTTGAGTAGATATAGGTAATTTTTGCGGGCCAATTCGCAAAAAAAGGTGGGTTCTTTTATTCCGAATCGTACCAATAACTAATCATCACTTGGGTCACACACAAGTGACTTACCTACCAAATTTTATGCAATTTAGTAAATTAGTACAGTTAGAGTGGATACATACATTGCACAGACCGACACAAAGAAAGATACACGCAGACCTCACGCTGAAAAATGTTTTTTTTTGTATTCTAGAGGTCTCAATACGTGTCGATCCGTCGAAAACTTGAGTTATGATAATTTCAGCACTATTCCAATGCTTTCCCTATGCAGTACCATGTATTGCAGGGTAAGTAAACAAGAACGTGTAAACATGCATAAAGCATTGATTATGAAACACTTTCCAACTGAAATGTAATTTTATTTAAACATCTACAAAATGCGATACATTCAGCGGTAATATTTTTAAAATTATCACAATACTACAATGATTTATTATATTTAAAAACTTAAAACTTTTTCGAAAAGAGTGAACTTTATTCAAATGCAGTCATTGAAATATAAATCGCCTGGCTCTCTTTGAAAAAGTAATAAATATTTCATTCATTAACTCTATGTTTAAAACTTCATCAAAAAAGTCTACTATAAAATCGTCTGCGTCTCTATGTAAAATCAATGAATGTTTCAAGCATAACAGCTATATTGCAGACTACAGAGCTAAATAATGTTGCATTAAAGAAATTCAGAAATGTTTATACAACTCTACTTATAGCTTCACGAGTTTACATTCTCCATAAGTGAAAATTAAGCTTCGTTGTAGAAATAATCAAAGTTTGACGATTATTTAAACTAATATATAGATCATAAATATATTCTATACTAGATCATAAATATATTCTATACTGGATCATAAATATATTCTATCATAAATATATTCTAATGACGTTGTTTCAGAATACAGATGTACAGAAATTAAGCAATCATAAAGCGGTTTTAGGACGGATTTAACACTAAATGTAATTTAAAAAGAACTTTAAAAATCACGATTTTGACACAAGATGGATGGCATTGATCGTTTAAACTCAAACTTATTATAATTTCGTTATTTCAAAATATAGGTGCACGGAAATAAAATAAAAATAAAGCGGTTTTAGGACGGATACAACACTCAATACAAATTAAAAAGAACTTTAAAGTCATGATTTTGAAACAAGATGGATGCCATATTTAATTTTGAAGTGGGTCACGTGATCTTTTCATATAAATTGGGTGTAATTATTATTTTAATTTTTATTCCAAAAACTAACTAAACATATTTTGCTGAAATTTTTTTTATATTTTTATGGGATAATTCGAATATTTTCTAAAACTTACGAAGCACTTTGTTGAATTTTAAATTCGCTTAAAAAATGTTTGAAAAATAAGGTCCCACAGGGTTCAGCGTATTTCATTTTTTCAACCCGGGTCCAATCCAATACTAATTGGGTGATATTACTCATTTATATTCCCATAGGTCCCACAGACCGTCTGAACAACGTAATAAAATTTAATTTTGATAAAATCATTTTTACGCCAGTTATCGTGCGAACGGACAGACAGACAGAATGAACAAAGTCATAAACACTTTTCAACTCTGTTGTAAAGTGTTAAAAAACTACTCCACTCTTGCGGCAGGTAAAATCGTTAAATTTAATGTTCTAAGAGAACAACCGTGCAAATAAATTTATCCCCGCTCTTTCTTAAATAATGAAGCCCGTTAAATTTACGATAATTAATTTATACGGAGATCGAAGCAGGTTTCTGAAAAAAATATTTTAGCAAGTAATACTATAAGTAAATTAAGTAATGTTGTATGGACATAAGGGAGGATATGCATCAATATCTGAAGCGGAAATCTCAATGACTTTTAGGGGGTTTTGTCAATTGAAAATCAATTATAAACATATCGTGAAACAAAAAATCGGCGGTGGCCCCGGGTCGATGGAGCCGAAAGGGCAATGCGTGAATAACATTTTGCAAAATAAAATTTTAATAAAATTACATAAATAAAACTACGGTAAGTTCATTCTATTTTTAACACTTTCCAACACAGTTGTAATGTGTTTATGATGTTGTTCATTCTGTCTGTCTGTGCGCAAGATAACTGCCCTGAAAATGAAATTTTAGTATGTTGTTGAGACGATCTGTGGGATATATGGGAATGTAAAAGAATAATTCCACCCAATTAGTTTGTATTGAACCTGGGATGAAAAAGGTAAATGCATTGAACCCGACGGAACCTCATTTTTCAAACATATTTGTAAGCGGAGTTATAATTCACAAATTGCTTTGAATTTTTTTTTTAATATTTAAATTATCACGTAAAATATGTAAAAAATTTCCATCAGAATATGTTAAGTCGTTTTTATAAAAAAAATGAAATAATAATGTACACCCATATTATGTGATTAGATCTCGGGACTCATTGCCAAATAAAATATGGCATCCATTTTTATTTTCGATGTATAAAAATCGAGATTTTCAAGGAACGTTAATATGTATATTTAGTGTTGCATCCGTCCTAGAACCGCTTTATTTCTGCAAATCTAATTTCTGTGTATCTAAATTCTGTGCCTACGCATTTACAATATTTGATTATTTTAAATGATCACTAAACTTTGATTATTTCTACAACGAAGATTCATTTTAACGCATACAGAATGTAAACAAATCAAGCGATAAGTTACATAAGAATTGCTGATTTTTTAAAGTAAATATATTTAGTTCCGGAGTCTGCAATACAAGTGATATGGAGATAAATATTCATTGATTTCACATAGAAAAGCAGACGATTTTATAGCATTGCCTTTTTTGGGTTTTAAGACGGTTTTAAGTTTTGAAGTTTAATAAATTATTGTAATACTGTACTGTTATATTTTTTTAAATATCACTGTTGAATGTATCCCATTTTACAGAAATTTAAACAAAATTGCGTTTCAGTTGGAAAGGGTTTCATAATCAATGCTTTTTGCATGATTAATATTTCTTGTTTCCAATTTTTTTTTGTTTATAGACTTTCAGAAACCTTTAAACTATAACTGTTTGTAGCTAGCTAGCTAGTACTTTTATTTACGTCCGGATTTCATCTGTATACTCCGTTCCTGAGACTTTACGTCAAATATTAAAATATTTTACTAATTTGCTTTTAGTTATATACATTAATCTCGTGAGATTATGTATATAACGAAATGTATATTCGTTATATACAATTATATCTGGTGAGATTTTACATTCAAGTTAATCTATAAACTTGCCTGGCAGCACATAAATGCGTATTTCAAATACGCATAAATTCATGCATTTTGTTCACATCTCACACCGATCATTAAAATCTTTTAATTAAAACTGATTTATATTTAACTTCCTATATTTATGAACAAAAAAAAATATATAAACTTATGCACCTATATTTCTCCAAAGGAGCCAGTAAACAGACTGAGCTGCAACACTCGTGACAGCTTTACAAATTACAGTTTTCCCACCTATTGGAACATTCATGGTATAATACTAAAAATCTAAAATATCTATACAAAATTCAATTACATACACTTTTCGGGTTTTCAAATAAACACATTTTTCTAATATTATGTTTTAAAATATAGGATTTTGTTAGAACCAGTATTTTCCAACAGTCGTCATTATTTTATTGGTCTAAAATAATAATATGATTTTAAACATTTAAAATAATTATATAACTTCAATAACAGATATAATTGTATTATTATAATCATATACCAATATTCTTAATCAGGTGATAATAATAGCAACACCTCCGATATATATGAACCAATATTCACTTGTTTTTTAGTTCCAGGTTTAAGTAAGCTTTAAAAATACTCTAAACACATTTTTTCTAATATTTTGTTTCAAAATTTAGCGGTTTGTTTAAAGAACTGGGTATAACGAGATAATTAAATCATTTTATACGACCGTATTGATTTTTAAAAGCATTCGTAAAATTTAATAACACAGTCTTTTATCAGTGGATAAAAATCGGTAAAAGTATCGATTTTCTGATCTATGCTTTTTAATTAAAAGAGAATTCGATAGCTCGGTTTGGCATAAATGGATTACAGTTTAAGGAAATTCGATTGCTTCCAAAAATAATTTTCGTGAGGTTCGAAAAAAGTGCCATACCTTTGATGTGAAAGGCTTATCATTTAAGGTCTTTGTTCATTCGCTTTTTAAAGTTTTATATAAAAATAAAAAATCGGATGGTGGCAGCACGTTACTTTTCGTACAGATTCAAATTCCTTTATTTTATAATTCATTACGTTAAGTTTAATTGCACAAAATAGCACTACATTTGCTCTTCTAATTCCACTTTTATTTTCATTTGGTAATTGGACATGTTTTCAAAAGCGGCGTAACAAAAATGCGGAAAATCTCAAATATCTAGAGAACAGTTGGTACTAGGGTCATAAATTGGTCTTATATATTTTCTCTTCAAAAATTAAGTATAAAATAAGTATTTAATTGATATTTTTGAGCATACGCAAATGTTTGGCGATTTCTGAGGGTCATTTAGCATAAATGTAAGGTTGTTCTTTTCCAAATTGTACCAAACTCCAATCAACACCAGAGTATCCCACATGTAACTCATTTATCAAATTTTGTAAAATATGATCAACTAGTATTTCAGCTACACTAGATACATAAGATTTTTACGGGACATTTCGCAAAAAATGGCAAGTTCTTTTTCCTGAATCGTACCAAAAAATGATCAGCACCTGGATCACATCCAAGTGACTTACCTACCAAATTTTATGAAATTCGGTCCATTTGGTTTTGAGTTAGAGTGGATACATACATTGCACAGACAGGTAGAAACACAGACAGCCATACAGATTACCACACATACAGGCAGGCACATACATAGACACACACAGAAAGACGTCATGCTATAAATATATTTTAGGTTTTTTAAAGGTCCCAAAACACTTCGATCCATCGAAAACTCGAATTGCCATTTTCGGCATGATTCCAATGCTTTCCCCATGTATTCCAGGGAAAGTAAAAAATTGATGGGGGCAGCACATTCCTGCAGACTCAAATTCATATGTTCTTTATTTCTTTAATAATTCATTAGATTGAGTTTAATTGCACTAAATAACACTAAATTTGCATTTTTAAATCAATTTTTGTTTTTACTGGGCAATTGGACATTTTTCCGAAATCGGCGTAATAAAAATGCAAGAAATCTCAAATATCTTGAGAACGGTTATTCCTGAAGTATAATGGAGTGTGTTATATTATTTTGCTCTTCAAAAATTACATATAAAATAAGAATTTAATGGATACATTAGAGTATACAATACTTAGTCTTTTTTTTTTAGATTTTGGCGATTTTAGATGGCCATTTTGTACAAAAAGGCAGGTTGTTCTTTTCCGAATCGTACCAAAATATAATCAGCAACAGAGTATATAACAAGTAACTTATCTACTAAATTTAGTGAAATTTGGTTAATTAGTATTTTAGTTAGAGCGGATAAATGAAATTTTTACGGGCCATTTTGCAATAAAAGGCAGGTTTTGTTTTACGAATCGTACCAAAAACTAATTAGCACCAGGGTCACATCCAAGCGACTTACCTACCAAATTTTATAGAATTCAGTCCTTTAGCTTTTGAGAAAAATAGATACATGAATTGCACAGACAGACACACATACGCCACGTTGAACGTAGTTTTTTGGTGATCTAGAGGTTCTAACTAGAGGTTATGCTCTAGAGGTTCTAAACTACAGATAGACAGATAGAGAGACAGACAGATAGACACACACACAGACGTCACGCTAAAACTAGTTTTTTCGTATTCTAGAGGTCTCGAAACGTGTAGATCCGTCAAAAACTCGAATTGAGATTTTCGACATGATTCCAAAACTTTCCCTACACATTACCATGTGTTGCAGGGAAAGTGAAATTATGTGATCAGCAAGTAACATCCTTTAGACTCAAATACATGTTATTTTTATTTCTTTAATAATTCAATAAATTGAGTTTAATGTCACAAAATAGCACATGTTACTATTTAAAATGACAGAGAACATTTCAATTTTAATTCTATTATCGTTTTTATTGCGTAACGGAACGAATTTTCGAAGGCAGCGTAGCAAAATTACGAAAAAAATAACATTTTTCGAGAACAACGAGTATTATAGTAGTAGGGTTGGTGTTATTCTTTTTATCATTTAACACTACAAATAAATTAAATAAGTATTCATAGAAGCAATTAAGCATAGCTAATGTAGTATTTTAAGACTTTGACAATATTTGTGGACTATTTCGTAAAAAAGGCAGGTTATTTTATCCATAACTAGCAGCATACCCGTCCTTCGTACGGAGTATAATATATAAAGAAACTTATAATTCGCAACCATGTACAAATTCTGTTAAAATATTAAATTTATTGCTCCTAAAGAGAAGTTTAAGAATACCTCTTCTCACTATGCAAAATTATCTTCATGGGCAGATCTGAAGAATAAAACGTCCTGGCCCCTTTTGTAAGCAAATTTACAAAAAAAAAGGAACTGAATCAATATATGCAACCACGTACTACTTATATTGTCGCAGATTAGAAAATATGCCAGTGTGTTAGTAGAAGATTACCCGTATTACAATATGAGTCTCAAAAATATTTGCCAAAATAAAAGAGATAACGTAATAAATTGAAAATATCAATAATCCCCGTGCTCTTTATATCAGAACGTCGTCATGGATTCCAATACATGCCAATATATATCAAAACATATGCCAATGCACCTGTACTACTTATATTCTCGTAGGTTAGAAGATATACCCGTGTATTTGTAGAAGATTACTCGTACAACATACAAAATATGAGTTTAAACAATTTTTGTCATAATAAAACAATGGCATAATAACTTTAAAATATCAATAATCTCCGAATCAATAATCTCCAAAAACATCAATAATAATAATGTTTAAACTTGAAGACCGTAATTGATATTATCCAGTCAAATATGCTATGAGAAAAATAAAATCGTTCTTTTCTAAAATATATTTTTATATCCATTTATTTATTATTTAAATCGAAAAAATAATTATTAAAATTAACAGACACATTTAATTTAATTGCGTTTCTAAGCAACATGATATAAGATAGAATCTTCCTCATAAACTGCGAAATTAAATAACCATTTTGATTTCTTCATACTTTTCATTGTTCAGTAAAAGCTTGTTTAAAATAAACCATGGAGATAGATTTCCCATTTAAATCATGTTTCAAACAATTCATGTTTTCAGAAAGTGACTAATTTGCACAAAAAATCTCCCGTCAAACTGATAGATTATATTTTAATTTACTTTCAAACGATTTTCAAATTTTTGTTTGGATAAACCACGGAGTTAGAGGGTAGAACTCCTAGGAAAAGTTTCGTTTTTCATTAGTACCTCTACAACCCCTGGTCTTAGATACTCGACACTTGGGCTAAATTTATGGGGGGCTATTTTTTTTAACGACTGAACAAAATTTCATCAAATTTGGCTCTCCCGTGATGATGAGACAAACGAAAATGTCGTTTTTTACTAATATATCGAGAACTACTGATAGTAGAATCTCCAAATATAGACTAAATTTTAAGTGGGACTATTTCCAGGCTCCCCACAAAATTTTATCAAATTCGGTTCAGCCGTTCTCCTGTGATGACGGAACAGACAGACAGGCAGACAGACAGATTTTCAATTATATATATATAGATTGTACCAATATCTAAGCAGCACCAGGATAACCTGTAAGTGCTTATTTGTAAAATTCTATGAAATTGGGTCAATTAATTTTTGTGTTAGAACGCATGCATACATTGTATAAACACGCACACACACACATACTTCACGTCAAATTTTATGGAATTGAGACGACAGGTTTTGAGTTGTGGGTAGATATGTTTCACATACGCACAGAGAGAAAATGACTCACACACACAGACGTCACGCTAAAAATAGTTTTTCGGGTTCTAAACTGCTTGAAACGTGTAGATAGATACACGAAACTTCGATATTGGAATCGTTTTTCAATACGATTCCAATACTTTGCCTATATATTGCAATGTACTGTAGAGAAAGAAAAAACAGTTGTAGTTGGTGTGAAATTAAGAAAATTGCTCGAATTTCAAGTATCTTGATTTATATAATTTAATTTATACGATTACAAAGATTTTCTAAAACTATATGATTACAGTTTTGAGAGACCATTTGATGTCATCTTTGCTGCCCTATCGATGCTGTATAACACAATGTCCCTTTGTTTATAATGTATTTCATACTTTCTCTTTCTATTGAATAGAGAAATTATTATCATCCCTGAAAATTTTCGGATTCAATATTTGCAGAATGCAATTCGACGATAAGAGCTTGCAATTCCGCCCCAGTAGCTCATTGGTAGAACGTCAACTAGCCAGTACGAAGATCGATTCCCGGTTGCGGTAGCAATGATTTTACAATGGCCTGAACCAATCAACCCTGTAGGTTAGTGCAAAGATGTCAGAGATCTGAAAGTGGCCCTAATACGACTCCCACTGATTCAATGGACTCTGGAATATGGGAAGCTAATTTCTAATCGTGAGGACAATGACCGCGCAGGAGGCTAATGTGAATGATAAAATCAGCATCAGGAGGTTAACCTGAGGGTAAAAATGGCAGAAGTTGGTCAATCAGAATGTTAATTGCACGTTAATCTGGCAATAGAGGGTGGAGAATGCAGAGTCCACTTACAATTCCGTCCCAGTATACAATTCCGTCCCATTACTGCAACGGGCTGTGTCTGGGCAGTTCAAAGATCTGTGGTTCGATTACCGATTGGGGTGGCAAGGTTCTTACATAGTTCGACTGACAAGATATCCTTAATCTATTTTTCATATTTTTGTAGAGGTATCGACTGGCCAATGTGTATAGCTGAGAAGTGTGTTGAAGCTGAGATGTTTGGAGTAGCTGAGAAATGTGGGGTAGATGAGAAGTGTGGGGTAGCTGGAAAGTCTGTGGTAGCTAACTCAAGAATGCATGCACTTCCCGTCATTCAATTTTATGTACTACACATCCTGCAAAAAGCATAACTAGACAGAAGTTTTTGTTCTTTCACAATTTAAACACTGCTGATTCAAAATTTAAAATTTTTACCGAAATACAGAATTGGAATGCAATGTCCCCACTTCACTCTTAGGGACACCCCCCCCCCCCCCAGGAATCATTGAGTATTCCTAAGCTCTGATTTTGAACGGACCAGGTGCAAACCGGGAGAACTGGCAAAGGACTCTATAGATTTTTTATAATAAAAATGGACACCTGCAAGTGTATTAAATCCCCCCCCCAAATTTTCTCCAACCCTTTCGAAAGGGTTCACCCAAAGACCCGGAGGAACCCGGTCACGTTACGAGATTAATTTCAATTTTCTACGTAGTATCACTACTAAACTGCAGCCATGGGGCGCGGCTAGGTCCATATCCCGATTTTCGGACTAGACGAGGAAAAGTCAGAAGGATATATTTTAGATTGCAAAGAAATACCAACTTCCAAAAAAGGAGATGTCCATCCTGACCCCTTGCTGATCCAGGAGTAAGTCCTTATCCACTGAAGAAGCGTACCAGAGGTTAGATTTAAAAATCAATTGATTATATAAAATGAACTACGGAATTTAAGTACTAAAACCGAGTACTAATAGGGAGAGGGGTCCAGTTATTCTAATATTCGCGATAGCGAACTTCATTATGCAAATCAAGCTATTATTGTGTTAAAATTAATTATCAGATTTTAATACGCGTTTTATAAAAATAAAAGCTATATTTAATTTACCAATATTCGTATTTATTGTGTATTCCCTCACATGATGCATTTTCAAAATACTCAAAGTGGAGTTATACTAAATAGTCGAATAGGTAGCGTTTCTACGATCACCAGCTAATTTGTAATGACAAGGAATGGTTTTTTATTGGTATGTTTTAATGGCCAGAAGAGCAACGTCACATACATCCTATGAAGAAACATAATTCCAGGAAACGGGGATATAGAGGGTGCGGTAAACTGATAAATTAATTGAAATCAGTAAAGTAATTGTTCTCCATTTTCACAATCTTTTTTTTTTCACCCCTCCCCCCCCAAAAAAAAATATTTGAAGTGCTTAAACCTTTGTGTTTATTAAACTCAAACATGTGTTTGTTAAACTTAACTCAGTGTTTATTAAGTCTTAAAGCAGACATTTGAATTTTAATAAATATAAAACGAAACAGGAAGACGAATTCTTACGCACATTGTAGACTTTATTACGAGTCTAATGGTAATTTTGACATGGCCATACGATCTGAGGATCATGAGAAATATACTGTGTTTGGATACTTTTGGGGTCGACAGTATAATAAGTTAATTGGAGTGTGACTCAACTCAACTTTCTCATACCAGATTTTTTTTTTTCAAATTTTAGAAGAATGTTTTTAAAATATCGGTATTGTGGGAATATCGGTATTGTGGGAATATCGGTATTGTGGGCATGTATTGAAAATATTTCGACTGAAACCATACTTGACAATGTACCCCAGGAGGGTAATTGCTCCCAGTGAGGGGGGCTAATGACGCCACAAACAGAAACACTGCATCGTGGCTATTTTTGACAACAATGATTGAAACTATTCGGTATCGAGATCATCAAACCATCAATAATCCCTTTTAGGCATTACTAGATCCCATTAGGTTCTATGCTGCCATGTTATGAAAATATCAAATTCCGAATCATTATCGAAGTTTTCGCTCAAATTAAATAAAATCTATTTAATTCTATATTTTTGATAACATAGCCCCGAATATAAAGCTCCATGAAAATCCATTCACATGTGTGACTTCTATCCCAAGAAATCCACCCTAGACATACAGATAGACAAACAGACGGACATTTTCTAAAAATAATCCAAACGTGTTCAGGATATCTTAAAGCATATATCGGCATCCAAATCTCTAATTCAAAAATTTTCGTGAAAACAACACTTTCTCTGTACTATAATATGGATATCAGTAATAGTATTACATAGTATGTTCTGCTCATACTATGTAATAATAGTATGATAAAGTAAAACCATTTTCTGAATTAAGTTCTTGCCGCGGTTACGATTTTACATCGTTTTAATTGTTTTTTCCGGTAGGTTTTGTATTGATTACCTTTACAAAGAAAACAAAATGGTGAAACAGACATAAAAACAGAACATTTTTCTCTAGACGTAGACTTTTATTGCGGAAATAATTTACTTTATGATGGCTCTGTGTTGGATGGAATTAAATTTTTCGCGGTTAAGATTTTAGGGTGAAACTTTATGATCTCTGGTACAAGAACATTTTACTTAAAACTTCTTTTCTTCATGCAACCAGTAAAGACGAATGTCAAATAAAAATGTGTCCAAAATGTGATTTTCTCTACAGGAATATAAAATTTGATATTTTGGATATAAGTATTGCCACTGCTTATGAGTCGATCTCGCTGAAAATAATAAGCAATCCACTGCTTATTGATGATTAAGCTCCCAAAGTGTTATTAATGGTAAATTGGTCCTTATGTTTGATAAAACTTTTCTGCTTATTTATTTTAATATCCCCCAAAATATAGCACTTTTTGAATACATGTTTATTTATATGTTTCGAAACTCTGTAATTTCTTTCCCGTTTAAATCCTCAGTTTCAACTGGCGTCTTATTCTTAACTCTTTGCGTATTACACCTTTGTATGAATGTATGGATGTCTAGTTTCACTTTATCCTTGCTTTTAATTCTGCTTTAAAACATTTGGTTTGTTTATTTCTGGATTTCAGTTTTATAAGTTAATGATTATTTTTATATCGGACAATCCAGACTTTTATATGCAAATTTTTGTTTCGCTGTTTACTGGCGGTATATGAAAGCTGATGATTTTCATATTTTCTTGGTCCACTGATGAAGGACATTATAATGTCCGGAAGCGCTCTGGCCTTATTGTAATTTGTTTAAACGGTGTCCTATTTAAAACGATGTCCTATTTAAAAGACTCTTCATTGAAAATGTAGTTTGCACTGTTTATAATTTAATAATTTAGACTTGTTTTCACACATTTTGATATAAAGCGACTACTTCTGTGAAAGATCTTGGCATTTCATTATTTACTATACTTTTTCATAAAAAGTTTTAAATTAAACGTGAAAAAGTACCTTACGTTTAATTTGTTTTCCATTTTCATAAAACAAAACTAAATATATTGAACCATACTCTGGTCCAATCTTCGTAAAACTGAATTGGCATCTTATGTTCAACGATTGAAATAATTGCACCCAATTTCTTTCTATTTTCCCAATCTGTTCAAAAGATATCGTACTCGGACAGGCAGATAGGTAGACACACGCCCAAAACCATCGACGCGGAGTATGGACACGATACATTTTCAAGTCCGAAAGTACATCCAAGAGGTGATATGAAGCACGGTACAGTCTCTATGGTTGCCACCCACTATTGAGCTCCAGTCTAAATTAAGTGACATTGTGATCATCCAAACAGATACTTTTCACCTTTGGGCAAATCGGACGGTCTGCAGAGAAAGAAACAGAGGTATACACTGCGAAGAACATTTCTGTCCCCAATCGGGAATCGAAACCCGGATCTCCGAACTGGCCGGTCGACGCTGTACCGTTGAGCTACTGGAACAAAACTGCAAGTTTTTATCGTCGAAGTGGGATCTACAACATACACACGTATACACAAATGCAAACATTAGTGAAATAAGGCCAATCTAACTTAAAAACTAATACATCAACTTTTACTTACACAATCTTTTAGATAAGTCACTTGTGAGTTGCCCTTATGCTGATTAGATATTGGTACGATTCGGGTAAAGAAAATCTGTCTCCATTGACTACTAAATGTGTCAATTATTGCTTGTTTTATGCATAATTTTTGACGATGCAAAGAATAAGTTCAATTACATTACTCTAGGTCTTATGTATGTGTCATATTATACATATAATTAACATACTCGTAATTATGGTATTCGTCGAACGAATTGTGCCACAATTATCGCATTCATCGCATTGTGCCGATATTACCCACCTATTTTATCTTTAGCGCAAGTCCTGGAATAGAATATTAATTAATACAAGACTATAATTAATTGCACCATTTTAACTTAACATAAAATCATTTATTATCAATATTCTCTTAATTATTATACTATTTACAATAATCATTCACATTCTTCCAGCGGAGGAAGACAATGTGATACCATGGCTTAAAAATTCTTAAAATAAATTTAAGACCCTCAACACCCATTAATGGGCACAAGCCTTCATTTTCTGCGCGATCATTGACCCCAATTCTTGCATCTGCGCATATCGTACTAGCCCTAACTCGAAGTGTTGGGCTCCTTGCGCGTACTGCATCTGCCAATTGTACTTTCGAACACTTCTAGAACCTGTAATCAGGACATTGTTTTTTTGCATTTGCCTCTGAACTTCGTAGAGGTCATCATGACTTTTCATCAGGATTGCCTCCGAACAATCATAGAGAACCTCACTCTTACTTCTGACTTTACTAACTACTTCATCCTTGTTTCATAACTACTCTTAACTCATATTCTCCTAGAAGTTGTGTTATATCCTCTCGTGGTTGCCGCTCCTTTTGACTGATGTCTGACACACCTCCTTGGCTCGTTGCTCAAGTCCTTTGGATGAGTCGGACAGTCTGGGTCTTCAACACCTCCTTGCCTCAGTTTCTTTACACCTTTCTGGCAGGTCGGAGGGTCTGGAACTCAACATCAACAACAACAATAACACCTCCTTGGCTTTCCCGGCCGTCCTTTTGGTTGCTCAAGTCCTTGGATAAGTCGGACGGCTTGGGTCTTCAACGCCTCTTTGGCTCGGTTACCTTATACCTTCCTGGTAGGTCAGACGGTCTGGGTCTCAACAACAACACTTCATTGGCTTTTTCCCCCGGTCGCCTAAACTGCTGCTCTATATCTTAGGATGAGCCGGGCGGCCTGGGTTTACGACATCTCTTTGACTGGGACACGGTAGCCCACTGGTTAGAGCGCGGGAATTGCACTCGGTAGACCCGGGTTCGATTCCCGACTCTGCCAAAACTGCCGCCGTGTTCACGCGGAGTACGATCACGTTAAACAAGTGAGTCCGTAAGTCATTCCGACCGGTTGGTGGTAGGGGAAGAAGGGTACGATCCCCGGGGATGCCTCCTCCACTGGGTTCCGGTCTGAATTGGGTGGCACTTCCCGGCCGTCCAAACTGCTACATTACACCTTTTTGGTAGGTCGGATGGTCTGGGTCTCAACAACACCTTTATGGCTAGGGAGCGGTAGCCCAATGGTTATTGCGTGGGAATTGCACTCGGTAGGCCCGGGTTCGATTCCCTCCGCAGACAAAACTGCCGCCGTGTTTACACGGAGTACGATCACGTTAAACATGTGGGTCCGTAAGCCCTTTCGAGAGGTTGGTGATAGGGAAAGGAGGGTATGGTCCCTGTGGATGCCTCTCCCACTGGGATCCGGTTTAAATTGGGTGAATAAAAAGAAAGTTGTGTAGATTGTCACGTAGGGCGCGGTAGCCCAGTGTTAAGCGCGCGGGAATTGCACTCGGTAGGTCCGGGTTCTATTCCCGCGACTACTAAAACTGCCGCCGTGTTCACGTTGAGTACGATCACGTTAAACATGTGGGTCCGCAAGTCCTTCCGAGAGGTTGGTGGAAGGGGAAGGAATGTACGGTCCCTGTGGATGCCATCCACACTGGGTTCCGATCTAAATTGAGTGGCTCTTCCCGGCCGTCCAAACAGTTACCTTGCACCTTTCTATTAGGTCGGACGGTCTGGGTCTCAACAACAACACCTCTTTGGCTCTAATTGGAAGACCTTGGGCACTGCTCCCAGACATCTTCCATAATTGGTTACTCTTTTAAACCACTCTTACGGCTACACCTCAGTCTGTAGTTTTATGGCCTAGTTTGACCTCTCGGGTCAAAGTGTTGTAAACACTAGCGTCGTTTCGTATGAAGCATTGTTTGCTATTGCAGCAAACCATCAATATTGAACACAAAAACTGGTGTGAGATATATTTCTGGTCTCACACTGACCACATCAGTTTTTTTTTTATTCTACACTGTTTACATTGTGTTACAAGTTTTATTAAAATCCGAGAGTCGGAAATTTAATTTTGCACAGAAGCTTTGCCTTTATACTATGTATATAACTGCACTTTATATTACACTACATTCCCTTTATATATTATTTATATGAGGAAAGTAATAAGAGCTTGTAGATTGGAAACAACTTCTTCCAAATAAACTGTCAATTCTTTCTCACAGCTTAAATTATCCTTTGCTGTAGGTTTTTCAATGATTATCTTCTTAAAAGAAATAAAGAAACAACTAGAAACAAAACAGTCTGCAGAGAAATAAAGTTTTTATAGAAGAAATATTTTATTTTAGCATTGCTTTGTGTTCAATTGAATTGAAATTTCAGCTGTAAGATTCACACACACACACAAGGTGGATTTCATAGGTTTCGAACTGTACAAGGAAGATTTATCCAAAATTCATTGCCTTCGTATAATTCTTAAAAATCAATATTTTGCAATTAAGGAAAGGCAACTTTCGTAGAAAAACAGTTTTAATAAAAATGTAATAAATTCAATGTATCAAATATACAACTTTACAAAGCGATTGATACATTTTGATGTTGAAAGAAATTTATAAATTAGAGCTCCGTTATCGATAACCAATAGGAACTTTCTGTTGTTTCTATCTGAAGCCCATTTATAGTATATCTCAGTAGTTATGGTATCAAAGCATACCTACTTATATAATTGATATATCCCATTGATGATACAGAGTGATTAAAAAAGGATGGACCATACTTTAAGGGGCCGTAATATACATCAAACCAAGCATTTATTATCGTAGTTTACGGGTCGGAAGGGAAACGTAAAGGCCCCAGTGGACGTTTAATGGTGAAACCGATGAGGTGCGGCGAAAACACAAGAATGACTTAGAAGTTATAAAATGACATTTTAAAACCATAATTACAGTAATGGCTCAAAAGAGCGACCGCTAACCTGAATGCACGTCTCACAGCGGCGATGGAGGGATTGGCAAACTCTCTCGAACAGACGAATCATGTCGTGCACTGTGACAGCAGCGGCCAAAATTTTGGAGACGAGTTCGTTTTCAGATTCAAGGGAGTGTCATTAAATAGGCTCTTGAGATATCCTCACAAAAAGAAGTCAAGACACGACGTATTGGCCGATAGTGTTGGCCAAGCTATGGAACCACCTCGCGCAATCCATCGGTCTGTAACGTCTTTACGTTTCATTTCCGACCCGGTAAACTATTGCGAAAATGCTTGGTTTGGTGTGTATTACCCCCTCGTAAAGTTTGTGTCATCTTTTTTTAATCACTTTGCATAGGGCTCTCTGGATAGAAGCATTTTAATACTTCAGAACGCATAGTGTAACTACTAAACTTAATGTTAATTAATTTATCGTTAAATCTAGAGAAGGTTAGGAAGGGTATTAAACTTTTTTCAAATTTCCAACATATAACATCTTATTACCTCTCTGAAAGCGCAGCGTCAGTATGTGAAAGCATCCACTGCAACCCCGAGTTCTGAAAAACTTCTGCATACTAATCACGGGACGAAGATGTTGCTACAACCATAGCCACCTTTATCTAAAATGCACGTTCATTTCCCTCTTTCCTATTGGATGAAATTGGATTCCTGTGGATATTGGATTCCTGTGGAAATCACAAAAGATGCAATCTATCGCCATCTAGCGGTGACAGCTAAAACAGGAGGAAGATTTAACAAGAAAGATCAATTATGCTTAAAGCTTTGATTATGAAACACTTTCCAACTTCAATGCAATTTTATTCTAAAAAGTCGAAAATGCAATACATTCCTCGGTAATATTTTAAAACTTATCACAATACTACATTAATTTATTATATTTGAAAACTTAAACCTTTATTGAAAAAAATGAACATCATTCAAATGCCGTCATTCAAATATAAATTGCCTGGTTTAAATATCTCTAAAATGCGACGCATTCCACGGTAATATTTTTAAAACTATCATAATACTACGATAATATATTATATTTGAAAACTACATCGAGAACAACTGAAATTAATTCAAATGACGTCATAGAAAAAATAACACACCTGGATCTCTCTATAAAAGCAGCATTTCATTCATAACTTTCTCCCTTTCATGTCATTCATCACAATACTATAATAATTTATTTTATTTAAAATTTAAGACCATGGAGCTACAAGTAATTAAACGCTATGTTTAAAACTTCATCGAAAGAAATCGTCCTTCTCTTTATAAAATCAATTAATATTTTATTCATATCAGCCATGCAGACTCCATGGACTAAATTATTTTGTGTTAAAGACATCCAGCAATTCTAATACAACTCATTCTACATATTTTGCTGTTTACATTTTACATAAGTGAAAAATAGGCTTCGTTGTAGAAATAATCAAATTTGGATGAGCATTTAAACTCAAATATATTGTACGTGCGTTGTTTCAGTATGTAGATGCACAGAATTTAAGCAAAAATAAAGTAGTTTTAGGACGGATACAACACTCAATATGAATTAAAAAGAACTTAAAAAATCACGATTTTGAAACAAGATGGATGCCATATATCATTTTGAAGTGGGTCATGTGATATTTTCATATCATGGTCACGTGATCGTTTCATATAAAAGGTGTAATTATTATTTTAATTTTTATTTAAAAAACTACTGAATATATATCGCTGATTTTTTTTTTTATATATTTTATGGAACAATTTGAATATTACCTAAAATTTTCGAAGCAATTTGTGTATTTTAAATCCGCTTAAAAAATGTTTGAAAAATTAGGTCCCATAGGGCTCAATGTATTTCATTTTTTCATCCCGGGTTCAATCCAAAACTAATTGGGTGATATTATTCATTTATATTCCCGTAGGTCCTACCGACCGTCTGAACAACATACTAAAATTTCATTTTGATTAAGTCATTTTTACGGCAGTTATCGTGCTAACGGGCAGACAGACAGACAGAATGAACAAAGTCATAAACAATTTTCAACTTTGTTGTAAAGTGTTAAAAACCGGACACGATGTGAATTTGATATCTTGACATTTATACATTGCTAGATAGAAAGTCTAGCTTCGTCCAGGGGTATTGTAAAATTAAATATGATTCGAATTTTTATACAATAAGATGCAAACAAACGCATAAAAAATCCTATACAGATATCAATATGAAATGTTTAATTACAATTTTAAATTTAAAGTGCTTTATAAAAAGTACATAAACCACAGCCAATATGTGTCATGTTTGATTGTGTCAACTAGATGTGATGGCTCTTTTTTGAACTATTGTTCATAATAGAGTTTAATAGTTTAATTTGTACCAAAATTAAATAAGTGTACAAACTTTTTTGAAAAGTCAACAACTTCTTAATTATTAAGAACAAAATAAATTATGCTGCTCTTTTATACTGCTAGGCAAGGTGTTACGTCACTATGAGTAACGAAACAGTGAGCATTTGCATATCTCGCATTGCCGTTTCCATTGTCTGATTTACATAAAGCTACCCCTACAACTTAATGCTCTTTCGATTATGGTTGCGAGCAGTGCATATCTGGGTGTCGATAGTGTTTATAAAGTAGCTGCTATTGTTAGTTGGCACAACAGAAAGGCGTAGTATTCAAAATATGGATATTTGATTATTTGTAATTGAAGGGTTCCCTCATTTTGAGTATAATAAACCAGTATTTTTTCATAGTTGTAGGATAAAGTACGGAATGTAAGGAGATACAAATAAATTGAAAAATAAATAATTTTGAATACGTAGAAATATTATTTATTGTTTCAGTTCTTCTTTGCATTGCGCCAATAATTTATTTTTCCAAAATGGGTAGAATAAATAAAAAATTTAGGCATTTCGCCGTAGAAGTGCATACTATGACTACATATCTCCCCCCAGTGCCGATTGAATGACTGCCTCAAACAATATTGGCGTTTTCTTAACAGAGAGTTTTAACTCTTTACATTTACCTCCATGGATGAAGCGCTTGAAGATGCTATAATGCTTTGAGAATTATATCTAGGTGCCGCTAGTGTTAGTAAAATAGCTGCTACTGTTAGTTGACACTGCAGAAATGCATAGTATGTATTATATGTATTTTTAATTATTTTTAAATTAAAGGTTCCCTAATTATGAGTACAATTCACCAGTATTTATTCATAATTGTACGATAGAGTACAGAATATAGGGAGATGTAAATAAATTGGAATTTAGAATGATTTTGAATACGTAGGAATACTATTTATTGTTTTAGTTTTATTTTGGCTCGCGCTAATAATTACGTTTTACAAAATTGACAGTTTAAATAAATATTTTATTCCGAACCCACTCACCCGAGGGTATGTGCAGCTGGTTGAGATGCCGGAAAACAGAACCAGCCGAAACCGGCTTCCATAATCAGCAACACCTGCAAATCTGCAGTTATTAATTTTCAAAAAGTGAACAGTTGAAAAAATATACTTCATTAGATAAAGCAGGTTTAATTAAATATATTTTCCTCTCTCTTCTCTAGAAAAACACAGAAACTGAATAAGAAAATTTAGAAGAAAAATAAATCGAAAAGGGAAATATAGAAATAGGACATAAAAAGGATAATTAAAAAAGAAGAAAATCAAAACTAAATATTTTGAAAATAGTGAAAGGGGTTAGTATAAATAAATTACTTAACATTTATATGTCAAAAGTAAGAAAGAAAATTTGAAAGTAAGTGGAATTTTAAGGTAGTACAAAAAAATGAAATCTAAATGATAGAATTTTAAGGTTGATCAAATAAAAGCCAAATGAAAATTTGACACAAATAATAAAAGCCAAAAAATAACAATGAAATTTTTTGAAAAAAAAAACAATATAAAAATATATACAATATATACAGTAAATACAATAATTGAAACAAACCCATATTATTGTTTTCCTTATATACGTAATGTATAAGGAAAGTATTGTGACGGGATCGAAAATTCGAATTCGAGTTTTCGACGGGAGAGCACGTTTCAAGCATCCCTGATCACGAATCAAACATTTTTAAAGTGATGTGTGTGTGTGTGTGTGAAAGTATGTTTCTGTGTGTGTGTGTTGAAGACCCAGACCGACCGGCTCGTCAGCAGGGACATGAGCAACCGATTAGTCGGCCGGCTGTGTGTGTGTGTGTCAGTGAGACTGTGGAGACTATAATTGACGAACAAATAGACCGTTTTGAACGAAATTTCGTACAAAAATCACAATTCGAAAATACTGGAAGCCTATTGTTTTCATAAGCAATCGAATGTACAGAACCCCCCTACATTTTCGAGTGAAATATTGAAAAATTCGTCAAAAAATCAAAACCGCTCATAAAGTTATGCAAATAGACATTTTTTATGTAATTTTTCGTTAGAACACGATTGACTTAAATTTTAAAACGCTAACATGGACCGTTCTCAAGATATTGCACATTTTTCACAAAAATTATCAAAAGTCATATAAAATTAAAAAAAAAAATTCCTATTGAGAAACATGTTCACTTTTCATATGTAATACCATGCGATAAATTGAGTTATATCATTCTCGTGGATCTAGCTCGTTCCATTCATGAAAAAAGATACTTTGAATAATACTTTTGTATTTGAACGCCAATAGTCATTTATCTGCTGTAAGAATAACTTATTTATTAGTGCATAACGCTTGGCGAGATTTTGGCGACGAATTTGGCGGAATGTCGCCAACTTGGCGACTTTTTTGAAATGTTGCCAAATTAACGAAAATTTCGCCAAATGGATAAATATGACGCTAAATCAATGAAAATGACGATTAATTGTCGAAAATTCAATATCTTGGAAAGAATATTAGTATCTACTATAAGAAAAACCTATTTTTTTACTGTAAAAGTATAAAATTTATTACATTATACAAGGAAAGTCATGTGTTGCCCACATCAGATTTTTTTTTACTGCATAAAACTAGTATATTCATTGCATTATGTAAGGAAAGTCATGCGTTGTGTACATCAGATTTTTTACAATACAAAAAGCGTATAGAAACAGCGCTAGTTTCACTTATCAATATTAGTTAAAATCAATTGCCGCACATAATCATTTGATTTTGTTAGAATTACCCCTGGAAATGATAATACAGGTTGTAATGTAGTTAATAGATTTATTATTTTCCTTATATACATAATGTTTAAGGAAAGTATTGTGACGGGGTCGAAAATTCGAATTCGAGTTTTCGACGGCAGAGCACGTTTCAAGCATCCTTGACCACGAATCAAACATTTTTGAAGTGATGTCTGTGTGTGGGTATGTGTGTGTGTGTGTGTCAATGAGTCTGTGGAGATGATAACTGACGAACGAATGGACCGATTCGAACCAAATTTGGTACAAAAATCACAATCCGTAAACACTGGAAGCCTGTTGTTTTTATACGCAATCGAATGTTCAGAACCTCCCTAAATTTTCGAGTGAAATTTCGAAAAAATCGTCAGAAAGCAAAACAGCTAATAAAGTTACGCAAATTGACATTTTTAATGTAATTTTTCATTAGAAAACGATTGACATAAAATTTAGAACGCTAACATGAACCGTTCTCGAGATACTGCAAATTTTTCAAAAAATTATCAAAATGTCATATAAAATAAAAAAAATATTTCCTATTGAGACACATGTTCACTTTTCATATGTAATACCATGCGATAAATTGAGTGACATCATTCTCGTGGATCTAGCTCGTTCCATTCATGAAAAAAGATACTTTGAGTAATACTTTTGTATTTGAACGCCAATAGTCATTTATCTGCTGTAAGAATAACTTATTTCTTCGTCCATAGCTCTTGACGAGATTTTGGCGACAAATTTGGCGAAATGTCGGCAACTTGGCGACTTTGTGAAATGTTGCTAAATTGACGAAAATCTCGCCAAATTGATAAAAATGACGCTAAATCAATGAAAATGACGACTCATAGTCGAAAATTCAATATCTTAGAATATTAGTATCTGCTATAAGAAAAACCTATTTTTTTTACTGTAAAAGTAGTAAATTCATTACATTATATAAGGAAAGTCATGTGTTGCCCACATCAGATTTTCTTGATTGGAAACTTTAAAAAACCAAGTCGCTTGATTAAGTTTAGAGAGTTTTGAAAGTTGGTATTGTACAGTATATGGGCAGGGGGATGTATAGTGATCCGCGTCGCTAAAACTTTTGCAGATACAGTTAGAAGTAGATTTAAATTTGAAAAATATAAATAGTCCATGAAAGGACCTTGCCCTGTCAGGAAGTATATTAAATATTTAATATAAATTTGTAATTTAGTGCTAAGAGTATGTACATAATTAAGAATACTGGAGAGGTTCTGGGTCCTGAGAGAAATGTAATTATTTAAATGAGATTGCCAATTTTTTAATATATTTTTCCGAAATTTTGTTAGTAAGGAGTAGGGATAAGGAATTTTGAAAGGGGTACGTACCTAAAGTGGTAGCTATTTTAACATATTTATCAGCGACTTCGTTTCCTAAGTTATTGGCATAGACTTAAATCCAAGAAATATTTATGAAATGTTTTGAGCGGATGATAATTGGGTGTGTTAGAGGGTCTAGGGGAGATTCAACGTATTGCGTTATGTTATGGGTTGGCATAGCATGCTTGTTTTGAAAGGGAGTCGTATAAGAAACAGAAATAATCAATGGAAGGGGTGTATATCTAACATGTGTCTGCAGACATTAAGAGCAGGTGAAAGGGTCGGCGTGAGTGGATGTCTGCCGGTTTCTGTTTTCCATGCCTGGCCGTAGAACACATAAAGCGCGGACGTTGCTACTATTCACTTTATGCATGTGAGAAACCCAGAATAACCTCAGAAAAACAGAAATCACTCTTATGTATGTTTTGGCTTTGAGTAGAAGCACCCCAGCTAAAAAATTCGAAAACAAAGCCATTAAGATTTACGTCACCAACAGAATCTGCTCGGGGAGGCAGAATAAAGGCATTAGACCTGTCATGAAAAGCGAGGGGAACTGAAATTCAAATAATGAAGCTGGTGTGGAGAGCTGTGTGCCATTGAATTCTCAGACAATATTAGAAGGAATAGGCTACGTTGGTCTGATGATCAGGATGGTCTATAAGCAGATATATAGGAAAGTACACTCCAGAGAGAGATCCAACCGATGCCATCAATTTGTTATGAACCGTCGATATATGTCGGAATCGCTGTTTGTAACGATTCCGATTCTAAAAACACGCACTTCCGAAAAGCAAGAGATGAATCTTATCAAAAACCAAAGGGTTCTTATTCTCGGTTGACTTCCCTTCGGGACATCCAACACAACTATTAGGAGTCGTCGCAAACAGCGATTCCGACATATACATATCGGCGTTGTATTGCAATGTACATTGCTTTACAACATCCACGTGATCGAAAAAAATGTATCTGATTTTACATTTAAAGCCACTATACAAAAATGGTACTTCTTAATTAGAAGATCGTTAAAATATGAATATGCATCTGATTTTTAGGGCTGCGTAACATATTCTTATAGTTACATATAATAAATAATTCTCTATGAGGCCATGCATTTGAATTGCTACAAAGTTACACTTCTATGGCATACTGCTTTTCAAAAGATTTCCATTTGACATAACTCAAAAAGTTCTACTTGGAATGACTCCAAATCTCATAAGATAGTCATCAATAAAGAAATATATGTATCAGCGAAGTAATAAGATTACAGAAAATGGCTTTAGGTATATTTTTTACCCTTCAAGTGCATAATTTTTACTTAGTGCAATCGGAAAAAAAGTGTTGTATACTATACAAACAAACCAAAAATTCTTATGTGGGCAGCATATGACTTTCGCTATGGACTCAATTTCATTTTCCCTTTACTCCTTTAATATTACATTCAATATGAGTTTTATCGCATGAAATAACACACATCATTATTTAAAATGACACTGAATTAGCACGTTTACTTCAATATTTGATTTTATTCTCGAGAACGGCTAATCTAAGAATGATGGAGATTGAACTTACTTTCTTCATCAACAAAAATAATGTATAAAACAAGCATATTATTCATATATTTGAGCATACGTAGTCTTTTAACTTAAATTTCGACGATTTTTGAGGTGCATTTCGAAAACAAAACCCCCAGAACAGTTTTTTTTTTCTTGAATCGTACTAAAATCTACTCAGCACCAGAGTAGTTCCTAAGAAGCTTATCTACGTAATCTTAAAATCTGAAATTCGGTTGATTAGCTTTTGAATTAGAGTAATACCATACATTGAACAGGCAGAAAACAAAGACACACACACACATACACACACACGGGGCCGGTACACTAAAATAGATTTCTCATATTTTAGGGGTCCCAAAAGATGTAGATCCATCGAAAACTTGAATTGCGACATTTTATGCGTTGTTAGTAATTGCAGTAAGAAATAGCCCAAAACTACTGCAAAATAATACTATAAATAACCGAGAACTTCATAAATACAGCAAAAATCAAAATTATGTCCTTTAAAATCAAATAATAGCCTCCATCCTCGGGACCGTCCAGAAGCGCAATCTCAAAATATTTCATCGGATCATCTTATTACTTATTGAATGTTATTATTGTAATTAACATTTTTTCTACACATTGAACGGCTCTATTTTATTATTTTTCTTGCAATGCATGGTAATGTATGTGGAAAGTATTGGAATCATGCCGAAAATCACAACTCAAGTTTTCGACGGATCTACATATGTTGGAACCTCTAGAATATGAAAAACTATTTTTAACGTTATGTCTGTCTATCTGTACAATATATGTATCCACTCTAACTAAAAAACTAATGGATCAAATTCCATAAAAGTTGGTAGGTAAGTCACATGTATATGACCCTGGTGCTGATTATATTTTAGTACGATTCGGAATAAAAGAGCCAGCCACTTCTTGCGAAATGCCCCGCAAAAATTGCTATATCCACTCTATCTGAAAATCTAATAGACCCAATTTCACAAAATTTTGTACATAAATCACTTGTAGGTTACCCTGGTGCTGATTAGATTTTGGCATGATTCAGAAAAAAAACCTGAATTTTTATGCGAAAGGGCCCTGTCATAAGGTAAAATTGTCCTTAACAAAATTACCACTATAGGACTTACCTATGATGCCGTCGCTAGGGGTGGAGCATGTAAGTTCCAGGTTCTCAAGCTGGACAAGAACACACAAAATATAAATAAATACACTTGACTTAATTGATCAATTTAATTTAATATTTTAAGTTATAGATATCCATTGTATCTTGATTAATGATACTATTATTAAATCTATTATTATAAGACATATAACACTGACACTATTTCATTAATACATATTTACACTCATAATGAATTTGACATATATTTTTAAAACAGTTTCCTTTAAACAATCGATACTCAAAATAGTTCTCTTAGTTCAATATCTAAGAACTCGTTAACATAATCTACTCTTACGAACTGATTGTTCATTATTTGAATAATCAATAAATGTGTGCCTTCCGTGCTAATTAGTGACAAATTGAAAGTTGATTTACCTCTACTCTTTTGTGTTACGTACTTATTCGTGCAATCTCAGTGATGTACGAAATTTTTGCACATCTCATAACTGCAACAAGCTTCCATTTTATCGCTCACATTCGATATACTTTTTTCACAAAACCAGGAAACATAATGTTAGCTCGTTCGAAAATTTGAAGTCGACTGAACTTTTTGGAATACGTCTTTGGGGCGCTTTTTTCTTTCCCCCATTGTTTCCTACCACATCTACCATTCGTTGTTGATGCAGACGGGGATGACCACTGTTTATGTATGCATGCGTTGTCATCGGTTCCCTCTGCAGCATCCAGATAGTTCTTTAACTTTCCTGGCATTTGTAATTGAAATTACAAAATGTCGTGCACGCCGTACGACAGGCCCGCAAAAATCGTTTAATCTAAAAATAAAAGACTACATGTGCTCAAATATATAAATAAAGCCGTTCTGGAGATATTTTAGATTTTCACATTTTGACTAAGCCACCTTTGAAAATATGCCCAGTTACCCAAAGAGAAAGAAACTAGAATTAAAAGTGCAAATTCAGTGTCATTTCAAATAATTATGAGTGATAATTTGTGCAAATAAACTCAATTTAATGAATTATTGAAGAAATAAAGAGATCGCGAATTTGAGTCTGCAGGGAAAGTCATATGCTACCCACATCAGATTTTTGTAATGAGACGGACCGCTTGACAAAATAAAAGAAAAAATAAAATATTTCAAACTTAAACAATTAATAAAGTGCTGCAGAACAAAAGCGTTCGATTTCTGGATAAAATTCGAAGCTCATATGACCAAATAAGGAAACGACATTTTTTCACTTTCATATATAAAAAACAAAATCTAATGAAAATAGCGCATAACTTTCCCAATAGACTTAAATTCATTTTCTGTTTACTCTTTTAATAATTCATTAAATCGAGTTTTATGCCACAACATAACACTGAATTTACACTTTGAATTTAATTTTTGTTTCCCTATCTATTTTCACTGGTTACAAGAAGAAAATAAATTTTTGATAACATGTTCTTACTATATTGATCCTAAAAAAGTCATTATTTCTTTACGGTCAAAAATTAAATTCTTCCGTACACAATGCAATCTTAAAGTAAATCATTTCCCCCATAAAATGTTCCTTCCTAAGCATAGTTCCTAAGCAACTTCCATCGCTGTTTCGTCTTTTTTCCCTTTGATAAGGTAATCCATAAATAAAACCGCAGGAAAGGATAATTTAGCCGTTGTGAAAAAATAAACCTCGATAAAAATTTTAGTTTGGAAAAAATGATGGTTTGCAGTACAAATTCTTATTTATTCGATTCTCATGTTTCAGTAACGTTCATCTTTCTTTTTGTACTTCTCCTAAAATGTAAATATATAACAGATTTATAACGATATTAATTTAACGGGCCGAAGATTGAAACTCGAATTGTAGTTTTTTGTTACCACAAAGCACAAATGCGTACCTTTTAGTGTAATGACTGTGTATGTATGATGTATATATCCACTGTAACTAAAACTCCAATTTTATGAAACGTTGCTGTTAGGGTATTTGACACTAATCGGAAATATCTGATGTTGACAGCACATGACTTTCGCCGCAGACTCAAATTCATTTTTCTTTCTTTCTTTAATAATTCATTAGATTGAGTTTAATTGCACAAAATAACACTAAATTTTAATTTTGAATTCAATTTTTGTTTTTGTTTGGTAATTGGACATTTTCCCGAAGCGGAGTAACAAAAATGCGTAACAAAAATTAAATATCTTGAGAACGGTTAGCCCTAAAGTAATGGAGTTGGTTATATTGTTTTCCTCGTCAAAAATTGCGTATAAAACAATAATTTAATGGATAAATTTGTAGAACGTAGTCTCTTTTGAACGTAGTCTCTTTTGAAAGAACGTAGTCTCTTTTGTAGATTTTGATGATTTTTAAAGGCTACTTCGCAAAAAAAAAACAGGTTGTTCTTTCCCGAATCGGACCAAAATCTAAACAGCAACATATTATCCCACAGGTCTACCAAATTTTGTGAAATTTGGTCAACTAGTATTTTAGCTAGAGTGAATAAATAAAGTGTTTACGGGCCATTTCGCAAAAAAAAAAGGTGGGTTATTTTTTTCCGAATCCTACCAAAAACTAATCAGCACCATCATCACACCCAAGTGACTTACCTACCCAATTTTATCAAATATGGTCCATTAGTTTTTAAGTTAGAGTAGATAAATACATTGCACATACAGACACAAAGATACACAGAGAGAGACAGCCAGATACACACACACACACACACACGCGCGCCACGCTAAAAATAGTTTTGCTGTGTTCTATAGATTTCAAAACGTATAGATCCTTCGAAAACTCTAGTTGCGATTATCGGCATGATTCCAATACTTTTCCTATACATGACCATGTATTGCAGAGAAAGTAAGAAACGATAAAACACAATACTTAACATTGTTTTATTTCAGTAATACAACATGTGTGAACTCTGCAACACCTTCAAGCGCCTTCTACTTTACGCCGATATACAAACTTGAAACTGCCACCCACATCTAGACCGTCTACTAGAATCAGTTGAAAAATTACAGTTTTCAAATGTTTGTTAGATGAACAATTCATTAAAATTTTGGTGGAGGATGGTGTGTGTGTGTGGGGGGGGGGGACTGACAAGCCATTTATTAGCAAAAGTGGGAAAATAGTGCAGTATTAATTTTCAAGTATTTGGATTTCTAAAAGTGTCTAAGTAATATTCCAATCTTACAGCCAACGTTGAAATACAATTGTTAAATAAGATATATTTAGAATATTTACTTTCCCTGCAATACATGGTAATGTATAGGGGAAGAAGTGGAATTACGTCGAATATCGCAACTCGAGTTTTCGACAGGTCATCCCGTTTTGGGACCACAAGAACACAGATTATCATTTTCTGCTAGACGCATGTGTGTGTATGTGTGTCTGTCTGTACAATGTATGTATCCACTCTTATTAAAAAACTACTTGAAATAATTTTATAAAATTTGGTAAAAAGTCCCTTATGGGTGGCCCTGTTTCTGATTAGATTTTAGTACGATACGGAGTAATATAACCTGCCCTTTTTGCGAAATCGCCCGCAGAAATCGCCCAAATCTAAAATAAAAGACAACGGCTGCCCAAATATATGCATTAAATGCTTGTTTTAAACGTAATTTTTGACGATGAAAAGAATAAGATTAACTCCATTATACTAGGACTAGCCGTTCGAGAGATATTGCACTTTTTTCATTTTTACTACCCCACCTTTGAAAATAAGTTCAGTTGCCCAATGATAACGAAAATTGTATTAAAAGTACAAATTCTGTGTAAATTTAAATAATTATGTTCCTTATTTTGTGCAATTAAACAACAATTTTTGTGCAATTTAATGAATTATTGAGGAAATAAGGAGATCGTGAATATGAGGCTGCAGGGAAAATCATGTGCTGCTCACATCAGATATGTTAGTTTCCTTATATACATAATGTATAAAGTATTGTGACGGAGTCGAAAATTCGAATTCGAGTTTTTGACGGGAGAGCACGTTTCAAGCATCCCTGATCACGAATCAAACATTTTTGAAGTGATGTGTGTGTGTGTGTGTTTGTGAAAGTGTGTGTGTGTGTGTGTGTGTCAGTGAGACTGTGGAGACGATAACTGACGAACGAATGGACCGATTCGATTGAAATTTGGTACAAAAATCACAATCCATAAACACTGGAAGTCTATTGTTTTTAAACGTAATCGAATGTTCAGAACCCCCCTAAATTTTCGAGTGAAATTTTGAAAAAATCGTAAAAAAACAAAGCCGCTAATAAAGTTACGCAAATAGACATTCTTTTGTATGTAACTTTTCATTAGAAAACGATTGCCATAAATTTTAGAACGTTAACATGAACCGTTCTCGAGATATTGCACATTTTTCAAAAAAATTATCAAAACGTCATATAAAATAAAAAAAAATATATTTCCTATTGAGAAACATGTTCACTTTTCATATGTAATACCATGCGATAAATTGGGTGGCATCCTTCTTGTGGATTTAGCTTGTTCCATTCATGAGAAAAGATACTTTGAGTAATACTTTTGTATTTGAACGCCAATATTTATTTACCAGCTATAAGAATAACTTAATTCTCCGTCAGTAAAGCTTGGGGAGATTTTGGCGACGAATTTAGCGACGAATTTGGCGGAATGTCGCCAACTTGGTGACTTTTTGAAATGTTGTCAAATTAACGAAAATCTCGCCAAATGGATTAAAATGACGCTGAATTAATGAAAATGACGACTAATTGTCGAAAATTCAATATCTTGGAAAGAATATTAGTATCTACTATAAGAAAAGCCTATTTATTTACTGTAAATGTAGTAAATTCATTTCGTTATGTAAGGAAGGTCATGTGTTGCCTACATCAGATATTTTACAATACAAAAAGCGTATAGAAACAGCGCTAGTTTGACTTATCAATATTAGTTAAATCCAATTGCTGCACATAATTATTTGATTTTGTTAGAAATATCTCTGGAAATGATAATACATGTTTTAATGTAGTTAATAGATTTATGAAAGGAATATAAGGAAAGTCATGTGTTGCCCACATCAGATTTTTTATTTTCAATCTATCTTTGGTGGTCACAAGAAGAAAATCAGTTTTCTATAGAACGTTCTTCCTGTATTGATCCTAAAAACGCCATTATTTCTTTACTACCACAAATTATATTCTTCGGAACACAATACAATCTTAAAGTAAATCATTTCTTCTATAAAATGTTACTTCTTAAGCATAGTGTTCCGCTTCCCTCGCTGTTTATCCTTTTTCCTTTGATAAGGTAATCCATAAATAAAACCGCAGGAAAGGATAATTTCGCCATTTTGAAAAAGTAAATACGCCATTGTGAAATAATACTATTTTAGTTTGGAAAAATATAATGGTTTGCCGTACAAATTATTATTTATTCGCTTCTCTTATTGTGATAACTTACATGTGTTCATTTTGTACTTTTTTAAAGTATAAATTCCTAACAAATTTTTGGAAATTAAATTATCGGGCCAAAAAATGAAATTCGAATGGCAATATTATTTATTACCAGCTAGCTCAAATACGTACGTTTTAGTGTAACAAACGTGTGTGCATGTGATGTATGTATCTACAGTAACTGACAATTCAATTTCATGCAAAGTTGTTGTCACGTAATTAGGATATTCTGAAGGTATAATTTATACTTTGTATATTTATGTATATGTATATTTTGACACTAATCAGAAAAAATGATTTAAAAAATGACACGTTTTTGCTTTGCACAGTTTACATTTTAATTCACATTTTACACAGTCTATTACTTCAATACACTTTAATATTTACTACAATACACTATAATATATATTGAATGAGTACTACTGAATAGGCACTATGATCTACTGAATGGGCACTTTAATTTCAATTTTTGTTTTCATTGGGTAACGTATTTTCCAAGGTGGCGTAGCAAAAATACGAAAGAACTAAAGTTTTTCAAGAACGGCTTATTTCTTATAACGTCAAAAATTACTTGTAAAACAAGCTTTTAATGTATACATTTGAGCATACATAGTCATTCATTTTAGATTTAGACGATTTTTGCGGGTCATTTTGCAAAACAAGCACGACTTTCTTTCCAAAGTATAATCAGCACTAGGGTAACAAGTGACCTTTCTATCAAATTTTATGAAATTTTTTCAATTAATCTTTAGCTTGAATGAATACATACTACTATTACAGACTATTTCTAAAAAAATGCAGGTTCTTTTTCCCGAATCGTACGCAAATCTAATTAACACCAGGACAACCCATAAGTGACGACGTACCTTGAAAATGTCTTGAAATTCGGTCCATTGGATTTTGAGTTAGAGCAGATGTATTATTTACACAGACAGACAGACACCCACACCCATACCCACAGGCAAACGCAGAGAGAAAGAAAGAGAGAGAGAGAGAGAGAGAGAGAGCGAGAGAGAGAGACAGACATACACATACTCAGACGTCACGTTAAAAATAGTTTTCTTGTATTCTAGAGGTCCCAAAACGTGTCGATCCTGTAAAAACTGGACTTTTGATTTCCGACATGATTTCAATACCTTCCCTATTCATTACCATGTATTGCAGGAAAAGTGAGAAGCGATAAAACACAATACTTAACATTCTTTTTTAATTTTAGTAATGCCCACCGCGTCAATTCTCAACTCTTTCAAGCACATTTCAGTTTCCAGCAATATACAAACTTGAAACTGCCACCTAGACCGTCTATTAGAATCAACCGATAAATTGCAGTTTTCAAAAACTTCTTAGATAAACAAAATATTCAAATTCCTAAACACACTAAAACTACGAAACACGCTCATTTTAAAACTTTGGTGGGGTTGGGGACTGGCAAGCCATCTATAAGTAGCAGAGGGAAAATTGGGTAGTTTTAATTTTCAAGCACTTGGATTTTTAGGAGTGTCTAAGGTAAGTAATGTTCCAATCTTACAGTCAACGTTGAAATACGACTGCTAAACAAGATATATTTACTTTTCCTGCAATACATGGTAATGTACAGGGAAAGTATTGGAATCATGTCGAAAATCGTAACTCGAGTTTTCGACAGGTCATCAAGTTTTGGGTCCTCCACTAAAACATGGAAAAACCATTTTTTGCGTGAATTCTGTGTGTGTTTGTCTGTCTGTGTATCTGTCTGTACAATGTATGTATCCACTCTAACTAAAAACTAATTGGAAGAATTTCATAAAATAGGGTTTCCTTTGCGGGTAGCTCTGACTTGTTTTTGAGATATAATCCGGAAAAATCGTCGAAATCTAAAATAAAAGACCACATTCGCTCACATATATCCATTAAATTTAAAATATGCTCAAATATAGCTATCAAATATATCCATTATTTTATACCTAATGTTGGACGATGAAAATGAGAAGATCGACTCCATTATACCAGGACTAGCCGTTCTCGAGATATTTCAGTTTTTTTCGTTTTTTGGATTTTTGCTACGCCACCTTTGAAAATAAATTCAGTTACCCAATGATAACGAAAATTGAATTAAAAGTGAAAATTCAGTATAATTTAAAATATTTATGGGTGCTATTTTGTGAAATTAAACTCAATTTAATGAATTATTAAAGAAATAAAGATAATAATGTGAATATGTGTTTGCAGCAAAAGTCATGTGCTGTCCACATCAGATTTTTGTAATAAGTTGGACCGCTTGACAAAATAAAAGAAAAAATAAAATATTTCAAACTTATACAATTAATAAAGTGCTGCAGAACAAAAGCGTTCGATTTCTGGATAAAATCGAAGCTCATATGACGAGATAAGGAAACGACATTTTTTCACTTTCATATATAAAAAACATTCTAATGAGAACAGCATATGACTTCCCTATAGATTTAAATTCATTTTCTGTTTATTCTTTTAATAATTCATTAAATCGAGTATCATACCACAACATAAAACTGAATTTACACGTTGAATTTAAATTTTGTTTTCATTGGGTAACGGGGAAATATTGTCAAACGCGGCGTAGCAAAAATGTGAAAAAAAAATAAAGAATCTCAAAAATGGCTAGTCCTAGAGTAATGGCGTTGATTTTATTGTTTGCATTGTCAAACATTACGTATAAAACAAGCATTTTAGGGATATTAATTTAATTGGGTCTATTAGTTTTTTATCTAGAGTGGATGCATAGGATTTTTGCGGACCATTTCAAAAAAAAAAAAGCAGGCTCCATTTTCCCGAATTGTACCAAAAATCTAATTACAACCAGGGTATTCAACACGTGACATACCTATAAAATTTTGTGAAATGGGGTTGAATAGTTTTTGAGTTAGAGTAGATATATACATTGCACGTACAGACAATCATGACGCTAAAATGTTTTTTCGTATTCTAAAGGTCACAAATCTTGTAGATCAGTGAAAAATTTGATTTTCGATGCGATTCCAATATTTTTCCTATGCATTACTAAGTATTGTAAGGAAACTCTAAAAATAAACACCGACCCACCCGAAGGTACACGGGAAAGAATCATTACCGCTGCGATAGCGCACCCAGGACACCGAGGCAAGGCCAAGAGGCCACCACGATCCTTCCCAGCCACCCAACACACCAACGGCAAGCCAAGAGGATGGCGGGCACTAAACCAACAAAGCAGCAAAGCCCAGGGCAAACGCGTCCTGCCATCTGGAGGGTCATCCTCTGATGGGTCCCTCAATACTTTATTTAAATCAATCACATTACAAAATACATTTCCCTTCATTTAGGGATAACTTCATTTCTACATTATCCTTCCATCAGTTTAATACAATCATTTCAACTTCAATAACCTCCAAACAAAACAAGATAATATATGTACATAACATAGTATATTCTTAACATAAAATAATATATTTACATAACGAGTAACTCCTGGTTACTAAAACAAATACAATCAACTTGATTGTTAAATAACATAAGGTATATATAAATTTCATAATCATATTTACAATCTTAATCTACAATACAATCTAAAAATCCATCTACACAAAAATCCACTCCTAATTCATTTCCATTGGTAAAACATTTTTCATGATTTCTTTAACTCCAGTTCTACATTTAGGTAACAAGCACAAATTAAAAATATTTACATTAATATAATTTGAAGGAAAATAAGCACATCTAATGAGGTCCCAAAGTTCGCACTCATATATTGTGTGTTTGACAGTTCCATCAGATTTTCCACACTGGCATCTTTTATCCTTTCTGAAGAATCTACCTTGATAATCTTTAAAGGCTCCATGTCCCGTCAATACTTGGTTCAAGTAGAAGTCTCCACATAATCTTTTCATAGATACTCTTCTAATTTCGTTGTGCAACTTCTTCCCCTCTCGATTCTCATCCCATCTTTCTTGCCATTTCTTAATTGATTCCATTTGTACCTTCTTCTTAATTTGTTGTTTGCTAAATTTGAAAATATAATTTATTTCTGTTTTTTCTGTTGCGCCTTTTGCGAACGCATCTGCGTTTTCATTTCCAACTATTCCAATATGGGCTTTTACCCAATATAATTTAATAATTTCTCTATTTTGAACCAATTCTTCTTTTAATTGTAAAATTTCCTCATTATTATTTTCATAAGAGCACAAGGCCTGTAGTACCGACCTTGAGTCTGTACAAATGTGTACTTTATCAAAATTCTGTCTTAATATATACTCTGTTGCTTTACTTATAGCATAAAATTCCGCATTGTACACAGTTGTAGTGTCATTTAATCTATATTGTTCGTAATACTGGATTTCATATTTTTGGTATACTACAAATGCACAACCTACTTTTCCATTAATTTTTCATCCATCCGTATAGATAATCCTTTGTCCGTTAATGGGGATCTTATCATTCCAACTCAAAATCTGTTCTTCCCAGGGAGATTTCTTAGAATAGCTCAATTGATCCATTTCTGTGTATTTAATAATTTCGTCTTCAATCATCATATTTTCATTCCAGTGTGTTCCTTTGTAGAGGGTAGTTTCTCCTTTTAACTTCAAGTCTAGTGGCAAACATCCCGCTAGAACTTGTAGATCCATGTTAGATGTTGTTCTATAACACTTTGTTATAGACAACAAAGCGATTCTTTGAATCTGATTCACTTTATCATTAATCCTTCTTATATCTCTGTACCATATTTCAGCTCCGTACGAGATGAATTTTTCCACAGCCTTTAAGTATATTTCTTTTCTTTTTTTGGGTCTAAGCCCCATGTCGCTCTTATAATTCTATTTAGTTTTCCATGAAAATTCAACACTTTGTTTTTTACTTCATTTAAATGAGGTGTCCAAAAGAACTTAGAATCAAATTGTACACCCAAATACTTAAGATTTTTGTCGTAACTGATTCTTTTTCCGTATAATTTTATATCGGGAAATCATGTGATAGTTTTCTTATATGGGAACATTATATATTTAGACTTTTTACTACTAAATTTTAAACTATATTTTTCTACCCAAATTTTCAACTTCCTAATAGCAGAAGTTCCTACTTCTCCCAATAAGTAGGAGGCTCTTGATTTAATTATGATTGCAATGTTATCTGCAAAGGCTTGTATTCTAACTTCGTTTTAAAAATATTTTTTTAGTGCCTCATCCATTATAATTAGCCACAATATCGGAGCCAAGCTCGAACCTTGAGGGAATCCAATGTAGGCTTTTCTTTCACTTAAAAAACTATTTACAAACTTCCTTAGCTTAGAAGGCAAGGAATAATTGTTCATCTGTCTTTCAACATATTTCTTCCTGACTGTATTAAAAGCATTTTGTATATCTAATGAAATTAAGCAAGTAATTTTATTATTGCTTTTATTATCATATCTATTTTCTACAATAGATTTCAATGCATCTATTGTACTCATGTGTTTTCCGAAACCAAATTGATTTTCACTTAACTGTTTATTAAGACAAAAATTCATCCTGTTTGTTATCATTTTATCTAAGACCTTACCCCATACAGGTAACAAGCAAATTGATCTGTAGGAACTCGCCTTTTTACGGTCTTTACCTTCCTTCGGAATTAAAACAACTTTAGCCACTTTCCAGGTTTCTGGAAAAATGGAATATTCCTAACATTTATTCATAATATTTAAAAACCATTGCTTATTAGCATAAATCATTTCTTTTATAATTTCAATTGTCAGCCCATTATGGCCAGGAGCTTTATTAACATTCATACTTTCAATTGCTTTGCTCAACTCGTACTCGGTAAAGGGAGCATTTCCCCAAATTTCTTCTACACTTTCTCTATCATTATTATCTTCCTCTTCTAAAGCAAGAATATTTATTCTCTGACTCGTAAACCTCCTATGGATGTCTTCAGCTAACTCGTAAGGGTGCGTCTCAGGGGTGACGCCCAGCGCTAGGCCAATTCCCCGGGTCCCCTCAACTAAATCAGAAGAGTATTCCGTAATAGGAAGGCGGGAACTCCCCCGGTCCAGCTCCCCCCTAGCCGAGTCAGGAGGGCAGACAAAGCCGCGCTCTCCATCATCAGCCAGGGGGGAATCATGCCGGTCACCATCAGGAATCATCTCGCTCTTAAAGTGAAATTTCAGGATTTCTATGATAGTTTCCATGGGAGAGTTAGTTTCTCCTCCATCCTCATACTATCATCAATACTTATAGGTTTAAACTTATCCTTAGCTATTTTATAATGAATTCCAAAAGTGTTATTACTCATGATCCCATTTAAATAGTTTCGAAAACTATCTTTCTTTGCTTTCATTATTTCTCTTTTATAAATTGCAAATTTATTATTAAATCTCGATCTTTTAATTTTTCTCACATCTGGTGCGTGGAAAAACCACACGTCCAGTAAGGACGCTAAGGAGGCCGGTCTCGTAAAGGGAAGTAAATTAAAATGCATTTTATAAGAAACTAAAATGAAGAGACAGATTTTAAAACAAAGAGAAATAAACATTTATTTTGCGATATCCATTTTTAACATTTGATCAAGTCAACAATTCCACAATGATTGTTTAATAATTCCAGAACTCATAACAACCCATTTAATTTTACAATTACGCATTTATATCCGGAAAACCATTATTAGTAGCACCTCGTGCCATTCTACTTTACCTATAGGATAAAATGTCCCACTTACAATATTTAATTCATATATATGAAAATCTCTTTTATCACATTTTGCCTTACGTGTGAAATACATTTCACACATGCATCATTAAATTCAGCCAAGCTTTTAATACTCCTAACTCTAGCCTCGCTTAACAGAGAGAGTACTTAACAATAGGTCTTCATGCAAGATACATGTAAGGAAATAGCCTACCTCGGTCATCACTGTCGACCCGGGCTTGTCGGTGGCTCGTAGCGGCTTTCTCCGATGGGCTCCGTGTCTACGATTGTCGCGCTTGCGACCTCCTTTCAGCACAGTTCAAATTCAACTCCTCGTTCGATTTTCAAAATTTTAAAGTGTTTAGTTTCTCTCCGCCTCTCCCCTCTCTCTTAGCCCCCAGTCTGTCATTGGTTCAGTAAATATATAAACTCCGCCTTCCGGCTGTCTTACTGGCCAAAGCCCCCCTTGAAATATCAGATCTTTGAGTTTTTGTCTTTTTGGTGCAGAAAGTTCTCACGGACATTTTCCCATGTCCCTGTGAAAATTAATTGATCTCTCGGGTCAGGAAGTTCAACCCCTTTCGTTTCCGGCCGTCCAAATGAATGCTCAAGTCCTTGTTGACGAGCCGGACGGCCTGGGTTTTCAACCCCTTCCGTTTGTCATAGCACCTGATGCTGACTTGAATATGAGAAGCCCCCTCTTTCTTTCTCGAACCACGTCCGGTCCAGCTGCGTTAAAGGGAGCGTTATACATATTGTCTCGCTGTAAGAGGGACCATCTTCTCAGGTCTTGCTTCACCTTTCAAAACAGCAATGTTACATTGGCATTGCAAATCACAATATAACAACATCCTCATTTTTCTCTTTTTGGTAGAGTCTCCTTAGTGCTCTAGTTCTACTTCTCATAGCTTTTAGCTTTTCATTCCACCATATTGCGTTACTTTACTCTCATTTCTTCTTACTTTACGATTTTTAAAGCAAATTGCTTCTAAGTCTTTTCCCACTTTGCTTATAAATTCGTTCAAATTTTCCCTATTTATTCCTACATTAGTGTTGACATTAGTGTTGATGGAGGGGAAGGAGGATGGAGGAGGATTCCTACATTAGTATTGTAAGGAAAGTGATAACTGTGAAAATGTAATTATCGAAATTGTGTTATTATTGGTGTACCCATGATTAAAATTTTCGAATTCATAACTGAATGCAAAACATATGCCTTAAGGTAATATATGGACATGAAATTAAATAAACGGATACCGAGATTTCGATTATTTGTATTTAGGGTATGCTATAGATTGAACCGTTTACCGTAAAGCACATGTAAGAAAATCACTTCTAAACCTGGCAAGGTATATTCATTAAAAATACAGAAATGAAATAAGGGTTGTTTTCAGGATACCGTAGAACCCCTTCGTTAGGGCAAGAGAACCTACAAACCCGAAGTCAAAAAGAAGTAATAGGTCTGCAGTGGTATGACTGTTGGAGCCGATTTTGCTTTTTCGCCTTAGAGTTCGTTGATTTCCTTGCACTGAGAAAAAGCACCCAGCGTATCCTCGGAACAGCTGTGCTTCAATGCGCTGCTCACGTGTTTTATCCCTTGCTCAGATAGTATTTTACTTATTAAGAATAAAACATATCTATAATTTATTTTTAAAATATCGTAAATTGAGTTACATTTAATCCCTATCATTGATATTGTTGCGAAACGTATCCTTTAGAATCGTGGGTGTATACGCAGGATACAAGAACGAGTCCAAGTTCCTGGATAACTTACGCTTATTCACAAGCACAAAGTAAACATAAGCAGTATACAATCAAACATCACATAAATGCTCCACTCATTTCACAGAATAAGCGATATGATTCACAGAATATTGACGAAAGTAATTTCACAAAACAGCAACTACTATTAATTCTCAAAACCTTTCTGGTAGGTCGGATGGTCTGGGCCTCAACAGTCCAATGTAGCGGGTGCCACGTCCATTCCACTGCAACGGAGGGGGTGATCCTTTTTACAGATTCTCCGAGGAAACTTCTGGGAATTTCTGTATCTCAAAGAACACTTGTTCTAACGAGAAGTTTCTGAAACATTCCAGAAGTCGCCAAATGTCGCCAAATTGGGATGCATCGCCAAATCCGGAAACCCTTGTTGTACCTTGGAAATCCTGACAACCCTGGGCTCAAGTCATCCTCACGTCATGCTGACATCACGCATGGTATTTTTTTCGTCTGGCCTTCGAGACAGATGAAAGAGGATGCGCCAAATGGAACATTGCGAGCTCGCAACAATATAGTTATTGTTTTCTTCAATTCATCATCTTACAAGTCACATGAATACAAATTTATATAAGATGTACTTCTATTGTTGATCATAAAGCACCACAACATTCTTTATCCTAAAAATAAATTACAGGCTATAGTAGAAACTCAAAATCCGGTTTCCGTAATGAACATTTTCTTTGTGAAGATTTATTTTATCTTTTTGTCATCTACTATCTTTTTTTTTAGTTTTTCTAAAGAAATTAAATGAAATATTGAGGTAAAAAATCAATTTTTCATACGTTATAATTTGCCAGCAGTCAATGTTTTATA
Organism: Amaurobius ferox; assembly: GCA_951213105.1. Taxonomy (NCBI): domain Eukaryota; kingdom Metazoa; phylum Arthropoda; class Arachnida; order Araneae; family Amaurobiidae; genus Amaurobius; species Amaurobius ferox. The sequence continues at coordinate 108,565,174 of OX578154.1, read as the reverse complement.
CTGAAGAATTGATTTTCGTTATGGAATTATGATGAAAGTTCTTATCAAAGAAAACAAAACTCGACAAAATTACTTATGAAATATAAAAACTCAGTAAAATGGTTCATTAAAGAATTTTTTGCAGAATAATTCTGCTATGCAATTTTTAAGGCAATAAAAATAACGGAGACTTTTTCAAGAGTTTAATAGTAGGTAAGTGGTTTAAAAAACATCAGCGGTGATATTTTTTTAAATTATTACAGAACTTAAATAATTTATTATATTTGAAAACTTCAACCTTCATCGAATAAATGAACTTTATTCAAATGACGTCATCGAAATATAAGTATTTATATAAGTCTGGATCAGTTATTCAGGCGATAGAAATAACTGAAACTGGCTGAAAAAATTATATCCTAAAACTACACCCATGAACGCGAAAGATTAAGTAATGTTTGTGGGAAGTAAATACTTCACAATTTTAGTAGAATAATTTTAGTAAAGGAAATAAATGTTACAAGATTGAGAATTTTTATAGATGTCTTTGCTGAAAAAGAAGCAAGGAAGATCAATGATGCATAAAGTATTGATTATGAAGCACTTTCCAACTGGAATGTTATTTAAACATCTCCAAAATGCGATACTTTCAGCGGTGATATTTTTTTAAATTATTACAGAACTTAAATAATTTATTATATTTGAAAACTTCAACCTTCATTGAATAAATGAACTTTACTCAAATGACGTCATCGAAATATAAATCGCCTGGCTCTCTATGTAAAAACAGTGAATATTTCAGACTCGACACTCCAGAGTTAAATAACTTTGCATGAAAAATATCAGCGATTCTTAAACAACTCATCTTACAATCACTTGTTTATATTCTGCATCCATTAAAATTAGGCTTATTTATGGAAATAGTCAAAATTGGATGATCATTTAAACTCAGAAATATTATAATTGCGTTAGCGCAGAATATAGATGCACAGAAAATACGCAAAAATTAAGCGATTTTAGGACGGATGCAACACTAAATACAAATTTAAAGGAACTTTAAAAATCACGATTGTGACTCTGGGAAAAATGATGGATACCTTATTACATTTTGATGTGGGTCACATGATCTCATCATATTATTTGGGTTGATATTTTAATTTTTATTTTAAAAACTATCGAACATATTTTGCGGAATTTTTTTATATATTTTATGGAACAATTTAAATATTTTTCTAAAAATTTTGGAGCAATTTGTGTATTTTACCTTCGCTTAAAAAATGTTTGAAAAATTATGTCCCATAGGATTCAGTGTATTGCCTTTTTTCAACCCGAGTGCAATCCAAAGCTAATTGGGTGATATTATTCATTGATATTCCCTTATGTCCCACAGACTGTCTCAACAACATACTCAAATTTCATTTTTATAAACTCATATTTACGGCAGATACCGTGCGAACGGACAAGCAGAATGAACAAATTCTTAAACAATTTTCAACTATGTTGTAAAGTGTTAAAAAATGTAAGTTATTTCTTTTCAAAAACACTCAACTTTCTGATCCATAAAGCCTTTTAACCAACATATGACCTTTTAACAAAAGTGACTAACTTTGTAGAAGCTGTAAAGCCCATACCCGGCAAAATGTTGATAGGTCGACATAATAGGGGTATTATTGTTTATGCATAATCACTATTAGTGATTCAGAAGTTACTTTTACGTTAATTGATTTTCTGTTCGTAGTAGAAAAATCTAATGTAGGTAGTACAAGACTTTCCCTACATACTCATATGCATGTTTTCTTCATTTTTTTTAATAATATGTTAAATAATAATTATTCGTTGTCTTTTATATAACATTTTCAGTACTCAAAATAACGACAAACTCTCTTAACTCTACTGATCGAATCATCATGACCCCTCTCTCTCGTTTTCGAATAATTTATTATCAATTATATATAATCATATAATCGTATATAATCACGACTCTCATTGCTTTTGGATAATTATTACTTATGAACAACACTGCTTGAATTGTCATTCCCATGTATTCGTTGACTTTTTCTCCTTGTGGCCACATCAATTTGCGTAGAGTTCAGATATTCCCTCCTTGCTCTCATTGGATGCTCCTCAGTGCGATGTCGCATCTTCGCATCATTAGCTCCTTGAGTCTTCAATGTAACTTAGTTTAAGTCTTGGCCCTAGGAGTTCTTTGTCCTAACCACACCTTCAATTTGTGGGACATGTATTTATTGGGATCATGATTTTCCGGATCAAGACTGTCATAAAACGATGCCTAAAATTCAGCGAATTTTGTTTTGTCGTAAACATCAAAAGGGCATAAGTTGCCTACAGGTCTCACAACTACTACCGTAGAAACTACTATTACAACTTCTACCACGGGAAAATCCTATTAATCTATATAAATAAAAATGAAAATCTGTCTGTCTGTCTGTCTGTCTGTCTGTCTGTCTGTCTGTCTGTCTGTCTGTCTGTCTGTTTGTTTGTCACACCATCACGGGAGAACGGCTGAACCGAATTTGATGAAATTTTGTGGGTAGCCCAGAAATAGCCCCACTTAAAATTATATCCGTGTTTTGAGTTTCTACGACCAGTGGTTCTCGAGATATTAGTAAAAAACGAAATTTTCGTTTGTCTCATCGTCACGGAAAAACGGCTGAACCGAATTTAATGAAATTTGGTGAATAGCCTTGAAATATCCCCCCATAAATTTTGTCCAAGTTTCGAGTTTCTAAGACCTGGGGTTGTCGAGATATTAATGAAAAACGGAACTTTTTCCTAGGAGTTCTACTCCCTAACTCCGTGGTTTATCCAAACGAAAAGCTTGAAAATCGTTTGAAAGTGAATTAAAATTTAATCTCTGAGTTTGATGGGAGATTTTTTGCGTTAATTAGTCACTTTCTGAAAACATGAATTGTTTGAAACATGATTTAAAGGGGAAATCTATCTCCATGGTTCATGGTTTATTTAAAACAAGCTTTTACGGAACAATGAGAAGTATAGAGAAATCAAAATCGTTATTTAATTTCGCAGTTTATGTTATAAGACATGACATATTTAACATGTTATAAGATTCTATCTTATATCATGTTACTCAGAAACGCAATTAAATTAAATCTGTCTGTTAATTTTAATAATTATTTTTTCGATTTGAATAATAAATAAATGGATATAAAAATATATAGTTTAGAAAAGAACGATTTGATTTTTCTTATAGCATTTTTGACTGGATAATATCAATTACGGTCTTCAGGTTTAAAAATTATTATTATTTATATTTTCGGGGATTATTGATTCAAGGATTATTGATATTTTCAAGTTATTATGCAAATATTTTATTATGACAAACATTGTTTAAACTCATATATTGTATGTTGTACGAATCTTCTACAAATACACGTGTATATCTTTTAATCTACGAGAATATAAGTAGTACAGGTATATTGACATATGTTTTGATATATATTGGCATATATTGGAATCAATTACGACCTTCTGGTATAAAGAGTACGGATATTATTGATGTTTTCAATTTATTACGTCATCTCTTTTATTTTGGCAAATATTTTTGAGACGCATATTGTAATACGGGTAATCTTCTACTAACACATTGGCATATTTTCTGATCTGCGACAATATAATTAGTACGGGGTTGCATATATTCATTCAATTCCTATTTTTTCTTCTGTAAATTTGCTTACAAAAGGGGGCAGGATGTTTTATTCTTCAGATCTGATCGTGAAGATAATTTTGCATAGTGAGAACATATATTCTTAAACTTCTCTTTAGGAGCAATAAATTTAATATTTTAACAGAATTTGCACATGATTGCGAACTTTAAGTTTCTTTAAATTATACACTCCGTACGAATAACGGGTGTGCTGTTAGTGGTTGATAAATTTTAACATTTTAGGAGGATATATCATGTTGCTCGGCATCGCAATTAAATTAAATGTGTTTGTTAATGTTTTTATTATTTTATTTCGATTTAAATAATAAATAAATGGATAAATGGATATAAAAGTATATCTTATGAATGGACGGTTTGATTTTTCTTTTAATTATATTAATTGCTGACCGCGTACATCAATTTCATTTATTTTGGCAAAGAGTTTTCAAGCTTATATCGTATTTAGCTACTAAACTCATATATTGTGTTTAGCCAATAAATTCATATAGCCGATTGTTGAAACAGAAAAAGAGTAGAGCGGGTATATCTTCTAATACAATTGTAGTGTTTTCATTTAGTATATTGAAACGGGATAAGAATGTTTCATTCAGATCTGCAAATTCAAAGTTACGAATTTGGAGGGATATCGCTAACTTGACAACTTTTCTTAAACTTTGCCAAATTGACGGAAATGTCGCCAAATTGATATAAACAACACACAAACAGCTGCCATAAACCTTCGGGTTGGTCGTGTGGCTTGGGTCTTCTACATATCAATGAAATTTTTTTTTGTTTTGTTAGAAGAGAGTACTGAAATGATGTTTGGTTAGCATTTATCTGTCAGACCAACCATCCTACTTAGTAATACATTTAGCGAATTTTTAAAATGTCACCAAATTGATAAAAATGTTTTCAAATCTATAAAAATATCTTGAAATTGATAAAATTGCGCTACATAAATGATATTAATTGTTTTTTGTTAGGGGATAGTATTGTGATGATATTTCGTCACAACCATCCTACTTAGTAATACATTTAGCGAATTTTTAAAATGTCACCAAATTGATAAAAATGTTTTCAAATCTATAAAAATATCTTGAAATTGATAAAATTGCGCTACATAAATGATATTAATTGTTTTTTGTTAGGGGATAGTATTGTGATGATATTTCGTCACAACCATCCTACTTAGTAATACATTTAGCGAATTTTTAAAATGTCACCAAATTGATAAAAATGTTTTCAAATCTATAAAAATATCTTGAAATTGATAAAATTGCGCTACATAAATGATATTAATTGTTTTTTGTTAGGGGATAGTATTGTGATGATATTTCGTCAATTTGTCGCAAAGTGGAACTGTCAGTTCTACAGTCCCACTTGGCGATGAATTTGGCGATTTTTTAAAATGTCGCTAATTTGACGAAACTGTCGCCAAATGTTCCATAGAAATATAACTATTTAGACGATATTTTTTCTACCAATTTATTTGAAACAAATGATATCATGTCGCTTAGCAACGGATTTAAATCCAATGTGTTTATGCGGCAGGCGATTTTTATTAAATCCTTTCCGATTTGAATAATGAAGATATGTATATAAAATAAATTTCATTGCCATTTCATTTTGGACTGGATAATATCAATTATACTCTTCAGGTTTAAACATTATTATTATTGATATTTTCCGGAATTATTGATTCAGGGATTATTGATGTTTTTAAGTTATTACGCCATTGTTTTATTGCTGCAAAAATTGCTGACACACGCATATTGTACGTTGTACGAGTAATCTTCTAGGAATGCACGGGTATATCTTCTAACCTACGAGAATATAAGTAGTACAGGTATATTGGCATATATTTTGACATATATTGGCATATATATTGGAATCAAGTACAGTCTTCTGGTATGAAGATTAAGGGGATTAATTATATATTCAATTCATTACGTCGTCTGTTGTATTTCACCAAAAAACATTCGTGACTCATATTGCAAAACGGGTGATCTTCTACTAATAATCGGACATTATAAGTAGTACGTGTATATCTTCCCATATAATTTTAGCACTTTAATTTTGACATATATTGGAATAAATGACTGTCTTCAGATTTAAAGATTACGGGTTTATTGGTATTTTCAATTTATACATGTAATCTACTAATACAGGTTATATTTTCTAATATTCGCGTATATAATTAGTACGGGTCCCATACAATTTTAACGCTTTTATTTTGCATATATTGATTCAATTCCATATTTTTTTTTATATTTGCTTACATAAGGGGTCCAAGATGTTTTATTCTTCAGATATGTCCATGAAGATAATTTTATATAGCGAGAACAGAGATTCTTAAACTTCTTTTTAGGAGCATTATATTAAATATTTTAACAGAATATTTTGATTAAACATGTCATTTAGTATACTATAAGAATTTGGGCATGATTATGAATTTCAAGTTTCTTTATATTATATACTCCGTACGAAGAACGGGTATGCTGCTAGTCTATATAAATAAAATTGAAAATCTGTCTGTCTGTCTGTCTGTCTGTTTGTCCCATCATCACTGGAGAACGGCTGAACCGAATTTGATAAAATTTTGTGGGTATCCTAGAAATAGCCTCACTTAAAATGTAGTCCGTGTTTTGAGTTTCTACATCCAGTGGTTCTTGAGATATTAGTAAAATACCAAATTTTTGTTTGTCTCATCATCACGGGAAAACAGCTGAACTGAATTTAATGAAATTTTGTATATAGCCTTGAAATAGCTTCCCATAAATTTAGTTCAAGTTTCGGTTTTCTAAGACCAGGGGTTGTTGAGATATTAATGAAAAACGGAACTTTTTCCTAGGAGTTCTACTCTCCAACTCCGTGGTTTATCCAAACGGAAAGGATGAAAATAGTTTGCTTAAAACGTCAAAATGAAATAAAACTTTATTTCCGAGTTTGGTGCAGGATTTTTGCATTAATTAGTCACTATGGGAAAACATGAATTGTTTGAAACATGAATTTAAATGGCAAAATCTACCTCCATGGTTAAGCTTTCACAAGCTTTTACTCAACGATGAAAAGTATAAAGAAATCAAAATGGCTATTTAATTTCGCATTTTATGAGGAAGATTCTATCATTATGTTGCTCGCAACGGAATGAAATTAAATAATATTTATTATTATTTTTTTCTATTTGAATAATAAATAAGTGTATGTAAAAATCTATTTTATAAATGAACGGTTTGATTGTTCTTTTAATTATATAAATTGCGGACTGCGTACAGCACTTTCATTTATTTTAGCAAAGAGGTTTCAAGCTCATATATTGTGTTTAGCTAATAAACTCATATATTGTGTTTTACCAATAAATTCATTTAGCCGATTGTTGAAGCAGAAAAAGAGTAGAACGGGTGCATCTTCTAATACAATTTTAGTGTCTTCATTTTGTATATACAAACGGGATCAGGATATTTTATTCTTCAGATTTGCAAATTCAGAGCTACGAATAGCATACTGATTAGAATAGCATACTGAAATTATGTTTCTGTAGCATTGGTCGGTCAGTCCATCCATCCTACTTAGTAACACATTTAACGAATTTTTTTAATATCACCAAATTGATAAAAATATTTGTAAATCCATAAAAATATCATGGAATTGATAAAATCGCGCTTAATAAATGAAATTAATTGTGTTTTGTTAGGGGATAGTATTGTGATGATGTTCCGTCAATTTGTCGCAAAATGGGACTATCAGTTCTATAGTTCCACTTGGCGATAAATTTGGCGTTTTCTTAATCGCTAAATTGACGAAAATGTCGCCAAACCTTCCATGGAGATCGCATTATTCAGACGATATGATTTACATCAATTTATTTGAAGAAAATGATATCATGTCGCTTAGCAACGGATCCAATATATTATGCGGCATACGATTTTTATTAAATCTTTTCCGATTTGAATAATAAAGATAAGTATATAAAATAAATTTCATTGACATTACATTTTTGACGGGATAGTATCAATTACGGTCTTCAGGTTTAAACATTGTTGTTATTGATATTTTCGGGGATTGCTGATTCGGGGATTATTGATATTTTCAAGTTATTATGACATTGTTTTATTATGACGATGATTGTTGAAACTCATATATAGTACGTTGTACGAGTAATCTTCTACAAATGCACGGATATATCTTCTAATCTACGAGAATATAAGTAGTACAGTTATATTGGCATATATTTTGATATATATTGGCATATATTGGAATCAATTACGACCTTCTGGTATTAAGATTAAGGGATTTTTGATACTTTCAATTTATTACGTCATCTCTTTTATTTTGGCAAATATTTTTGAGGCTCATATTGCAATACGGGTAAGTTTCTACTAACACACTGGCATATTTTCTAATCTTTGACAATATAAGTAATACGGGGTTGCATATATTGATTCAATTCCTGTTTTTTGTAAATTTGCTTACAAAAGGGGCCAAGATGTTTTATTCTTCAGATCTGCCCTTGAAGATAATTTTGCATAGTGAGAACAGATATTCTTAAACTTCTCTTTATGAGCAATTAATTCAATATTTTAACAGAATTTGCACATGTTTGTGAATTATAAGTTTCTTTATATTATATACTCCGTACGAAGAACGGGTATGCTGCTAGTAAGATATATTTTTATATCCCTTTATTTATTATTCAAATCCAATAAATAATAAGAATAAAAATTAACAAACACAGTCGATTTAATTACGTTGCTGAGCAACATGATATAAGATAGAATCTTCCTCATAAAATGTTGTTAATTATTTAACTATTTTGATTTCTTAATACTTAATAACTCTGTTAAATATGAGTCTGTGAAAAATAAACTATGATAGAATTTCCATTTAAATTCATGTTTCAAACATCCACGTTTTTAAGCAATTCATGTTTTCAAAAAGTGACTGTTTTGCACAATAAACTCTCACCAAACTCAGAGAGAATTTTAATTCACTTTCACGTTTTAAACCAACGATTTCCAACCTTTTTCTTTTGGAGCAACCAAGAAGTTAGAGAGTAAAATTCCTATGTAAAATAACGTTTTTCATTAGTATCTCAACAACCCCTGGTCTTAAAAACTCTAAACATGGACTAGATTTTAAGTGGGGGCTATTTCAAGGCTACCTACAAAATTTGTTTAAATTCGGTTCACCCGTTCTCCCGTGATGATGAGACAATGAAAGTTTCGTTTCTCATTAATATCTGGACAACCCCTGTTCTCAGAAACTCGAAACATAAACTAAATTTTAAGTGGAGCTATTTCAAGGCTACCCACAAAATTTCATCAAATTCGGTTCAGTCATACTCCCGTGATGATGAGACAAACAGACAGACATACATATTTTCAATTTTATTTATATAGATTTAATTTCATTTTAATTTAAAGTGCACAGCACAGATTAAATAAAAGCCCAATTATTCTGACATGCAGATAACCACAAAACATGTACATAATAGAAAGACGCAAGACATACATAAATAAAACTTTAGGGCACGGTAGCCCAGTAGTTTACGCACAGGAGTTGCACTCAGTAGGCCCTGGTTCGATTCCCGCCACTGCCAAAACTGCCGCCAATTTCACGAGGATCCGAGTACGATCCGTTAAACATGTGGATCCGTAAGTCCTTCCGAGAGGTTGGTGGTAGGGGAAGGAGGGTCCGGTCCCTGTGGGTGCCTCCTCCACTGGGCTCCGGTCTAAATTGGGTGGAACTTCCTGGTGTCAAAACAGATACCTTACACCTCTCTGGTAGGTCGGACGATCTGGGTCTCAACAACAACAAATACAACTTTAAAATATATTGTCATCACAATAAATTGGCAAACGGGTGCAGAGTAACGAATCAACTTGTATCAAATAGATAAATCATTCTAGGTACAATCAATCGTTAAAACTCACAAATGGACATAAAAAAATATTCAGATCACTTCAGAAAATATTAAACAAGTCACAAAATTTATTTACAGAAAAATTAGTAGTCACGTTTAACCGCCAATTTTTTTTTCTAAGACTATCGATATATGTCTCATGCCAATTTTCAAGACTAAGAGATATAATATTCAAGATCCGTAAACAATCAATGAGAAATTGCTAAAAACAATTAAATATATTTGTTTTCTAAATTTTAATTACAGATTACCAAACGTTATTCCACTGCACAAGGAAGATCATTTGAACAATAGCCGTTGACTGGAAAAAATAAGTATCGTACAAATTTAGATTGGAATTGTCTACTAAACTGACTGTAAAAGGCATAACTTGGATACCAGAATAATGAAGTGTATTCTAATTTAGGCCTCACTAAAAAGGTAAAATAATATATACCGTTAAAATAAAGACCACAAGAATTTCTAATTAACAACCAATCAATTTTCTCAATTAAGGGAACTTTGAAGAAACTTGCAATTCCATTTTGAAGATGAATTCGAATTTTTGACTTCATTCATAATTTTTTCGACGCAATATGTAGGTAAAGAAAGTGTAATGAAGCCAATTGCATTAAACAAAAATATTCCACCCAAATTCTTTAGAAATCCATTCCTACACCGAAAATCCTGCAACAACCATTGCACAACATCTAGATTGGTCTCCCATCCGACTGGACGCTGACCTAGTGAATCAGGTGTTCATTGAACTCCAAAATCAACTAGGCTGGTCTCCATCCGAACAAGACGCTCGACTCTAGTGAATGTGTAATGTTGTCGCATAATTTCAACATCATCTAAAACGGTCTCCAGCCGGAAAGGACGCTCACCTCCAGAGCTAGCAGCAGTACGACTAAATCATCTAGATTGGTCTCCTCCTCCGATTGGACGCATCCTAGTGAATCAGAAATTGTAACATCAAGATGCAGCTTAAGATATATGTTCTACTAATTTGGATATAAATATATATGTACATGTTTTTCATATATATGCAATATTTGTAATTATTTTTAAAAATTGGTAGAGAAAACTAGCAGTAAATTTAAATCCAGAAATTTTATGTATATAAAATATGCTCAATTTCGATTGTTAGTTCAACGATTGTTAGTTTCGATTGTTAGTTCAATCAGTTCAACTTGATTCACAATTATTATCAAGATGAAAATAACGTTGTATCTTTTGCATTTGAAACACAATTTATTATTTTAAAATTATTCATATATATATTTTAAAGTTCCTTTCCTCCAGATAGCAGCATATTAATGACACCAATGGATGCATTGGCTCACGCGAATAATAACAACTGCTTCCATGTGATAACCATCAATAGCACAGTTCGCAATGTAAATATTAATACGTATATGCATCTTTTCAGACGTGTAGGCAATGAATGCATCAGAATTTCATAAAAGTAACAAATATATTATAAGGCTTAAAAAATCTCAAATTACTAAAAAAATACTTGCAATTAACAATTACTTCTAGTATATGATATAACTAAAAATATTTCACTTTTAACGAATTTTCTACTCGTAAAACACCGTAATTGTACATCTCTAACACAAACATATTGGGATGTTACTAAATTCTAATTGGGATAAATAAATTCTTACATAACTATATGAACTGTATTATAAGGTCTTTAATTTCATGTATTGCTTTTAAATTAATTGGTAACAGCCAAGGTATGTCATTGTTGAAGACCCAGACCGTCCGACTCATTCGAAGACATACAGCATCCAGTTGGACGGCCGGAAGGTGTGTTATTGTGTAAAATCCTTTAAGAGTTCTTAGGTAAAGAGGGAGATCACTGCACTACTTTCATTCGTTGCTTTTGTTTACAAAATGATTCGATTCGGTTAAGACACAAATAACATTCCTGTAGGTCCGCTCGTAAAATCCATCGTAAAAATCTTTATGACGAAGAATAAACTTTCTCAAACAATGACATTTTGAGGTCAATTGTTTTCGGAGTTATTTCCTTTGCGAATATAGAGTTATGCTTTGATCACAATATAATGAATTTATTCATCCTATATTGTATATATTTGTCCATTCGGAACAAAACGTTATTAAGGAACTTTTTAAGTTACACGGTTTTATTAAATTGCACTAAAAAGTAAAAGATAATTTCTAAATATCACAACATTCTGGGTCCTGTGCGACTCGGAATAAAACCGTGCTGCCCTCATACAATAATTGAGTTTGGACATAAACAGAATTTTAAATAACAATAGCCGAATACCCGTTGAAAATCAACGGTTTCGCAATAAGCAACCCCTAAATACTGTAAATTTTTGAATAATTCGCGTTTCATATTTATTCGATAAATCTAAACTCTTGGTGTGCAGAACCCCCTAAAGAAGAAAATATTGGGAAACTTAATTTGCGCATTTCTTCCTTTCAAACTATCTACCCGTACGCCACATTAAAGTTGCGGCAGCAAAGACATCTATCAAAGATGCCACACCGCCAAAACCCGAATTATAAGAACAGAGGAGGAGCTAGCTTTTGCTCAGTGATTATAATGTCGGTCTACGATGCATCAGGTCTCTGGTTCGGGACCACGGCGACGCACAATCGCCACAATGATGACTGGACGTTTGAAAAAAGCGCAACCTTCCTTCCCAACGACTTCGCCTCTCAGCACGAGATGGCAGCACCAAAAAGGAGTCAGAAGCCTTGACACTCCCTTCCTGGTTGACCACGACTGCCCGTCACGCCGAGGCAACACGCCTCCCGGCCCTGACGTCACGCCGAGGCGACACGCCTCTCGGCCTCCTCATCAGCGAGGGGAGTGTGCGGCAGCAAAGACATCTATCAAAGATGCCTCACGAGCCAGTAACCGAATTATAAGAACAGAGGAGGAGCTAGCTTTTGCTCAGTGATTATAATGTCGGTCTACGATGCATCAGGTCCCTGGTTCGGGACCACGGCGACGCACAATTGCCACAAAGTATATCTCTAGCCTAAGAATGCCATTTTATTACATCTTCTTTCGAACGTTTTTCTGTGAAGCACACCCATAAATGGACATTTTTAAAAAACTCTGTCTTGGGTTTTTTATCAGATGATTGGACCGTATACCAAATATCAAGCCTTTACCACATTAAAATGAACCGTGCTTCATTTATTAGAAATATCGAACATATTAGTGTGCGGCACACCTTAAGGAAGCAAATATTAAAAATCTGAAATTTCACACTTTCTTCCTTTCAAACTATCTACCCGTACACTAAATTTGAAGTCTCTATCCTATCGCGAAGCATGTTTTTCTATCACATCACCTTTCGAATTTTTTCTGTGTAGCACCCCGTTAATGAAAATTGTTGTCAAACCGTTTTCATCCTTGGTTTTTTTGTCACATGGTTAGCCCGTATACTAAATTGCAAGGCAATATCACATTGTAAAGGAAGCGTTTTTCATTTGTTCGGCAAATCGAACATTTTAGTGAGCAGCACCCCCTACAATAGCAAATGTTGGAAAACTGCACATTTTCTTCCTTTCCATCTTTTTACCCAAATTTACACACGTCTGAATGCTAGAAAAGCATTTCTAGCATTTCATTTTTCGAATGTTTTTGTGCGGAGTACCCACCCCCTTAAATATATATTTTTGAAAAACTCCATTCTTCTTGGGATTTCTGTTAGATGATTCGCCCATAAACCAAATATCAAGCCTCTATAATGTTTTAAAAAGGACGTCTCTCCTTTATTCCGAAAATCGAACATTTTGGTGTGTGGCACCCCCCTAAAATAGAAAATATTGGTAAACTGAAATTGTACACTTTCTTCCTTCCAAACTATCTACCCTTACATCAAATTTGATACATATCTCTTTCTTATCCCGAAGTATGGTATTTTACCAATTCACTTTTCGAACGTTTTTCTCTGGAGCACCCTCTAAAACGAACATTTTTGAAAAACTATATTAGTCTTTGGTGTTTTCGTCAAATGATTAGCCCATATACCAAATTTCAAGCCCCTATCAAATTTTAAAGGAGCCTTTTCTCATCTATTCCGTAAATCGAACATTTTGTTGTGCGGCCCCCCTTATGTAGAAAATATTGGAAATCTGATATTGCACACTTTCTTCCTTTCGAACGATTTATCCATACACCAAATTTGAAGTCTCTATCTTATCGCAAAGTATGCTTTCCTATTATTTCACTTTTCGAACGTTTTGGTGTGGAGCACCCCCTCTAGAGAACGTTTTCAAAAAATTCGATATTTCCAGAGGGTTTTATCGAACGACCAAGCCGTATACCAAATTGCAAGTCTCTATCTATTCGGGAAGTGCCTAAAATAAGCGTGACAGACAGACAGTTGGACAGTTGGCAATTAGTATATATTGATTAGATGTAAGAAGATAGAAGTGACATTAGAATAATTACAATCGCTTAATTTAAAAAAATCATATTTAGGATTTAAAAAAAATTGATGTGGACAGCACGTGACTTTTCCTGCAGGCTCATATTGACGTTTTTTATTTCTTTAATAATTCATTATAGAGTTTGATGGCACAAAATACCATCCATAATTATTTAAAATGACATTGAATTGGCAATTGTAATTCAATTTTCGTTCTCATTGGGTAACTGGACTTATTTCCAAAGGTGGCGCAGTTAAAATGCGAAAAAACTAAAATATCTCGATAACGACTAGTCCTAGTGTGATGGGATTGGTCTTATTCGCTTCACCGTTAAAAATCAAAAATAACGTATGAAACAAGCATTTAACTGATATATTTGAGCATACATAGTTTTTCATTTTGAGATTTTAAGAATTTTTTCGAACCATTTCGAAAAAAATGCAGGTTATTTTTTTCCGAATAGTACCAAAATCTAATCAGCACCAGGGTTACCCACATGTGTTATATTTATCAAATTTTGTAAAATTTGATCGATTAGTTTTTCCGCTACAGGCAATTTGCACGCTCCATGTCCCAAAAAGGCAGGTTGTTTTATTCCCAATCGTACACAAAACTAATCAGCACCGGGGTCACTCACAAGTGACTTACCTATCCAATTGTATGAAATTGGGTCCATTAGTTTCTGAGTTAGTGTGGATACATACCTTGTGCAGCCAGACATACAGACACGCATACATACGTCACGCTAAAAATAATTTCTTCGCATTCTAGAGGTCCCACAAGGTGTCGATCCGTCGAAATCTCGAGTTATGATTTTCGGTAAAATTTCAATACTTTCTTTGTACATTACTAAGTATTGCGGGGAAAGTAAAAACCAGCATTCTTATATATGCCATTTCAATGTCATCACTTCAAAAGAACAATAGATGTGATGAAATAGATATGGTAATAATGACGTATTGTTAAATGAACATTGTCAAAGAAAAAAATTATAGAAATAGCATGTAATCATGCTTATATACGTTACTTCTACGTTATCACTTCCGTTGTTCCTAAAATTTTTGTTCATGTCTGAATACAATGCTTAAGGCACGTCTCATGGTTTTATTTTGATTCACATGCACTGTTAAAAATGGGTATTCAAAAAAGAGTAGAATGTACTCATTTTCGAGCACTTTGCATGTTATAATAGCTGTGAGTAACCATGTTTCAATTTTGAAAATGCATGTACTCATTTTTGAGTATATCAAAGAATTAAATTTTAAGCATATTTATGTTTAAATTGTAAATACTATGTACTCATTTATGAGAATGGGAGAATCAATTTTAAGCATAATTGTAAATACTATGTACTAATTTTTGAGAGATTCAATTATATGAGACATTCAATTATATTTTTATTTTTCGAATATATTTTTAAACTGTAAATAAATAACGAATGACAAACCGCGCATACGCATAAGATAAGCACTCAAGCTCAAGGCCCTGCGCCTCTGGCGCACTTCTATCTCCCCTCTTTCCTCCTTTCTCTAGCTGGGTGCCTGCTTGGGGCCTAGCATTCTCCTCTTTCTGTAAGACTTGGGGAAGGGACGACCTCGGTCACCCCCCCCCCCCCCAAGCGAATTTTAGTTTTTAAACCTCCACTCATGTTTCTCTCTTGTAGTACTTCTTTTTTCCTTTTCGCTCGGAGTTTAAAGGGGGGAATTCTTTCCCCTCCTGGGCACTCCGTAAAACCCCGTCCTTGAGACCATAAGATAAGCAACGCTTATTGCGTGTCCGTATTCTACCGCCACATTAGAGAAAAAACACACGACCGCATAGCACCGCACATGAAATATGTACATCCGCCATCAGAATTCTAATGATATAGTTCTTTAATTTCGAGGATATAACTTTTATTCTTCGAAATATTTGCACAAAAAATTTCAAAATTATATTTGCACCACAATTTTTAATGACATCAAAATGAAATAATACGTTTATTTATTGAAGTACTCATTTTCAAGCAAGTGCGGTTACTTATATTTCAGTATGTCACCGACTCGTTTATGGTGCCATTGTACTCAAATGAAAACGAATACGTTGAAGTTTTCGTTTTTAAGTCCTTTATTTTCTACAGTGTAGGACCCAAAATGGTATGATAGCTGAAAACAGTTTTTTACTGTTTAGTGCATTTTAATAAAACCGTGTAACTTAAAAATGTGTTTTATGATATTTTATTCGTTTTTCAACAGGACGTTTTTATCTTAATCAATTTCTTAATCTGTTTTTTTTCCATCCATCCACATTTCTCATATTTCTCAATCCACCAGCACAATGCACATTTCTTTTGTAAACCACAATTTTTTATTGTTCTTTTATATCTGAATTCGTTTCCGTTTTTCCAGTTCAAAAAATGTTTTCCCGAGATTTGAGCTTAATTAAGCTTTTTCACGTCCACAATTTAACATTTTTTCTCGTTATGCGGAATAAAACATACCAATTTTCCTGTAGTTTTTGTGCTTGGAGTTTAGTTTCTGTTTCATGCAACGAAATGCCCCCCAAACACAAAGAAATTGACTCTGTTTTGAATGACGAAAGACGTCGCAAATAGTCGAATGAAAAAGTTTAATCACAAAAACATTTTTTATACACGGAAAGAGGAAAACGACATTTAACAATAACAAAATAAAAACCTTCTTAAATTTTGGTTGACAACACAATAGTGAAATATTTATGATTCACGTTCTTGACTCGCCTTCATTTTCTTACTTTTTCTCTATGAATTTTTTTTTTCATCCAGAAACGAAATTCCACCAGAATTCCAAAAATCTGATGTAGGCAGCATATGACTTTCCCAGCAGACTCATGTTCAAGTTCTCTTTATTTCTTCAATTATTCATTAAAATGAGTTTAATGGCACAGAATGACACCCATAATTACTTAAAATGACACAGAATTTGCACTTCAAACTCCATTTTCGTGCTCATTTGGTAAATGGATTTACTGTCAAAGGTGGAGTAGCGAAAATGCGAAAAAACAAAAATATCTCGAGAACGACTAGTTCTAGTGTAATGGGGCTGATCTCATAATATTTTTATCGCTAAAGAGTACGTATAAAACAAGCATTTAATTGATATATTTGAGCATACGTAGTCTTTTATTTTAGATTCTGACGACTTTTGCGGACTATTTCGTAAAAAAAGCTGGTTATTTTTTTTCTGAATCACACCAAAATCTAATCATCTCCAGAGTAATCCATAAGTGACTTACTTATCTGCCAAATTTTGGAAAATTTGATCTATTAGTTTTTCAGCTAGAGTGTATACATGCAATTTTGAGGACCATTTCGCATAAAAAGGCGGATTCTTTTATCCAGAATCGTAATCAAAACTAATCAATACCAGGGTCACCCATAAGTGACTTACCTACCCAATTTTATGCAATTTAGGCCATTAGATTTTGAGTTAGAGTGGATACATAAATTGAACAGGCAGACACACATACGTCACTATAAAAATCTGATGTGGGAAACACATGACTTTCCTTACATAATGCAATGAATTTACTACTTTAACAGTTTGAAAAAATGTTATTCTTGTAGTAGATACTTATATTCTTTCTAAGATACTGAATTTTCTTCAATTAGTCGTCATTTTCATTGATTTAGCGTCATTTTTATTCATTTGGCGAGATTTTCGTTAATTTGGCAACTTTTCGAAAAGTCGCCAAGTTGGCGACATACCGCTAAATTCGTCGCCAAAATCTCGCCAAGCGTTATGGACGAAGAAATAAGTTATTCTTACAGCAGACAGGTCTGGGTCTCAACAGCAACAACGCAAAATTCAGGGAGGAATCTTCTAAACAAATTCCCCCATTAGTTAACATGGAGGCAGCTCATAAATAGAGCTGAGGTATGAGTCCCCTTATGCACCCTCAATTACTGTTCAAGGAAATATTCATAAATGTATACGTTGGATCGATTGATAATAAAGTGATCCTGCTCTATGGAATAAAATAAATTACAGCGATCCTGTTGGATAATTTAAATGTTTGGGATAACGAGCTTTGCAATAGAGCCTGATAGACAAAAAAAGCTAATTAAAGTTATACAGTATTATATAATAAATAAAAATAGACTCCAAGAAGGGACGAAACGAGTATCAATACCTGTCAAAAAATCGTATCATCAGAGCATCTAACACGGTGACACCTGCAATGCATAAGTGGTAGTGAGGTAGTTTCAATCATTGTTGTAAAAAATAGCCGCGATCCATGTTTGTTTGTGAAGTCATTCGCCCCCCTTAGGGGGCAAGCTACTCCCCTGAAAGGGTACACTGCCAAGTATGGTATCCATAGAAATATTTTTTCGAACCCTTTAATATGAAGAGTTTCACGCTATAATGTTAATCATTAGGACTCTCGAAACCGATTTTACTAAATGGTTCTTATAAAATTTGAAAAAACAAAGAAAAGAAGCATGCTACTGAAATATGGATTCCGGTATTTTAAAGTCTAGTTGAGTCACACTGCAGTAGAGTGACCCGAACTACAGCTTTTCACGTATGCGTTGTTCGTTTCCTTACAAAGAAAAACAAACTCATTCCATATAATTTTAACTACAGCGTGAGCTATTTTTTGATATTGAATGAAATTTGCTACCTATATTAAAGCTTAAAAATCTGATGTGGGCAACACATGACTTTCCTTATATAATGTAATGAATTTACTACTTTTACAGTAAAAAAATAGGTTTTTCTTATAGTAGATACTAATATTCTTTCCAAGATATTGAATTTTCGACAATTAATCGTCATTTTTATTGATTTAGCGTCATTTTTATCCATTTGGCGAGATTTTCGTTAATTTGGCAACATTTCAAAAAGTCGCCAAGTTCGCCATTTCAAAAAGTCGCCAAAATCTGATGTGGGCAACACATGACTTTCTTTGTATAGTGCAATGTATTTACTACTTTTACAGTTTAAAAAAAATGTTATTCTTATAGTAGATACTTATATTCTTTCCAAGATATTGAATTTTCTTCAATTAGTCGTCATTTTCAATGATTTAGCGCCACTTTTATCTATTTGGCGAGATTTTTGTTAATTTGGCAACAATTAAAAATGTCGTCAAGTTGGCGACATTTCGCCAAATTCGTCGCCAAAATCTCGCCAAGCGTTATGGACGAAGAAATAAGTTATTCTTACAGCAGACAAACGACTATTGGCGTTCAAATACAAAAGTATTACTTAAAGTATATTTTTTCATGAATGGAACGATCTAGATCTACGAGAATGATGCCACCCAATTTATCGCATGGTATTACATATGAAAAGTGAACATGTTTCTCAATAGGAAATATTTTTTTTTATTTAATATGACTTTTTGATAATTTTTTTTGAAAAAATGTATAATATCTCAAGAATGGTTCATGTTACCTTTCTAAAATTCATGTCAATCGTTTTCAAATGAAAAATTACATAAGAAATGTCTATTTGCGTAACTTTATTAGCGGTTTTGATTTTTTGACGATTTTTTCAAAATTTCATTCGAAAAGACAAGGGGGTTCTAAACATTCGATTACGTACAAAAACAATAGGTTTCCAGTGTTTACCGATTGTGATTTTTGTAGCAAATTTCGTTCGAATCGGTCCATTCGTTCGTCAGTTATCGTCTCCACAGTCTCACTGACACACACACACACACACACACATTATTTCTTCAATAAATGTAGTTTAGTTGCAGCAAAATAACAGAAATAATTATTTTATATTACACTGAGTTTGCACTTTCATATTAATTTTCATTTTCATTTGCTGCAACCCTGTGTCTCTGCCATGAGCTGATAGCGACTCTGAACTAGTTAAAGATGATATTTGAGCATTGCATATGGTAGAACTTTGCAGTGTCGATGGAAATAAGTCAGCCTTAGAGCGAACCCCTCCTCCCTCGTGTTACTTAAGTCCTGGGTGAATACGATAAAATTTTTGAAATACACCAAAATTGACAATCTCGATATGTTGATTAAAGATTGTTATTACTGTTGATTTAAAGATTTAAATAAACCGATGGAGACCGTAGCCGATGGAGATGAAATATTTTTTCTCTAGTATTTTAACATATAATATTTGTTTCTTATAGAACGATGCATGCATTCACTATTAAATAAATATGAATCTTCCATTGCCTTTCACATCAACTTTCCCAATTTTAAAGCCAATTTGGTGATATTAATAAATTTTAAACTATTTATGCTGCTGACTCCAACTTTCAACTAAACATTATTTTCAAATTTATGCAATTGTCCCAATAAAATAATTGAATCATCAGTATGATATGGCATCAGCCAAGCGCAGTTCAAAACCCTTTCTTTCTCTTTGGAGGGCTGAAACCGGAATATTATTCAATCCAAACCCCCAGGCCCACAAGCTTTGTATTGTGACATTCACTCACCTGGGATAAGGGTGCCGTAATATATGGCTGAAGTGCCTCCCGAAATAGAATACAAAGGAGGCTTACTTTTTCATGCGAAACTCGTTTCGATGATGAGCAGCTCAATTAGAAGAAAGGACTGTGGAAAAAGAGCTAAAGGCCGAATTCTTGCAACCATACCATTTTTACAAGCGCCATCTAGGGATAAGATTATCTTTGATCGGAGTTTCATTGAACGGTAAGCGGGGCAAAGTTTTTTATAATTTTTTCTTATTTCATAAAGTCGCCCTACATATCTTCATTAACGTCCTATATTCCTGGACTTAACGTGCAATAATTTTACGAAGTGTATCAACACCTGATAAAGAGTTATGCTTTACACGACTGAAGATAAGGAATTGGAAAACCCACTCTCTTTACGCGATTGAACCTTATCTGATATATCTTTTGAGAACTCCGAAACGCCTTCCACAGTGAAAAAAGTAAATTAATGACGCCGAAATAATTTGATTCAGTACATTTGCCAGGGATTAGCAAAATGGAGCGAGGATTTGGAGCCTCGCTTTCTTATCGGGGCTGTAATAGATGGACATTAGTTTTTAGAATCCTAAAAAGTTATTACTTTTAAAATAAATGCTTTAAAGGTTGAAAATACTCGAATAAATTAGTTTTTTTTTTCAATCGTGAAATTTGTTTTGCAGATTTTATAGATAGCTTAATGCGATTTTTTTCAATTTAAAGTCTGGGAGTCCTGTCGCAGGTACATTTTAAAGCATGTTATATTTAACTAAGGGATGAACTTAGAAGAAGAAATTTTGACTCTTAAAAGAATTTTATAGGTAAGCACTCACAAACTTGACATTTTGAATTAAATAAACTACTTTTGAGACATTAAAATTTTGAATAACTGTGAAATAAGACATATTAAAAACATGCAAGATTTTTAAAATATATTTTTCACTGTATAAAATACGAAATATCTTATTCAAATGACTGAAAATTGAGTGTGCCCGACACCCGACGTCACTCACAAAATAAAATATTTCGATAGTGTGGGAAAGCAATAACATAGGAATTACAGTTCTCTACTCACTCGATCTCGCTGAAAATCAACTGACTTATTGCTGATATCAATTGAAAATCAACTACACTGTGGAGCAACTCGACTTTCTCATACCAGTATCCATGCTTCAGTCATTTTTATTTTCCAAATTTTACAAGAATATTTTTGAAAAATCGGTATTGTGGGTCCAAATGACTACAATTATAGTGTGTTACCTTTCACATTAAAGGACTTCACAATATATTTTGATTGATACCATACTTGACAATGTACACCCCCCCTGGCTGGATTGTAAAATACAAATTGGACCGCGGCAATTTTTCACAACAATGATTGAAACGATTAGATCTCGTGATCATTAAGCCTTCTATATAGCTTTTCTGTATAAATATGGCGCAATTTGTTCCATACTGCCATTTCGAATCCATTAAATTTCGAATCCATTTCAAAGTTTTACTCAAATTAAAAAAAATTCTATCTAGCTCTAGATTTTTGGATAACAAAGCCAGATATAAAGTTTGGTAAAAACCCATTCATATGTTTGGTCGCTATTGTGTATGTCGGAAACCAATCAGATATCACTCCGAAAATAATCAAAAGGTGTTCAGGAGATTTTAAAACACATATTGGTGTCTAAATTTTCGTGAAAATAATACGTTATCTATTATATTTTATAGCATGTGGAATTAAATATATCTGTCACTTCAATTAAAACGTGAAAATGTTTGACAACAAGTAAAAAGGCATTTTCCTGCTTTAACTGGGGTGATTGCCCTGAAACCTTTATTTTGAAGAAAGATTATTTCAATTTCAAACCCAGCTAATATATTTACATATTTTTTACTTTACATGCAATACACAGTAATGCATAGGGAAAGTACTGGAATCATGCCGAAAATCGCAACTCTAGTTTTCGACTGTTCTACACGTTTTAGGACCAGTAGAACACGGAAAAACTATTTTTAGCATGACGTCTGTGTGTGTGTGTATGTGTGTGTGTGTATGTGTGTGTGTGTCTGTCTGTCTCTCTGTGTATGTATGTGTGTGTGTGTGTGTGTGTGTCTATCTGTAGCCACTCTAGCTCAAAAACTAATAGACAGAATTTCATAAAATTTGGTGGATAAATCACTTGTGTATAACACTAGTGCTGATTAGATTTCGGCATAAAAGAACCCGCCTTTTTTTTCGAAATGGCTCTCAAAAATTGACTGTATCCAATGTAACTGAAGAACTAATAGATCAAATTTTACAAAATTTGGCAGATAAGTCACTTGTGGGTTACCCTTGTGCAGATTAGATGTTGGCATTATTCAGAAAAAATAACCTGTTTTTTGGCCAAATGGCCCACAAAATTGATCAAAATCTAAAATAAAAAACTACGTATGCTCACGTATATCCATTAATTGATTGTTTTATACGTACTGTTTAAACATGAAACGAATAAGACCAACCCTATTACACTAGGACTAGCCGTTCTCGAGATACTTTAGTTTTTTCGCAACTTTACTGTACCACCTTTGAAAATAAGTCCAGTTACCAAATGACAACGAAAATTAAAAGTTCAAATTCAGTGTCAGTTAAAATAATTGTAGCTGTTATATTGTACAATTAAACTCAATTTAATGAATTTTTGAAAAAGTAAAGAGAACAGCAATATGAGTCTGCAGTGAAAGTCATGTGCTGTCCACATCAGATTTTTATAGTTGTTTCACAAACATGTATTTTATTTCGGTAAACTTAAGTAATAATTGCTACTCTGGGTTTGTAGGTCTCGGATTATATTGTTACAATAGCAGTATGCACGTTCTTCGTATGGAATATGCAATATAAAGAAACATAAAATTCAAAATTATCATTTTTGTGCAATTTCCTATAGTATTTAAAATGAGTTTATTCAAAACATTCCTTTAAAATAATGAAATGAATGCTACCAAAAAGAAGTTTAGGTATCTCTGTTCTCTTAATACAAAATTATCTTCACAAGCAGATTTGAAGAATAAAACATCCTGGACCAGTTGACGGAAAATAGGAATTGTTTTAATTAATTTCTATTTTCTTTAATAATACATTCTGAAAATAGGAAATTGAATTAATTCATTTCCTGTTTTCTGTCATTTTGGCATTAATGAAATATATACCAAAATAAAAGCACAAATATTGTATTAGAAAATATACTTATATTCTTGTGGATTAGAAGATATACCCGTGTATTAGAAGATATACGCGTACTACATATATTTTAGTAGATTTTAACTCGCTGGATTTTATTCCTTTACTTAGTGAAATGATATTGATATAATTTGCATAATTATATCTCAATGGAAAGTTTAATAGTGTTTTTAACACTTTACAACATAGTTGAAATGTATTTATGACTTTGTTCATTATGCATGTCTGTCTGTCCGTTCGCACGATAACTGCCATATAAAAATGACTTTATCAAAATAAAACCTTAGTATGTTGTTGAGACGGTCTGTGGGACATATGGGACTATAAACTGATAATATCACCCAATTAGTTTGGGATTGAACTCGGGTTGAAAAAATGAAATACATTGAACCCTATGGGGCCTCATTTTTCAAATATTTTTTAAGCGAAGTTAAAATTCACAAATTGCTTCGAAAATGCTTGTAAATATTCAAATGATCCCATAATATATATAAAAAACTTTCACAAAATATGTTTGGTAGTTTTTTGAATGCAAAGTTAAATAATGACACCCATATATTATTATAAGATCACATGACCCACTTCAAAAGAAAATATAGCATCCATCTTTTTTCCCAGTGTCAAAATAGTGATTTTAAAAATTCTTTTAAATTTATATTGGTTGTTGCAACCGTCCTAAATCTACTTTAATGTTGTATATTTTCTGTGCATCTATATTCTGCGCCTACGCAATTACAATACTTTTGAGTTTAAATTATCATCTAACTTTGATCATTTCTACACCGAAGCCTATTTTTAATGGATGCAGAATATAAACAAGTGATTCTAAGATGAGTTGTATAAGAATGGCTGAATTTTTTTCCCACAAAATTATTTGACTCTGGAGTTTGGAATACAAATGTATGAATGAAATTTCACTTTTTTACATAGAGAGCCAGACGATTTATATTTCGATGATGCCATTGTCATTTTTGTTTGGACGAAGTTTCGAATTTTCAAATATAATAAATTATTGTAGTACTGTAAAATATGTCAGTGCGGAATGTATCGCATTTTAAAAATGTTGAAAAAAATTGCATTGGAGTTGGAAAGTTTTTTATAATCAATGCCTTATGCATGATTGAACTTTCTTGCTTATATAGAAAATAATTTTATTAGAGGAGACATTTTTTAAAGATTGAAACCACGTCGCACTAGACACACGCCTGCGATGGAATTTTTCTCCTCCGCACTTTGATTAACTACGATTTTCTTTGCTATGAATATGTTACATCTAACTATAAATAAAACATGAGACTTATTTATAATTTTACTCATTTAATTAAATGAGTCAAACTCGACCCTATATTCTTCCATTCATGTACAACTCGAAAAATACGACTCTGATTCAGACCGTTTTGTTGTGTACGATTATCTTGTATATGCGTTGTTTCGAGTTCCTCAGTTACTTGTTTGCTGTTTTCCGAACCAATGTATGATTGTTGAACGTATGTTACTAGATGCTTTTTAGGGCATCAACTCCTTCCCTAGATGTTGCCTCCCAACGGCGCCCGAGCCCGATGTACCAAGTGAAATTTGTTTGATTAAAAATGGAGCGAATTAAAGGAAATGGATTAGACGAGGTTAACAGAAATCGGCGGTGGCTTTAGTCCGATGGATACACGTATATATATGTGTTGTAATACTATTATGCTAATGAAAAGTGCTCTGGAGATTATTCTTTGATTTGTGAGACTACCTTTTTCCTGCGATATTTTGACAGTATCTAAATTAATAAATAGAAATTAGGATACAAATTAAAAATCAAATTTCAGATAAAATATTCTTGTTTTAGGTCGGTAGTAAATACTATTTGTCGCGACACATAAATTATTCCAAGTGATGAATTAATATGCATCCTGAAGAAGACGGAGGATTTTTGTCCTCCAAAATCATTTGATACGAACATTGCTGCCCCGACCTTGAAGCGAACCACGGATCTCCTTCGGAGTGAACACTTCATTTTCCACCCTCAGTCAAATTGATAAGCAAATGGCAATCTGGTTGACTATCTCCTGCTATTTTTACCTTAGGTTTGCCTCATGATGATATTTTTATCCTCCAAGTTAATCCTTCTAGAAAGTCTTTATTTTCCCGCTTTGAAATCTGCTCTTAATTTTCCAGTAGTCGTTCAGACTCCTTAGTCCACTGAATCCGCACTAGTCGTACTAGCGTCACTTTCAGATAAATTAGTGTTACTTAGAACCAGATGTATGCTTATTACTTTCCTTATATACATACTGTATAAGGAAAGTATTGTGACGGGGTCGAAAATTCGAATTCGAGCTAATAAAGTTAGCAAATAGACAATCCTTATGTAATTTTTCATTAGAAAACGACTTGCATAAATTTTAGAACGCGAACATGAACTGTTCTCGAGTTATTGCACATTTTTGGAAAAAATTGTTAAAAAGTCATATAAAATAAAAAAAAAAATCCTATTGAGAAACATGTTCACTTTTTATATTTAATACCATGCAATAAATAAGGTGACATAATTCTCGTGGATCTCTTATCATTCAAGAAAAAAAAATACTTTGAGTAATACTTTTGTATTTGAACGCCAATAGTCATTTATCTGCTGTAAGAATAACTTATTTCTCCGTCCATAACGCTTGGCAAGATTTTGCGACGAATTTGGCGGAATGTCGCCAACTTGACATTTTTAATTGTTGCCAAATTAACAAAAATCTCGCCAAATAGATAAAAATACCGCTAAATCATTGAAAATGACGACTAATTGAAGAAAATCCAATATCTTGGAAATACTATAAGTATCTACTATAAGAATAACATTTTTTTAAACTGTAAAAGTAGTAAATTCATTGCACTATATAAAGTAAGACATGTGTTGCCCACATCAGATTTTTACTTTCCTTATATACATAATGTATAAGAAAATATTGTGACGGGGTCGAAAATTCGAATTCAAGTTTTCGACAGGAGAGTTTCATGCATCCCTGATCACGAATCAAACATTTTTGAAATGATGTCTGTGTGTGTGTGTGTGTGTGTGTGTGTGTGTCAGTGAGTCTCTGGAGAAGATAACTTACGTACGAATAGACCATTTCGACCCAAATGTGGTACAAAAATCACAATCCGTAAACACTGGAAGCCTATTGTTTTTATACGCCATCGAATGTTCAGAACCCTACTAAATTTTCGAATGAAATTTTGAAAAAATCGTCAAAAAATCAAAACCACTAATAAAGTTACGCAAATAGACATTTCTTATGTAATTTTTCATTAGAAAACAATTGACATAAATTTTAGAACGCTAACATGAACCGTTCTCCAGATATTACACATTTAAAAAAAAATTATCAAAAAGTCATATAAAATAAAAAAAAAAATTCCTATTGAGAAACATGTTTACTTTTCATAGGTAATATCATGCGATAAATTGGGTGATATAATTATCGTGGATCTAGCTCGTTCCATTCATGAAAAAAAATACTTTGAGTAATACTTTAGTATTTGAACGCCAATAGTCATTTATCTTCTGTAAGAATAACTTATTTCTTCGTTCATAACGCTTGGCGAGATTTTAGCGACGAATTTGTCGGAATGTCGCCAACTTGGCGACTTTTTGAAATGTTGCCAAATTAACGAAAATCTCGCCAAATGGATAAAAATGACGACTAATTGTCTAAAATTCAATATCTTGCAAAGTATATTAGTATCTACAAGGCGAATGGCGAAAGTCAAGTGCCTGGCCAATAAAAAAAAAAATATATATATATATATATATATATATTAGTATCTACTATAAGGAAAACCTATTTCTTTTACTGTAAAAGTAGTAAATCCATTACATTATATAAGGAAATTCATGTGTTGCCCACATCAGATTTTTTTCTATTTGGCATATGAAATATAATATCTTGATTTAAGTTGTTGTTGTTGTTGTTGAGACCCCGACCGTCCGACCTACCAGAAAGGTGTAAGGTAACAGTTTGGACGGCCGGGAAGTGCCACTCAATTTAGACCGGAACCCAGTGGGGCAGGCATTCACAGGGACCGTACCCTCCTTCCCCTTCCACCAACCTCTCGGAAGGACTTACGGACGCACATGTTTAACGTGATCGTACTCCGCATGAACATGGAGGCAGTTGTGGGTATGTGCAAATCCAGCACGCAAACCACCGGGCTACCACGTCCGATATGTGCCAACAGCACACGGTGTTCCCAGGTGGTCACCCACCCAAGTACTAACCGCGTCCGATGCTGCTTGACTTCGGTGATCTAACGAGAACCGATGTTCTCAGCACGGTCGGGTCGTTGGCCACCTTGTTTTAAGTTGTTGTTGTTGAAACCCAGACCGTCCGACCTACCAGAAAGGTGTAAGGTAACTTGTTTTAAGTTGTTAAGAACCATGCTGAAACAACCTGGGATCGAACCCTGAATCACAGTACTGTCCAGCCGATGCTTTACCTTTGAGCTACTGGAACGGAATTGCAAGCTCTTGTTGTCAAAGTGTAGTCTACATTCTCTACCCTCTAATGTCAAGTTGGCGGTCAAAGACCATTTATTGGATTGACAGCATTCTGCTATTTTTAAATTAGGTTAGCCTCTTAATGCTGTTCTCACTCTACAGGGTTTTTGAAATCGGCGCTCCATAGCACAGTTTCTTTGAATCCGTACTAGTTGTACTAGAGTCACTTCCAGACCTTCACCTCTACACTCATCTGCAGAGTTGATTGGAAAATTGTCCGATTGGCTAATTTGCGGAATTTGAATGAATGAGAGGACCCAAAACAGTTTCAACTATTTTTAAGACTTTGATTTCCTGCCAGCTTAATCCATAACTCGAATCCTAAATTTTATTTGAATTTCGACGTATCAGAATCTATCAATAACGGCGGTTCATTATATATATATATATATATATATATATAAAATATCCAGTTTCACATTAGCCATAACCACGTCTTCCGACCTTTCATCATTCACCTTCCCTGTACGCGAACGTATGAAATTCCCACATCAGCTATTTCGCAGGTCATTACCAGGATGGGAGCTCAATTTTATTCCACATTATGGCCCTGAGGAGACTCCACTTGTGTATCTTCTGCTGCAATTAAGTACCCTTCACGGATATCTGGGCTCATTTTATTTCCAAGCATATATCAAATATCGGACAGTTTCCTTTAACGAGCACGGTGCACGAAGTTGAAAAGATCGCTTTCATTTAGAACTGACGAATATTTTTACTCACTCGTACTATGTAATAAGGGATAGAAAAAAATATTGCTCCCAGGAAATTTTTCGAATTCGAGATTTGGATACAAATATATATATTAGGACCTCCTAAACACATTTTGACTATTTTGTTAGAGATGTCGGTCTGTCTGTATGTCTTGCAGAATCCTCTTCGACAAAACAAAATTGCAGTTTCGTTCCAGTAGCTTAACTGTAGAGCGTCGACTGGCCAGTTCTGAGATCCAGGGTGGGACTCTAGATTCGGGCAGCAAGGCTGAAATCGACGTTCGTCGAATGTCTACGAACGCTGGTTTCAGTGGTGTATTGCAAACAAAAAGCTAAATTTCGCCTGAACTAAAACACCAATATAGTTTATTGCAGGCTCATTCAAAAACGGATGGAATGGACAAGTTTTAAGTAAATTGGACCGACTGTAGCTAAAAGGGTTTTTTAGTGATATAGCTGGTTACAGATTTTGGCAACCTTTCGATTTTGCACTTCACCAATGTTGCAGCGATTGTAGCTCGCCGTTAAATCCAGATATCCTGAGGGAAATGGTGTAATCTTATAGAATTTTTTCTGTTCTTTCCAATTATATGCTTATTTTGCGTGTAGACCTTTCAGAACTCTCACAAATTTGTTTTTATTTTTCAGACTTGACGCACTTTCTTTCAATCTACCATAACTCGGAAAAGGTCAAAGGTAGGATTGCTGTGGTGTTTTATACTGGACTTGAGCTCTTCAATCACCCCCTTTCGTTTGGCAAATTATGTGCAATTCACCGTGTATATATATATATATATATATATATATATATATATATATATATATATATATATATATATATATATATATATATATATATATATATATATATATATATATATATATATACATATATATATATATACATATATATATATATATATATATATATATACATATATATATATATACATATATATATATATACATATATATATATATACATATATATATATATACATATATATATATATACATATATATATATACATATATATAATTATATATATATATATATATATATAATTATATATATATATATAGCTATATATATATATATATATATATATATATATATATATATAATTATATATATATATACATATATATATATATATATATATATATATATATATATATATATATATATATATATATATTAACTTATAAACGGTGACAACTTGGGCCATAAAATTGGTGTCTAGTTATAGTAAAAAGGCTATGCACTACTCGATGAGACAACTTACAACGCCATCTATAGGCAAATTTTGGAATGAGCGGTCCTATCTCGTAAACGGTGAAAGATACGTGAAAAAAGTCAATTAGAAAGTTGTAGAGCACACAATTTAGTACGAAAAGATACCTTGCGCACATTAATACTCAAAACAGAATGCAAAAAATGAACATTTGTTTGATTGTGATGCTAAGCGAGAAAAGACCACCTTACGGACTAAATACGAGCCTGTGTTGTGACGCAGGGGAAAAGCTCGTGATTCGCATTCATGAGTACCATGGTTCTGTTCCCACCGGTTGCGTGTTTTAGTGAATGTCTCTACAAACCATGAAAACTTTCTTCTGATCTTGCAAAATCGTTTCTCCAAACACACAGCTCAACTCAACCATGTCTGGTATAAAAATCACATGGATCTCATGTATTATGCAAATGAGGATGGAACGTCATACCTATTCACCAGATACTACTACTATAAAGAGGATGTTTCTGCTGGGTTGTACGTTTAAGCGAAGATTTATGGCAAAATTTGGCAGTAACGAGTATTGCGAGATGTTGTTAATTTACGGTGAATGTGGGCGTAAGGCAAAATCAGCTGCAAGGCTGCATCGTGAACGTTTCCGTCAAGGCCCGCATCTTACAAGCAGACCATTTTAAAAGTTGTAAAATTTTTAAGGGAGACGGGCTGCGTGACCAGCCGACCTTGAATTCGTACACCTCGTAATGTAGGACGCAATGTGCAACCTGAAGATATGCTAGCATACGCTCTCGCCCATCCTCAGAGCAGCACAAGAATGATCAGTGAAAATTGTGACCTCTCAAAAAGCCGCGTCTGGAAAATCCTGAATGAATCAGGTGCTGATCCATACCGATCTACACCTGTGCAGTGATTGCTGAGAGACGTTACACATCATGCAACTTGAATGAATAAATTAGAGGTCCACCCAACATTCCTGGCAGACATAATATGGACGGATGAGACATGTTTTTCGAGGAACGGAATGTTTAATAGACATAAAGTTCATACCTGGTCGCTAGAAAATCTGAGATATGCCGTCGAAGTTCGACATCAACAACGTTGGTCGACTAATATTTGGTGCGGAATATTTAATGGAAGGCTCATTGGACCAGTGTTTTATGAGGGCACGTTAACGAGACAACGCTACTTGCAGCTTCTGCAGGATGTAATAACTGACTTTGTTGAGAATATACCGTTGCACCAACTCCTAAATGTATGGTTCCACCATGACGGCGCACCTCCGCATAAGATTTTAAACATTCAGCAGTACCTAATAGAGACATTCCAGAATCAATTCATCGGGTATGGTGGTTCCGTCGAGTGGCCCCCGCGCTCACCTGACTTGGCCCCATTGGACTTCTTCTTATGGGGACACATAAAAGGGCAGGTATATGCGACCTCTCCGCCAACATTGCAGGAGCTTCGACGACGCATTACTGATGCTTGTGCGTCTGTAGCACCCGCCATGTTGCACAATGTGCAGCGAGAAATCTAGTCCAGAGTGCAAATGTGTATAGTGGCTAACGGAGAGCATTTTGAGCAATATACTATTGTAAATAAATGATTCTGAAGACAGGGAAGTGTCTCAGTTTCTTTCTCCCACTCATTATGACATGACAATTTTCGAAATCGTGACCAAACAAGGTAATTTTTTGCATTCTGTTTTGAGTATTAATGTGCACAAGGTAATTTTTCGTACTAAATCGAGAGTGCTCTACAACTTTCTAATTGACATTTTTCATATATCTTTCACCGTTTACGAGATAGGACCGCTAATTCCAAAATTTGCCGATAGATGGCGTTGTAAGTTGTCTTATCGAAGAGTACATAGCCTTTTTACTATACCTAGACACCGACTTTATGGCCTAAGCTCTCACTGTTTAGAAGTTAAGGGGGTGTAACGGATATAAGTGGGCACCCTGTATAAGGAAAGTAAGAACTACCTACGTTCAAATGTATTCATTAAATACTAGTTTTGTACGCACATTTTGATGGTGAAAAGAATAGGACCAACCCCATTACTCTTGAACTAGCCGTTCTCGAAATATTTTAGTGTTTTCGATATTTTGCAGCGCTGTGTCTAAAAATACGTCCCGTTATCCAATGAAATCGAAAAGCCCGACATCGTTTTCAATATGTGATGTCATGCGACGTAACGCTCCATAATTTATCATTGTTATAAATTAGTCCAATATCTAACTTCGTTTTCTGTATCTAAAGTCCTTCAACGTAACTCTTTATATATATGTATATAGAGAGAGAGAATTACCGCTTTAAATATGTTTTTAAACGTGTTATTGTCATTTTTCTCCTTCAAAGTCATGGAAATACGTGTTGATACAATTTTTAAAGCATCTGTTTAATTGCAGTCAAACAAATGCGTGATATGTCGAAAATCAGGGAACATCCCAAAAGTGTTCGGGTAACGTCCCATAGCAGTAATGCACATTTGTAATTCAACAAAATATACAACTTAAGCATACTACTTAGGGCCCGCAGGCATTCTGCTCATAAGTTATTTCAAAAACGAGTTTATTCTTGAAGTGTATTCTTGATTGAATGTTGTCTTACTAAACAAAAAGATAACGCTCAATCACTGCCTGCATAGCCAGCACACAATAGGATGTATTATAATATCCATTGTTATAAATAAACTTATACATACTCCAATATCCAGCTTCGCGTTCTTTATCTAACGCCATACGCAACTTAAAGCGCTAGATGTCTTACTTTTTCATGCAGATATCAATAACCTCCAGTATTATAAACTCGAAACATTAACACAGTTTCAAATGGGACTATTCCAAGGCTACCCACGAAATTTCTTGATATTCGGTTTCGAAGTCCTCCCATGATGATGAGACAGACGCACACGCGTCTAGCAAATTTTTATTTTCATTTATATAAATGTATATAAGTTATTTATTATATAATATTATTTATTTATATAAATTTATGTAAATTATTTGTTATATAATATTATTTGTTTATATAAATTTATATAAATTATTTATTATATGATATTATTTATTTTCATAATTTATATATTTTCGATTTATCAAACTGGGTTAGCCTTTATTGCAATTTTTCGAAATCTTTCATCGGGACAATGGATGCCAATACTTACTTTCAGATGCTTTTTGTGGAAATAATTTTTTATTGAGCTTCTGTATGGATTTTTTTCACTATTTATTTTGTTCTCGGAATTTCTCCGGCGATAAAAATGAACAATTGTAGCATTGTTATAATGATGGATAGTAGAACGAAAGTCGTTGATTTGGAGGGGACCTTACAACACAATGTATATGAAATACAATCAACGAGTTTGAAGCGGCTATTTTTCACGACAATGATTGAAACTGTTAACCCTAGTAATCACTGAGCTTAAAATAACTCCTTTTATGCATATTTATGTTAAATTTTTTCCCAGGGTGCCATAATACGTAAATATAAAATTTCAAATAAATCCGAAGTTTTCTCTCAAATTTAAAAACATTCTATCTAGTCTAGCTTTTTCGATAATAATGCTGGATTTCGAAAACATCCATTAATATTTACAGCTGCTAGCGTATACACAAGAAACTGACCACATACAGAAAAAACAGACGGACATCACTCTAAAAGTAGTCAAAACGTGTCCAGGAAATCCCAAAATAAATATTGTCATTGAAATATCGAATTCGAAACTTTTCGTGAAAACAATACTGTCTCTATTCTATATTACGCAGTATGAGAAAGTAAAAATGACCTCAGTTGCCAGAAAAGCTGTGGGTTTGATTTTAATGGTGGAATTCACGCTATGCTAACGTAATGTAACATGATATATCAAATTGATAAAACTATTTCAGAAACTCGAACATTTTGGTATGCGACATCCCTTAAATTAGATAATATTGGAAAACTGAAAGTGTGCACTTTCTTACTTTCGAACTATCTACCCATACACCAAGTTTCTATCCTATCGCAAAGCATGCTTTGCCTATCATTTCGCCTTTCGAACGTTTTTGTGTGACTCACCCCTATAAATGAACATTTTTGAAAACTCTAATCTTTGGTTTTTCATTAGATAATTGGATATGTACTAAAAATCTAGACTTTATCACATTTTAAAGGAGGTTTTTCTTATTTATTCAGAAAATCGAATATTTTAGTGTGCGGCACCTCCTAAAGTAACACATATTGAAACAATGGAATTGAACACTTTCTTTCTTTGGAACTATCTACTAGTACACCAAATTTGAAGTTTCTATCTCATCCCGAAATAGGCTTTTTTATCACTTTACCTTTCGAACCTTTTCCTGTGAAAGTTAAGGTTTTGTTCCTTAAATGAGCATTCTTGAAAAACTCTATATTGTTGTTGTGATTTTTTATCAAATGATTGATTCATATACCAAATTTAAAGCCTCTATGAAATTGTATATGAAGCGTTTATCATTTATTCGTCAAATCGAACATTTTGGTGGGCGGCACCCTTTAAAGTAGCAAATATTGGAAAGCTAAAATTGCACATTTTTTTCTCTTTCGAACGGTCATAATAGAATTTGAAGTCTCTAAAGCATCACAAAGCATTCTTTCTATCATTTCATGTTTTGTACCTTTTAGCGAGAAGCACCCCCTGTATAGAACATTTTCGAAAAATTCGATTTTTCCATGGGATATTTTCAAATGATCGACCCTTGTCGAGCTTGCAAGTCTCTCTATACAAGAAGTGCCTAAGGAAGCGCAAAAAATGAAGAGACAGACGGACATACGAAAATTATTATATATAATTAGATAGATTGCAGGTTCACCAAAATTTATAGCCTGAAATTTGAATGCAATACTTTCTTATATTGGGTATCGAAGGGAAATTAAATTTGAACACCATACTATACTTTCTTATATTGTGTATCGTAGGGAAATTAAATTTGAAGCTATACCCTCGTGTTTAACACGATTCCTTGGAACAACACAATTTTTCAATTTTTTCCGTTAACTGAGTTTTAATATACTTACAATCTAATTTTTTACTCCTTCTTAGCTAGAAAAGTTTTTGTCATACAAAAATTATGTAACATGCCGTTAAGCAAATCTGCAACACTTATAAGTTTACACCATACCGTTTTGGGAATTTACCCTGCACCCTAAAAAAATGATCCCGAATAAAAGTGGCGGGAGAAAATTATATCTGCCGTGTTATGATAATAGTTTGGGGCTCTGAAATACTATTCTTTTTCATGAAACCGAAATAAGATTCGGTACTTTTATTATTTCTTAGTGCCGCGGGACAAAAATATATATTTTGAGAGATAACTTAAATTGAAGCAATTTATTCCAGTGTTAGGATCATTTGAGTCGCTATTGTGTTAAAATTATGACTTATCTTGTGTTTGAAAATTTCTTCAATTAAAAATTATATTAGAAAAAATAAGGTTTTAATTTATATGATTTTTATAAAATTCTCTGAAACGTAAAAAAATAAATGTATAGCTCTCACACCATTCTGGATCTTATGGGAAATAAAACCGTGAGAACATAGAAATGACATATATAAGAATAACAAACTGTAAAATCAAAATGGATAAGGACAATTTTAATTTCTATAGAACAGGGATTTCCAACTCACAAGTGCCCAAGGGCCGCAATCGAAACCACCTGTCTTGTGGCGGGTCGCAACGTAATCAAGGCCATACCGAGGGCATTGTTTGGGGAGGGGAGAGGGATTCAATATGAAATTTTTCTGACGGGGGAGGGATGGATGCATCGTAATGAATATAAATACATGTATATGGTATGTACTATGAATTTTTTTTAATTTTCGGGGGATAAATCTTCAACCCTCCCTCCCTTCCAGCTACGACTTTGATCATAATTGGCCAATCATCAAGTTGTACAAAACAAAAACAATTATTGAATTGCGAATCAAATAAAAAGTGGGCATTTTAACATATTTAATTGCATATTAAAAATTTCCTGACTAAAATAATTTTACTTTGATATCAAGTATTCAGATATTTAAAATTCACATAAAACCTTAAAAATTACAAAAAGAAAAAAAAACTTACGTAAAAGCACACAAAATTTTTAGTGAGTAAAGTGAGGTCGGTCGGCTGCAACGACCAAAACACGGATGTCCACCTCAAGCTCTCTTGTTGAGAGTCTCAGGAGATGAAGTAGAGAAGAATCTGTGAAGCAGCTTCTATTGTGGTTCTTGATAAATTTCAATGCAGAAAATACACTTTCGCACAAGTATGTACTCCCGAACATTGATGTAATTTCCCGGACAAAATCTCGCAGGTTTGGAAATATTTCTTTTGGTAATAATTTAAAGAAATCTGCTCTCTTTTCTTCCCTCGTTTGCAAAAATGTATCCGCTTGTAGGTCACATAGTTCAAGTTTAAGATGAGTTGGTTCATCTTCAATGTTAGCTCGAAAAGGATTATTAAACAGCAGCATGCTACTTTTTAATGATTTAAAATATTTACATCTAGTGCCAAACTCCTGCATGATTTCTTGGATATTTGCACCAAATTCAGAAAAATCAAGAGTCTCATTATCTTCAAGTCCATCAGCTAACATCCGACAGCTAGAAAAATGGGCCAAATCACTTTTGTTCAAAGAAAGTTTGAAAACTCTTAATTTATTTCGAAACCCACCTACGTTTCCCATTAAATCCAACATCAGCTGGTTTCTTCCCTGGAGATTTAGATTCAGTTCATTAAGAAGAGTGGTGATGTTGGTGAGGAAAGCCAATTCTTTTAAGAAATCTACACTTTAGAGCTCTCCTTCCAGTTGTGTAGTATCTGTTGAAAAGAACTTCTTCAGGAATGCAGGGATTTCTTTTCTTATCCCAAAGACTCACTCGAGACACTTTCCAGCACTCAGCCATCTTACATGATTGTAGAGCAGCAACTCTTCATATTCTGCTTCCATTTCCTCCAAAAACTCCTTTAGCTTCCTATGCAAAAGTGCACGATTTCCACCTCTTATGATATTCATAACTTTTATTACAAGTTTGAAAACTTTATTTGTTTTATCGACTTTCCACACAAAGCTTCCTGATGAATAACACAATAAATTGTCGGACAAGTTACTCCATTTTCTCTAAGTAATCCATTCAGTCCAGATTTCCCCCCTACCATCGCTGATGCATCGTCCGTCACAATTGCTGAACATTTATTAAAACCTCGGATTTTGTTAACTGCTTTTTTCACAACTTCGTAGATGTCCTTTCCTTTCGTAGTTCTAGTCATTGGACATATTTCCAATAATTATTCCTTGGTATCCTTTTGTGTAACACGTATAAATATTAACAACTGTCTGACATCTATTTGGTCAGTGCTTTCATCAAGGCAAAACGAGAAATAGATACTTTTTTCAACTAAACCAATAAATGATGTTTCTACCTACTCTCCCATATGAATATCTCTCCTCTGTAAAGTTTGGTTAGAAAGCGGCACTGAATCAAATTTCTCGGCTAATTGAGCATCCCCAAAAGCCTTTGCCATTTCAATAGCACTGTTTTACTAAATTGCCATCAGTAAAGGGTTTGTTTCTTTGCTTTGGCAAGCTCAAGAGAAGCGACATAAGAAGCATATGAATCAGATAATTAACCGTGCGATATTTTGGTAAAACTGTGTAACCCGTAATTAAGTAATCACTTCCCAACGATCCTGGTAAGCTCTGTTTTCACTCTCAATCTTGCGTTTATTTGAAATTCCACTCATTCTGCTATTTAATATAAACTTAATAATCAGAGAACAGACACACATTAAAGTGTTTTAAGAAAACCCTATCTCGTACTAAAAATAACGCTTGTAAACTCTTGGTCACAAAAGAAAAACTGACACCTGCCTTGACAATATTATGCTGAATGAAAAGAAAGGTCAGCTACCAGTATGGTAGAATCCACTTGGGTCAGCATGGGTGAAAGAAAACTGATTAAACGAGTCAACGGACGTGAAAAGCGACGGGTGAGGGTGAAATAGAACACAAGT
Organism: Amaurobius ferox; assembly: GCA_951213105.1. Lineage (NCBI taxonomy): Eukaryota > Metazoa > Arthropoda > Arachnida > Araneae > Amaurobiidae > Amaurobius > Amaurobius ferox. The sequence continues at coordinate 108,527,028 of OX578154.1, read as the reverse complement.
GGACACACTAATTTTCATGGAAACCGAGGAAAATCAAATTTATTAGCGAATGAACAACATTTGAAACCGATATGGATTTTCACAAAAACTTTTTTCCTTAAATAAGAGCATCTAATTTGATGCTGCAAATTATTTTCCCAGAAGGCTTCTTGGGCCGCAAAAAAAGGCACTGCGGGCTGCCAGTTGGAACCCCCTGCTATAGAATCACTATAAGTTTTCCTTAAATTTCTGTTCATGTCCAAATACAATTTCCTTTATGGGCGCCTCATCTTTTTATTTTGAGTCGCATACGACCCAGAATGGCGTAATAGCTAAACATTTGTTTTCACAATTTAGTGAATTTTACTAGTGCATTTTAGAAAAGGTTTCTTATAATATTTTAATACATATTATTTAGAATTTTGCGATTATGTAATATATTTTTCATCAGATATTCAATCAAACGTTTTGAAGATCTTCTATTGAAGTCGACAAGATCTGAATGTCTGTTTCACCTTCTTGGATGGCATTTTTAACATCATTCCATACTTCCTAAAGATCTAAAATTTTGTACATAGCTTAGACCAGTGCGATAATTTAGTCTATTAAATTTGGCGAATCCTAGTAAATTAGAACCGGCATTTTCCAGTAAAGTGGCCCGCGAAAAATAGCCTTTGATAATACTTCTGTTGTAGGATATATTGAAAAGGAGTTCAATATGCGACCTCACACACACACATGCGCGCGCACACACACATACACGCGCACGCACAGACATATGTATAATATAATACAATATAATATAATTCCTTAAGCTTTTTAAAGCACTTCTCACGTATCACCTTTGACGCAAACATAGTGCTGCCGAAAGTAATGCATGTAAAAATATTCTTCCTTTGTTGTGTCTCGTGACAAGACTATAATGCTGTGGTGAAAGACTTTCATAGAAGAGTAATGTTCCCTTTTTTATCAGACTACGTTTTTACGTAAAAATGAATAAACGTCGTACTAACTGAGAATAAGATAAAAGAACAGCTAAAAAAGCAGATAAAAGTACCCATGTTTTTTTTCTATGTGAAGAAAGAGTAATATTAATGACTTGTGTCATCCAAACAATAATTGTAAAACATAAAATGTGTACCAGATGTATACGAGTATTTACGCGCAGATAAATTAAGATTGTTATCAAATATTTCTAAGATAAAATGTACGATTAGTAAAAAATAGCATATATTTGCAGTGTTGATGAACAAATAATATTTTCGATGTGTACAATGCGTATGTTTACCAGAAATAATTAACTGAAGCCTGACTGAACTCGACCTTCTAATAGCAAAATCAATTTTTAGCAACTGTTCTTTTTTCAAAGTTGACAAGAAATTTTTTGAAAAACATGACGTCCAAATAGTTACAATTACAGAATGTGACGCTTCACTTTAAAGGGCTTTAAAAATTCTTTCGATCGATACCATATTTGACAAGGTACCCCTATGGGGGAGGTAACTCCCCTCCCGAGGGGTGCTGATGGCGTCACAAACACATAAAGTGTGTTGCGGCTTTTAATCACAACCATGATTGAAACCAAGTCTCGTGATTATTGAGCCGTAAGTTATGTCAAATTTTGCCATAATTGCTGGCATGTTGAAAGGAATATAAAATTTCAAATAAATTTAATTTTTTTTAATTTGAAACTTTGATCTAGCTCTATATTTTCTGAAAGCTCAGCCGGATATAAAGTTTCGTGAAAATCTATTATTATTTGCTGTAGCTACTGCGTGCACGAAAAATTTAACCACTGACATACAGACAGACATCATTCCAAAAATAGTCCAAACGTGTTCAGGGGGTACATATTGGCTATAATATCTCGAATTCAAGAATTTTCGGGAAAATATTACTTTATATTATATTGCATAGTATAAGAAAATAAAAATACACTAATGTTTATGACAATTGGATCACCATAGAGAACTGGATGTATAAGCTTGAAACATACAATATATGTATAGCTGCGGAAAAAACAACAACCCCACCCTCTGTTAATCGAGCATCGTTCATCGTAGAGAAAATTGAAAGATACCATTCGATTAGGAATAACATCCTCTACAAATTAATGTGCGCAAAATTTGCATAAGGGGCCGTCTTCATATCTGAACGCTCTCAAACATTGAAATTTTCAATGGCAACACCCAATTTTGACGTCACCCACAAGTTCTAGACTCCCAAATTAGTCCAAATTCAAATTTTCACGACGTTTCTATCTTTATATCCGAAGATATTCAATATTCCAGAATGTGCAATTTTCGGAGATCAGCTCCATATAGAAAACCGCAATTTGAAGGGCGACGTTTCGTTGATTGACCACAGCACTGTTGTAAATTATTGAACTAGCCTCTTGGCATTCAGCATTATGGCTTACCTCAGAGACAAAGGGTCGCAGGTTTGATTCCTGTATGAGAGGGTAGGCATTTTCATGGCTGGGTGTGTTGTCTTGTGTGTATGTGTGTGTGTGTGTGTGTTACTAAGGCACCGCAATTAAGCAAATCCGTCTTTTGATGTAAAGCTCCGTGTTATGGTGTTTTGCATCGCATAATTTTATAACTTGTTATTGTTTTATATAAATATTTTTATTATAAATTATCACATTTTGTGGGCGATTTAAACTCGCAGTAGCTGCGGAAATATTATTCGCCAGTAACATAAGTAGATTCTATTTAAAACAATACAAGTTTTCACCCTTCCATACAGTAGCAGAATTGCGTTGATTAGGTTGCATCTATACAACACTATTTATACAAAGTTTTTATTAAAACTTGGAAAAAATAAATTCCCGTTTTTTTAAATAAAGATTAACGTACAATTAAAATAACTTCTTCAAATTAGACATTTTTCAAACTAATATACGACCCCTAAAATCATCGTGATGCAGAATATTTAAAAAATTTCGAAAGAACTAGAAGGATGATACATCTGGAATTTTACATAAGCATAAAAAACGTCTTTGTAAATCGATTTTTATCAAAACATGTCCAGGTTTGTATTCATATTTTTTCGATTATTGATTTCATAATTAATATGTTATACAAACAATTATTTTCACAAAAATAAAAATCACATTAATGTGTTTGGGTTGTTTAGTAGTAACGTCATACAAATAATCAGAGTGAGCAGATAATTACTACAGAAGATATGAACGGAAGTCTTGGAAACTAATTTAACATTAGGAGCTCAAAACTTTACATACTCATAATTCGGAAACGTTTCACCCAAATAACTTGAAACTTATATCCGAGATTAATTTTTAGTGTTGTATTCGAAATATTGCGTCAAACTTGGGTGTTGTCACTGAAAATTGCAAAATTTGTGCGCGTTTAGATATGAAGACGACCCCTTATGCAAATTTTATGCACATAAATTTGTAGAGGATGTTATTTCTAATCGAATGTTATCTTTCAATTTTCTCTACCTTGAACGATGGTCGGTTAACCGAGGGTGGGGCGTTTTTCCCCCCCAGCTGTACGTTAGTCCGTCCCGAATAATAAACTTTTGTCGAATATCAATTGTGGCTAGTATGGAAAATGCTGTGTATGTAGCACCAAATATGTTATTAATAGAGACGATAATTTTTCTAACACCAGGAGGTTGAATTTGTTTTTAATAATTCCTTAAAACTGTGTTTGAAGATAAAAAAGTAAGTTGATTTTCGAGATCTCTGCCTGTGCAGAAAACTTTTTATGGACTCATTGTAACACCCAAAATATTTCATAGAAACTGTGGAGACCAGGAGACATTTAGGCAGTGTTAATGTACAAAGACTTATAATATCTACCAAGCCAGATAAAGGACAAGACTCGTAGACACCAGTTTACAATAACCGCGGTCCGAGAGGTCCTGAAATCAATAAATAAAGACGTTTAAATTACAGGTGTGGTTGCATAAAAAAATCGAATGGAAGCTAAAGCTGGAACTATGCCAATGGTTGAAGAATTAACCAATGAAGAAGTGCTACCGCATCGCCCTGAGGACAACCAATGAGATAAGGTAGGCGTGTCTGGACCTCAGGTGAAACGATATGGCAACAGGCAAAAAGTTCAACAGATAAGCGTCCTTATTCAGATAGAGAAGAGGCATTGCACCAAGTTACACATGAACTCAGCAGTCGATATTAAGAAATGGTTTGCAGATGTCCACTTTAAGAATATATAGGATATACGGGTCAAGTGTGTGTTTTAGAGGTCAGTTTGCAGATAGAGACACGGTGTGATGATATTCAGTCATGTAGTAAATATCGAAAGGTTGTGCAACAATGAATGACCCATAAATGTCTAAAGACTATAAAGGATGTATGCACCAATCAGCCGTTATATAAGGCTCCCATAAATGTCTAAAGGCAATAAAGGATGCATGTGTCAATCAGCTGTTATAAAAGGTCGTAATGATTTTAGGCAAAATAAATGCCTGGTCTTATCACACCCAGTCTCATACACAAATGCATATATATATATATATTTAATGTAAGTGAATCTATAATGCATTTAATAAATAATGTTTTAACTTAATTTAAGTGACCATTTTGACTTTATATTAAAGTCAAAATGGTGGAACATTAACTTTAAAATAAAGTTAATGGTGTCATTTTAATCTTAATATAAAGTTTGGTGGAGGCTAATTTTGTAGTATTATGTTGGCATTCTTATATTTTAGGAACTCTCACAAAGAATTCATGGTTGGTTTAAGCGGAATTTCAAATTATGAGAGCAATGTAACTCAGTTTCTTATACCATAGGAACCATCCAATATTTTGTACGTCCCATGAGACTCAAATTTCAGCATGTCTCAATTAAGATCTCATTGAAGCAAAACATTGAAAAAGAAATGATAGTTTAATTTCAGATTTGGGGTAGAGTCAAAAAATTTCCTTTTGCGTGCCTTATAACGTATAAAAGCATTTATCGAAATAGTGAGTCATCCTCGGCCACAAGTTTCCTACAAGTCCTTACAGCAATTATAAATGCATTTGCATCAAAAGATTATACCTTTAAATTATAGGAGACTCTACGTAAAGGCGCCTTTAAGGTTCTTGCATTATTTTCCCCATTTTTGCATTTTTCAGTTTTAGATTGAAGTCTCTGAAAAATATTCTTTGAGTCCAACAGAAATACTTATTTTCTGGATTCCAGTTTGACATATATGCTATTTTATTCTGTACATTTGAAGTGATCTCAGAGATAATCTTGATGACTTGCTAAATAGTGTGTGGATGGAATGTGATAATTTCGAATTATATCTCTTTGCACATTAACACTTCCCAAAGTTCTTGAATAGGTAGGATATTATCGGAAGCTCGCATGATAAGCCAGGTTAATATTCCAGTTAATTGTTAATATTCCAGTTATAGACTATATATAACTGTAGTTTGTATTTATCTTTTTTGTGTTGCAAAGGCGTCGAGATGACCACGCAGGCATCTTTTGATAAAAACAGCTATTTTATTCCTAAACTGTAGAAATCATAAAATAAACTCCACTAACGTACATGACACATAATAAATCATAACGTACATGTTCCCATTTTTCTGCCATCGTCTCTATCTCTACACGCCACGTTTTACATCGTACCAACTAGTAAAATCCCCTACCCCCTATTTTTCCCATGGGCTTCGCAATTCGCCTTTTTATAACTTGGTTGGCAGCACATTCTACCGTCCACAATCTGAGAAGATGTTCTTTAAATTTAAGGTCTTCTTTCCCCGGGGAAGACACTGCCTGAAAATTAAGAAGTTGAGAATAGAAATTGTTAATCCTAACAGTTTTAATCTGTATTTTTCTGTATTTCTTACTGTCTCTGCTGTGGTGTTTGTATTGTGTGTTTTTATACACTAGGAAATGAACACTACACTAGGAACTGAATTATACACTAGGAAATACACTAGGTGTTTGGAAGTTGGCTTCTGCTAACTTTCCTTCCCGGTCGTCCAATTTGTTGCTCTAAGTCCTTTGGACGAGCCGGACGGCCTGGGGCTTTCACGTTCCTTTCACACTAGGAAATGATCATTATGTCAAGTGCTAGAAATAAAAATCTGATAAAGTGGATAAAGTCTGATGTGGGCACACATGACCTTCCCTGCAGACTCAAAATCATGTTTTTTTTTTATTTCTTTAAGAATTCATTACATTGAGTTTAATTGCGCAAAATAGCACTGAATTTGCACTTTTAATTCAGTTTATATTTGTATTTGGTAATTGGACGTTTTTTCAAAAGCGGAGTAACAAACTCAAATATCTCGAGAATGGTTAATCCTAGAATAATGGAGTTGGTCTTAATATTTTTCTCCTTAAAAATTACGCATTAAACAAGCATTTAATGGATACATTTGAGCATCCGTAGTCTTTTATTTTTGATTTTGTCGAATTTTTCGGGCCATTTCGTATAAAAAGGCAAGTTCTTCTTTTTCGAATCGTATCAAAAACTAATCAGCACCAGGATCATACACGAGTGACTTATCTTCCAAATTATATGATATTTGGTCATTTAGTTGAGTTAGAGTGGATACATACATTGCACAGACATGCAGACTGACAGACACACACATACGCAGACGTCACGCTAAAAATAGTTGATTCGTATTTTAGAGATCTCAAAACGTGTAGATCCATATAAAACTCGAGTTGCGATTTTCGGCATGACTCCAATTCAGGGGAAGTAAAAATATTCCATTTAATCAAATCAAGAGTTCTTTTAAGTGGTGCCCTGAAGATTTCTAAATCTCCCATTTAATATTGTTAAGACGTATTCTCAGAAATCTCAGGATACAAGAACGAGTTCAAATTTCTGGATTACTAATACGTTTATTTACAAGCACAGCTTAAACTATACATTAAAGCAGCACCTTAATGTTGCTCCCATGTCACAAAACAACTGATACTGCTCTCAAAACATTGACGAAACTAATTTCACTAAACAGTGGATACTATTCTCAAAACATTGGCGTAGAACTACATTGAACAATAGTAGATCGTATTCAATGCATCTCGTATCACGTCAACTGCCTTCAAACTGAGTGATGACTCCTTCTATAGTCTGTCGCTATAGAAACTTCCAAAAACTTCTTATATCTCGTAGAATAATAGTTATTTCATAGAATAATAGTCCTTCTCCAACCTTCGAAATATCGCCAAATTGGCAATAAATCGCTCAATCTAGCACCCCTTACTCCGAACTTCAGCATATGGCAACCCTAGATTCATGCCATAGGAAATGTTTCCTGTGTTGATATTGCTACAAATGTCGCCAAATTTGCGATTAGTCACCCTATCTGGAAACACTTTTTAGATGTTTGGCGTATGGCAACCCTTGAATCACGTCATGGGAATGGATGCTTGTACGTATATTTTCTACGTTTGGTCTTTGCTTTGAAAGAATCGAAAGTAAGGATAGGGAAAGGGATTCCAAAGCATTGTACAAATTCATAGCACTATACGTCCTATAACTAATTTTCTCATCTGTACTTTAGAGTCTGATATCCTAACTGTAAAATTGTTTTGAGGACTGAAGTATGTTTTTTATACAACGAATTTAAAACAAAATACAAAATAATTATATCTATCAAAAATACTGTTTCGGAAACAACATGAACCACATCAGCAAAATTCAATTAATATTTGCTCAAACATTCCATAAAATAAATTCAAACATGTAGTATAATATTATAAACAAAAGTTACTGAAAATAAAAAAAATCTCTTCTGAGAATATCTTGTCATTAAACAAAAATATATGTAAAAATATATGTATATTTAAGCACTCATTACCATGACATATTTATAAAAACAAAATTTGGAACTTGTCATATGGGGAAGGATAATTTATGTCCTAAGATATGAATTATCTTTAATTTTATTCAATCCCATGCTGTTTCTTGAAATTTTATTATATTTCAGATGTTTTATGAATTATTCACGACGAAAATGTGTAAGTTCTGTAAAGTTTCATTAGTATTCAAGAACTTGAATCATTTACGATGTGCAATTGGAAGGGTAAAGTACGGGACTGGAAGGGGTGGGGATGGTAGGGAAGATTGTTTAATAAGACGACCTTGTATCGGACACTTTACAACTAGTATTTTCAATGTAGTAACAATAGTGTTAGACAAAGGGAGTTCAAACTATTATGGATGAAACGTTTGAGAATGCCATAATATTTTGAGAATTATATCTAGTTGTCACTAGTGATAGTAAAGTAGCTGTTATTGCTTATTGACACAACAGAAAAGCGTAGTATTGAGATATGTATTTTTGATTATTTTTAAATAAAAGGATACCTAATTATGGTTATAATTAACCAGTCTTTTTTCATAGTTGTGGGTATGGAGTTAAAAAGAAGAAGGGGTTAAAGGTTTGAAAATGCCATAATACATTGAAAATTATATTATCTAGGTGTTGAATAAAGTAGCTGCTATTGTTAGTTAACACAACAAAAAGGCGTAATATTCAGTGTGTATATTTTTGATTACTTTTTAAATAAGGGTTCCCTAATTATGAGTATATTTAAAACAGTATTTTTTCATAGAGTATAGAATATCGGGTGATAAAAATAATTGGAAAGTTAAAATAATTTTGAATGCTTAAGTTCAGTCTTTATTCCTTTAGTTCTACTTTGCATCATGCTAATCATTTATTTTCACAAAATGAACAGCTTAAATAAATATTTTAGGCCTTTCGTCCTAATAAAAATTAATACAAAACAGAACATATCTTATATCAGTGCCATCTGATTGATTGCCAAAAACGGTATCGGCGCTATCTTAATAAAACACCAAACTCGTTTAAAACAATAATTCATGTAGCACTGGTGTCCGACTGCATTGTTTGTACTAGTTCTATAGCATAAAGATTGTATTGAATTAAATAATATTTAGTTAAACAGTGTCATTTTGTTGAAAAAAAATTGTCATTGAAAAGCAAATTAGAATGCAAGCAATAAATCATATATTTCTTTTGAAATCTAGATAAATAAAAATGAAAATCTGTCTGTCTGTCTGTCTGTCTGCCTGTCTGTCTGTGTGTCTGTCTGTCTGTCTGTTTGTCACACCATCACGGGAGAACGGCTGAACCGAATTTGATGAAATTTTGTGGGTAGCCCAGAAATAGCCCCACTTAAAATTATATCCGTATTTTGAGTTTCTACGACCAGTGGTTCTCGAGATATTAGTAAAAAACGAAATTTTCGTTTGTCTCATCATCACGGAAAAACGGCTGAACCGAATTTAATGAAATTTGGTGAATAGCCTTGAAATATCCCCCATAAATTTTGTCCAAGTTTCGAGTTTCTAAGACCTGGGATTGTCGAGATATTAATGAAAAACGGAACTTTTCCCTAGGAGTTCTACTCCCTAACTCCGTGGTTTATCCAAACGAAAAGCTTGAAAATCGTTTGAAAGTGAATTAAAATTTAATCTCTGAGTTTGATGGGAGATTTTTTGCGTTAATTAGTCACTTTCTGAAAACATGAATTGTTTGAAACATGATTTAAAGGGGAAATCTATCTCCATGGTTCATGGTTTATTTAAAACAAGCTTTTACGGAACAATGAGAAGTATAGAGAAATCAAAATCGTTATTTAATTTCGCAGTTTATGTTACAAGACATGACATATTTAACATGTTATAAGATTCTATCTTATATCATGTTACACAGAAATGCAATTAAATTAAATCTGTCCGTTAATTTTAATAATTATTTTTTCGATTTGAATAATAAATAAATGGATATAAAAATATATTTTAGAAAAGAACGATTTGATTTTTCTTATAGCATTTTTGACTGGATAATATCAATTACGGTCTTCAGGTTTAAAAATTAATATTATTTATATTTTCGGGGATTATTGATTCAAGGATTATTGATATTTTCAAGTTATTATGCAATTATTTTATTATGAGAAAAATTGTTTAAACTCATATATTGTATGTTGTACGAATCTTCTACAAATACACGTGTATATCTTTTAATCTACGAGAATATAAGCAGTACAGGTATATTGACATATGTTTTGATATATATTGGCATATATTGGAATCAATTACGACCTTCTGGTATAAAGAGTACGGATATTATTGATGTTTTCAATTTATTACGTCATCTCTTTTATTTTGGCAAATATTTTTGAGACGCATATTGTAATACGGGTAATCTTCTACTAACACATTGGCATATTTTCTGATTTGCGACAATATAATTAGTACGGGGTTGCATATATTCATTCAATTCCTATTTTTTCTTCTGTAAATTTGCTTATAAAAGGGGGCAGGATGTTTTATTCTTCAGATCTGATCGTGAAGATAATTTTGCATAGTGAGAACATATATTCTTAAACTTCTCTTTAGGAGCAATAAATTTAATATTTTAGCAGAATTTGCACATGATTGCGAACTTTAAGTTTCTTTAAATTATACACTCCGTACGAATAACGGGTGTGCTGTTAGTGGTTAATAAATTTTAACTTTTTAGGAGGATATATCATGTTGCTCGGCATCGCAATTAAATTAAATGTGTTTGTTAATGTTTTTATTATTTTTTTTCGATTTAATTAATAAATAAATGGATAAATGGATATAAAAGTATATCTTATGAATGGACGGTTTGATTTTTCTTTTAATTATATTAATTGCTGACTGCGTACATCAATTTCATTTATTTTGGCAAAGAGTTTTCAAGCTTATATCGTATTTAGCTACTAAACTCATATATTGTGTTTAGCCAATAAATTCATATAGCCGATTGTTGAAACAGAAAAAGAGTAGAGCGGTTATATCTTCTAATGCAATTGTAGTGTTTTCATTTAGTATATTGAAACGGGATAAGAATGTTTCATTCAGATCTGCAAATTCAAAGCTACGAATTTGGAGGGATATCGCTAATTTGACAACTTTTCTTAAACTTTGCCAAATTGACGGAATTGTCGCCAAATTGATATAAACGACACACAAACATCTGCCATAAACCTTCGGGTTGGTCGTGTGGCTTGGGTCTTCTACATATCAATGACATTTTTTTTTGTTTTGTTAGAAGAGAGTACTGAAATGAAGTTTGGTTAGCAATTATCTGTCAGACCAACCATCCTACTTAGTAATACATTTAGCGAATTTTTAAAATGTCACCAAATTGATAAAAATGTTTTCAAATCTATAAAAATATCTTGAAATTGATAAAATTGCGCTACATAAATGATATTAATTGTTTTTTGTTAGGGGATATTATTGTGATGATATTTCGTCAATTTGTCGCAAAGTGGAACTGTCAGTTCTACAGTCCCACTTGGCGATAAATTTGGCGATTTTTTAAAATGTCGCTAATTTGATGGAACTGTCGCCAAATGTTCTATAGAAATATAACTATTTAGACGATATTTTTTCTACCAATTTATTTGAAGCAAATGATATCATGTCGCTTAGCAACGGATTTAAATCCAATGTGTTTATGCGGCAGACGATTTTTATTAAATCCTTTCCGATTTGAATAATGAAGATATGTATATAAAATAAATTTCATTGCCATTTCATTTTGGACTGGATAATATCAATTATACTCTTCAGGTTTAAACATTATTATTATTGATATTTTCCGGAATTATTGATTCAGGGATTATTGATATTTTTAAGTTATTACGCCATTGTTTTATTGCTGCAAAAATTGCTGACACACGCATATTGTACGTTGTACGAGTAATCTTCTAGGAATGCACGGGTATATCTTCTAACCTACGAGAATATAAGTAGTACAGGTATATTGGCATATATTTTGACATATATTGGCATATATATTGGAATCAAGTACAATCTTCTGGTATGAAGATTAAGGGGATTAATTATATATTCAATTTATTACGTCGTCTGTTGTATTTTACCAAAAAAACATTTGTGACTCATATTGCAAAATGGGTAATCTTCTACTAATAATCGGACATTATAAGTAGTACGTGTATATCTTCCCATATAATTTTAGCACTATAATTTTGACATATATTGGAATAAATGACTGTCTTCAGATTTAAAGATTGCGGGTTTATTGGTATTTTCAATTTATACATGTAATCTACTAATACAGGTTATATTTTCTAATATTCGCGTATATAATTAGTACGGGTCCCATACAATTTTAACGCTTTTATTTTGCATATATTGATTCAATTCCATATTTTTTTTATATTTGCTTACATAAGGGGTCCAAGATGTTTTATTCTTCAGATATGTCCATGAAGATAATTTTATATAGCGAGAACAGAGATTCTTAAACTTCTTTTTAGGAGCATTATATTAAATATTTTAACAGAATATTTTTATTAAACATGTCATTTAGTATACCATAAGAATTTGGGCATGATTATGAATTTCAAGTTTCTTTATATTATATACTCCGTACGAAGAACGGGTATGCTGCTAGTCTATATAAATAAAATTGAAAATCTGTCTGTCTGTCTGTTTGTCCCATCATCACGGGAGAACGGCTGAACCGAATTTGATGAAATTTTCTGGGTAGCCTAGAAATAGCCCCACTTAACATTCTGTCTATGTTTGAAGTTTCCATAACCAGTGGTTCTCGAGATATTAGTGAAAAACCAATATTTCTTTTGTCTCATAATCACGAGAGAACGGCTGAATCAAATTTAATGAAATTTTGTGAGTAGCCTTAAAATAGCCCCCCATAAATTGTGCCCAAGTTTCGAGTTTCTAATACCAGGGGTTGTCGAGATATTAATGAAAAACGGAACTTTATCCTAGGAGATCTACTCTCTAACTTCGTGGTTTATCCAAACGGAAAGGATGAAAATCGTTTGTTTAAAACGTCAACGTGAATTAAAACTTCATTTCTGAGCTTAGTGCAGGATTTTTGCATTAATTAGTCACTATCTGAAAGCATGAATTGTTTGAAACATGAATTTTAATGGAAAATCTAACTCCATGGTCAAGCATTTACTAAACAATGGAAAGTATAAAGAAATCAAAATGGTTATTATTTTTGCATTTTATGGGGAAGAGATCAAAATGGTTATTTAATTTCGCAGTTTATGAGGAAGATTCTTTTTTACATCATGTTGCTCAGCAACGCAATTAAATTAAATGTGTTTCTTAATATCTGTTATTATTTTTTCTATTTGAATAATAAATAAATAGATGTATAAATATATTTTGTAAATGAACGGTTTGATTTTTCTTTTAATTAATTACGGACTGCGTACATCACTTTCATTTGACAAAGAGTTTTTAAGCTTTTATATTGTGTTTAGCTAATAAACTGATATTGTGTTTACCAATAAACTCATTTATCCGATTGTTGAAACAGAAAAAGAGTAGAAAGGGTATATCATCTAATACAATTTTAGTGTTTGCATTTAGTATATACAAACGGGATCAGGATGTTTTATTCTTCAGATCTGCAATTTCAGAGCTACGAATTTGGCGGAATATCGCTAACTTGGCAACTTTTCATAAACTTTGCCAAATTGACGGAAATATCGCCAAATTGCTAAAAACGACGCAAATCAATGAAATTAAATTCGTTTTTTTAGAAGACAGTACTGAAATGATGTTTCGGTTGCATTTGTGGGTCAGTCTATCCATCCTACTTAGTAACACATTTATCGAATTTTTAAAATATCACCAAGTTGATAAAAATGTTTGTGAATCTATAAAAATGTCATGAACTTCATAAAATTGTGCTTAATAAATGAAATTAATTGTGTTTTGTTAGGGGATAATATTATGATGATGTTTCGTCAATTTGTCGCAAAATGGAACTATCAGTTTTACAGTCCCACTTGGCGATAAATTTGGCGATTTTTTAAGTTATCGCTAAATTGAAGAAAACATCGCCAAACCTTTCATGGAGATAGCATTATTCAGACGATATGATTTCCATCAATTTATTTGAAGCAACTGATATCATGTCGTTTAGCAATGGATGTAAATCCAATGTGTTATGTGGCATACGATTTTAATTAAATATTTTCCGATTTGAATAATAAAGATATGTATATAAAATAAATTTCGTTGGCATTGCATTTTTTGACTGGAAAATATCGATTACGGTCTTCAGGTTACACATTATTATTATTGATATTTTCGGGGATTATTGATTCAGGGATTATTGATATTCTCAAATTATTATACCATTGTTTTATTATGACAAAAATTGTTGAAAATCACATATTGTACGTTGTGCGAGTAATCTTCTATACATGCACGTGTTATCTTCTAATCTACGAGAATATAAGTAGTACAGGTATATAGGCATATATTTTGATATATATTGGCATATAGTGGAATCAATTACGTCTTTCTGGTATAAAGATTACGGGGATTATTGAAATTTTCAATTTATAATGTCATCTGTTTAATTTCGGCAAAGATTTTTTAGACTCATATTGTAATAAGGGTAATCTTCTACTAACATACAGGCATATTTTCTAATCTGCGACAATATAAGTAGTATGGGTATATATATATATAATATATATATATATATATATATATTCCCATATAATTTTAGTGCTTTCATTCTGGCATATATTGGAATCAATTACGGGTTTATTGATATTTTCAATTTATACATGTAATCTACTAATACAGGTTATATCTTCTAATATTCGCGTATATAAGTAGTACGGGTCCTATACAATTTTAATGCTTTCATTTTGCATATATTGATTCAATTCCTTTCTTTTTTGTAAATTTGCTTTCGAAAGGGGCCAGGATATTTTATTCTGCAGATCTGCCCGTGACGATAATTTTGCATGATGAGAACAGATATTCATAAACCTCTCTTTAGGAGCAATAAATTTAGTATTTTAACATAATTTGCATATGAATCTGAATTATAAGTTTCTTTATATTTTATACACCGTACGAAGAACGGGTATGCTGCTAGTCTATATAAATAAAATTGAAAATCTGTCTGTCTGTCTGTCTGTCTGTCTGTCCCATCATCACGAGAGAACGGCTGAACCGAATTTGATGAAATTTTGTGGGTAGCCTAGAAATAGCCCCACTTAAAATTTAGTCCATGTTTAGAGTTTCCACAATCAGTGGTTCTCGAGATATTAGTGAAAAACGAATATTTCTTTTGTCTCATCATCACGAGAGAACGGCTGAATCAAATTTAATGAAATTTTGTGAGTAGCCTTAAAATATCCCCCCATAAATTTTGCCCAAGTTTCGAGTTTCTAATACCAGGGGTTGTCGAGATATTAATGAAAAACGGAACTTTATCCTAGGATATCTACTCGCTAACTCCGTGGTTTATTCAAACGGAAAGGATGAAAATCGTTTGTTTAAAACGTCAACGTGAATTAAAACTTTATTTCTGAGCTTAGTGCAGGAGTTTTGCATTAATTAGTCACTATCTGAAAGCATGAATAGTTTGGAACATGAATTTAAATGGAAAATCTAACTCCATGGTCAAGCATTTTCTAAACAATGGAAAGTATAAAGAAATCAAAATGGTTATTATTTTTGCATTTTTTGGGGAAGAGATAAAATGGTTATTTAATTTCGCAGTTTATGAGGAAGATTCTTTATAATATTATGTGTCTCAGCAACGCAATTAAATTAAATGTATTTCTTAATATTTGTTATTATTTTTTCTATTTGAATAATAAATAAACAGATGTAAAAATATATTTTGTAAATGAACGGTTTGATTTTTCTTTTAATTATATTTATTACGGACTACATACATCACTTTCATTTATTTTGACAAAGAGTTTTTAAGCTTTTATATTGTATTTACCTAATAAACTCATATTGTGTTTACCAATAAATTCATTTATCCGATTGTTGAAACAGAAAAAGTGTAGAAAGGGTATATCTTCTAATGCAATTTTAGTGTTTGCATTTAGTATATACAAACGGGATCAGGATGTTTTATTCTTCAGATCTGCAATTTCAGAGCTGCGAATTTGGCGGAATATCGCTAACTTGGCAACTTTTCTTAAACTTTGCCAAATTGACGGAAATGTCGCCAAATTGCTAAAAACGACGCAAATCAATGAAATTAGATTCGTTTTTTTAGAAGACAGTACTGAAATGATGTTTCGGTAGCATGTATGGGTCAGTCTATCCGTCCTACTTAGTAACACATTTATCGAATTTTTAAAATATCAACAAATTGATAAACATGTTTGTAAATCTATAAAAATGTCATGAAATTGATAAAATTGCGCTTAATAAATGAAATTAATTGTGTTTTGTTAGGGGATAATATTATGATGATCTTTCGTCAATTTGTCGCAAAATGGGACTATCAGTTTTATAGTCCCACTTGGCGATAAATTTGGCGATTTTTTAAGTTATCGCTAAATTGAAGAAAATATCGCCAAACCTTTCATGGAGATAGCATTTTTCAGACGGTATGATTTCCATCAATTTATTTGAAGCACCTGATATCATGTCGTTTAGCAATGGATGTAAATCCAATGTGTTATGTGGCATACAATTTTAATTAAATCTTTTCCGATTTGAATAATAAAGATATGTATATAAAATAAATTTCATTGGCATTGCATTTTTGACTGGAAAATATCGATTACGGTCTTCAGGTTACACATTATTATTATTGATATTTTCGGGGATTATTGATTCAGGGATTATTGATATTTTCAAATTATTATACCATTGTTTTATTATGACAAAAATTGTTGAAACTCGCATATTATACGTTGTGCGAGTAATCTTCTATAAATGCACGTGTTATCTTTTAATCTACTAGAATATAAGTAGTACAGGTATATAGGCATATATTTTAATATATATTGGCATATATTGGAATCAATTACGACCTTCTGGTATGAAGATTACGGGGATAATTGATATTTTCAATTTATAATGTCATCTGTTTTATTTCGGCAAAGATTTTTTAAACTCATATTGTAATAAGGATAATATTCTACTAACATACAGGCATATTTTCTAATCTGCGACAATATAAGTAGTATTGGGATATATATATGTATATAAATATAAATAAAAATTGAAAGATTTTAATCGAAAATTACGCATAAACTACTGTATGTACAAAAAAACCCATCACTAGCATATCTGTTACAAATGAGTAACTATAGACCAAGACTAAGGATAAAGATAGAAGGTAACATATCACTACAATGGTAAAGGGGGATGAGAAGAATATTAGGATACAAAACTCACAAGTAAAAGTATATAAATATAAATATAAATAAAAATAAAAATAAAACACGGCAAAAAAGAAAAAAGGCAATAATAATTAGCTCAAGATAAAAGATTAAGACATAGAGAACAATCAATTGAAACTACACAAAAATGGCGCTTAGTTCGAAATTGCATTATCATCAGGACAAATATCTCATCAGGATATATATATATATATATATATATATATATATATATATATATATATATATATATATATATATATATATATATTTATATATATATATATATATATATATATATATATATATATATATATTCCCATATAATTTTAGTGCATTCATTCTGGCATATATTGAATCAATTACGGGTTTATTGATATTTTGATATTTTCAATTTATATATCTAATCTACTAATACAGGTTATATCTTCTAATGTTCGAGTATATAAATACTATGGGTCTCATACAATTTTAGCACTGTTATTTTGAATATATTGATTCAATTTCATAGTATATTTGCTTTCGAAAGGGGCCAGGATGTTTTATTCTTCAGATCTGCCCGTGATAATTTTGCATGATTAGAACAGATATTCATAAACTTCTCTTTAGGAGCAATAAATTTAATATTTTAACATAATTTGCATATGATTCTGAATTATAAGATTCTTTATATTTTGTACTCCGTACGAAGAACGGGTATGCTGCTAGTCTATATAAATAAAAATGAAAATCTGTCTGTCTGTCTGTCTGTCTGTTTGTCACACCATCACGGGAGAACGGCTAAACCGAATTTGATGAAATTTTGTGGGTAGCCCAGAAATAGCCCCACTTAAAATTATATTCGTGTTTTGAGTTTCTACGACCAGTGGTTCTCGAGATATTAGCAAAAAACGAAATTTTCGTTTGTCTCATCATCACGGAAAAACGGCCGAATCGAATTTAATGAAATTTGGTGAATAGACTTGAAATATCCTCCCATAAATGTTGTCCAAGTTTCGAGTTTCTAAGACCTGAGGTTGTCGAGATATTAATGAAAAACGGAACATTTTCCTAGGAGTTCTACTCCTTAACTCCGTGGTTTATCCAAACGAAAAGCTTGAAAATCGTTTGAAAGTGAATTAAAATTTAATCTCTGAGTTTGATGGGAGATTTTTTGCGTTAATTAGTCACTTTCTGAAAACATGAATTGTTTGAAACATGATTTAAAGGGGAAATCTATCTCCATGGTTCATGGTTTATTTAAAACAAGCTTTTACGGAACAATGAGAAGTATAGAGAAATCAAAATCGTTATTTAATTTCGCAGTTTATGTTATAAGACATGACATATTTAACATGTTATAAGATTCTATCTTATATCATGTTACTCAGAAACGCAATTAAATTAAATCTGTCTGCTAATTTTAATAATTATTTTTTCGATTTGAATAATAAATAAATGGATATAAAAATATATTTTAGAAAAGAACGATTTGATTTTTCTTATAGCATTTTTGACTGGATAATATCAATTACGGTCTTCAGGTTTAAAAATTATTATTATTTATATTTTCCGGAATTATTGATTCAAGGATTATTGATATTTTCAAGTTATTATGCAATTATTTTATTATGACAAAAATTGTTTAAATTCATATATTGTATGTTGTACGAATCTTCTACAAATACACGTGTATATCTTTTAATCTACGAGAATATAAGTAGTACAGGTATATTGACATATGTTTTGATATATATTGGCATATATTGGAATCAATTACGACCTTCTGGTATAAAGAGTACGGATATTATTGATGCTTTCAATTTATTACGTCATCTCTTTTATTTTGGCAAATATTTTTGAGACGCATATTGTAATACGGGTAATCTTCTTCTAACACATTGGCATATTTTCTGATCTGCGACAATATAATTAGTACGGGGTTGCATATATTCATTCAATTCCTATTTTTTCTTCTGTAAATTTTCTTACAAAAGGGGGCAGGATGTTTTATTCTTCAGATCTGATCGTGAAGATAATTTTGCATAGTGAGAACATATATTCTTAAACTTCTCTTTAGGAGCAATAAATTTAATATTTTAACAGAATTTGCACATGATTGCGAACTTTAAGTTTCTTTAAATTATACACTCCGTACGAATAACGGGTGTGCTGTTAGTGGTTAATAAATTTTAACATTTTAGGAGGGTATATCATGTTGCTCGGCATCGCAATTAAATTAAATGTGTTTGTTAATGTTTTTATTATTTTTTTTCGATTTAAATAATAAATAAATTGATAAATGGATATAAAAGTATATATTATGAATGGACGGGTTGATTTTTCTTTTAATTATATTAATTGCTGACTGCGTACATCAATTTCATTTATTTTGGCAAAGAGTTTTCAAGCTTATATCGTTTTTTGCTACTAAACTCATATATTGTGTTTAGCCAATAAATTCATATAGCCGATTGTTGAAACAGGAAAAGAGTAGAGCGGGTATATCTTCTAATACAATTGTAGTGTTTTCATTTAGTATATTGAAACGGGATAAGAATGTTTCATTCAGATCTGCAAATTCAAAGCTACGAATTTGGAGGGATATCGCTAATTTGACAACTTTTCTTAAACTTTGCCAAATTGACGGAAATGTCGCCAAATTGATATAAACGACACACAAACATCTGCCATAAACCTTCGGGTTGGTCGTGTGGCTTGGGTCTTCTACATATCAATAAATTTTTTTTTTGTTTTGTTAGAAAAGAGTACTGAAATGATGTTTGGTTAGCATTTATCTGTCAGACCAACTATCCTACTTAGTAATACATTTAGCGAATTTTTAAAATGTCACCAAATTGATAAAAAAATTTTCAAATCTATAAAATATCTTGAAATTGATAAAATTGCGCTACATAAATGATATTAATTGTCTTTTGTTAGGGGATAGTATTGTGATGATATTACGTCAATTTGTCGCAAAGTGGAACTGTCAGTTCTACAGTCCCACTTGGCGATAAATTTGGCAATTTTTTAAAATGTCGCTAATTTGATGAAACTGTCGCCAAATGTTCCATAGAAATATATCTATTTAGACGATATTTTTTCTACCAATTTATTTGAAGCAAATGATATCATGTCGCTTAGCAACGGATTTAAATCCAATGTATTTATGCGGCAGACGATTTTTATTAAATCCTTTCCGATTTGAATAATGAAGATATGTATATAAAATAAATTTCATTGCCATTTCATTTTGGACTGGATAATATCAATTATACTCTTCAGGTTTAAACATTATTATTATTGATATTTTCCGGAATTATTGATTCAGGGATTATTGATATTTTTAAGTTATTACGCCATTGTTTTATTGCGGCAAAAATGGCTGACACACGCATATTTTACGTTGTACGAGTAATCTTCTAGGAATGCACGGGTATATCTTCTAACCTACGAGAATATAAGTAGTACAGGTATATTGGCATATATTTTGACATATAATGGCATATATATTGGAATCAAGTACAGTCTTCTGGTATGAAGATTAAGGGGATTAATTATATATTCAATTTATTACATCATCTGTTGTATTTTACCAAAAAACATTTGTGACTCATATTGCAAAACGGGTAATCTTCTACTAATAATCGGACATTATAAGTAGTACGTGTATATCTTCCCATATAATTTTAGCACTTTAATTTTGACATATATTGGAATAAATGACTGTCTTCAGATTTAAAGATGACGGGTTTATTGGTCTTTTCAATTTATACATGTAATCTACTAATACAGGTTATATTTTCTAATATTCGCGTATATAATTAGTACGGGTCCCATACAATTTTAACGCTTTTATTTTGCATATATTGATTCAATTCCATATTTTTTTTTATATTTGCTTACATAAGGGGTCCAAGATGTTTTATTCTTCAGATATGTCCATGAAGATAATTTTATATAGCGAGAACAGAGATTCTTAAACTTCTTTTTAGGAGCATTATATTAAATATTTTAACAGAATATTTTGATTAAACATGTCATTTAGTATACTATAAGAATTTGGGCATGATTATGAATTTCAAGTTTCTTTATATTATATACTCCGTACGAAGAACGGGTATGCTGCTAGTCTATATAAATAAAATTGAAAATCTGTCTGTCTGTCTGTCTGTCTGTCTGTCTGTTTGTCCCATCATCACGAGAGAACGGCTGAACCGAATTCGATGAAATTTTGTGGGTAGCCTAGAAATAGCCTCACTTAAAATTTATTCCGTGTTTTGAGTTTCTACGACCAGTGGTTCTCGAGATATTAGTAAAAAACAAAATTTTCGTTTGTCTCATCATCTAGGGAAAACGGCTCAACCGAATTCAATGAAATTTTGTGGATAGCCTTGAAATAGCCCCCCATAAAGTTTATCCAAGTTTCGAGTTTCTAAGACCAGGGGTTGTCGAGATATGAATGAAAAACGGAACTTTTTCTTAAGAGATCTACTTTCCAACTCCGTGGTTTATCCAAACGGAAAGGATGAAAATCGTTTGTTTTAAACGCCAAAATGAAATAAAACTTTATTTCCGAGTTTGGTGCAGGATTTTTGCATTAATTAGTCACTATCGGAGAACATAAATTGTTTGAAACATGAAATTGAACGGAAAAATCTACCTCCATGGTTCATCTCTCACAAGCTCTTACTCAACGATGTAAAGTATAAAGAAATCAAAATGGCTATTTAATTTCGCATTTTATGAGGAAGATTCTATCTTATATCATGTTGCTCAGCAACGGAATGAAATTAAATGTGTTGTTAATATCAATTATTATTTTTTTATTTGTATAATAAATAAATGGATGTAAAAATATATTTTTTAAATGAACGGTTCGATTGTTCTTTTAATTATATATATTGCGGACTGCGTACATCACTTTCATTTATTTTAGCAAAGAGGTATCAAGCTCATATATTGTGTTTAGCTAATAAACTCATATGTTGTGTTTACCCAATAAATTCATTTAGCCGATTGTTGAAGCAGAAAAAGAGTAGAACGGGTGTATGAATCATCTAATACAATTTTACTGTTTTTATTTTGAATATATACAAACGGGATCAGGATATTTTATTCTTCAGATCTTCAAATTCAGAGCTACGAATTGAGAGGAATATCTCTAAATAACTTGGTAACTTTTCTTAAACTTTACCAAATTAGTGGAAATGTCTCCAAATTGATAAAAATGACCCAAATCAATTAAATTAATTTGTTTTTTTAGAATAAAGTACTGAAATGATGTTTCTGTAGCATTTGTCGGTCAGTCCATCCATCCTACTTAGTAACACATTTAAGGAATTTTTTTAATATCTCCAAATTGGTAAAAATATTTCTAAATCCATAAAAATATCATGAAATTGATAAAATCGAGCTTAATAAATGAAATTAATTGTGTTTTGTTAGGGGATAGATTTCTGATGATGTTTCGTCAATTTGTCTCAAAATGGGATTATCAGTTCCACAGTCCCACTTGGCGATAAATTTGGCGATTTTTTAAGTTATAGCTAAATTGACGAAAATGTCGCCACACCTACCATGGAGATTGCATTATTCAGATGATATATGATTTCCATCACTTTATTTAAAGCAATGGATATCATGTCGCTTAGCAACGGATCCAATATGTTATGCGGCATATGATTTTTATTAAATCTTTTCCGATTTGAATAGTAAAAATATGTATATAAAATAAATTTCATTGACATTGAATTTTTGATTGGATAATATCAATTACGGTCTTCAGGTTTAAACATCATTATTATTGATATTTTTGGGGACTGTTGATTCAGGGATTACTGATATTTTCAAATTATTATGGAATTGTTTTATTATGACGAAAATTGTTGAAACTCATATATAGTACGTTGTACGAGTAATCTTGTACAAATGCATAAGTATATCTTCCAATCTACGGGAATATAAGTAGTACAGGTATATTGGCATATATTTTGATATATACTGGCATATATTCGAATCAATTACGACCTTCTTGTATTAAGATTACGGGGATTTTTGATACTTTCAATTTTTTATGTTATCTCTTTTATTTTGGCAAATATTTTTGAGAGACATATTGCAATACGGGTAAACTTCTACTAACATACTGGCATATTTTCTAATCTGCGACAATATAATTAGTACGGTGTTGTATATATTGATTCAATTCCTTTTCTTTTGTAAATTTGCTTACAAAAGGGGCCAGGATGTTTTATTCTTCAGATCTGTCCGTGAAGATAATTTTGCATAGTGAGAACAGGTATTCTTAAACTTCTTTTTATGAGCAATAAATTTAATATTTTAACAGAATTTGCACATGATTGCGAATTATAAATTTCTTTATATTATATACTCCGTACGAAGAACGGGTATGCTGCTAGTTATTATATATAAATAACTGTTGGAGAACTGTTAGGCGCTAAAATCCAAAATGACAACACAAAGTATCTTCTGTCAGGAATGGAACGAACTAGATTCAAAAGAATGATGTTAGCACATTTCTCGCATAGTGTTAACTAAGAAAATTAAACCTACTTTCCAATAGTTAATACATTTTTCATTTTAGGCGATTTTTTTATAAATTAATTTGAAACATGTACAATATCTCGAAAATGGTTCATACTAGCGTTTTAAAATTTATATCAATTATTTTATAATGAAAAAATAGAGTAGAAATGATTATGTACGAAACATTATTAAAAGTTCCTGTCGTACATAGGATCATCATACATACTTACACACACGTACGTTACCTCAAAAACGTTGGATTCTAGTTCAGGGATAATTGAAACGTGCTCTCCCAGTAATAACTCTAATACACATTTTCGACCCCGTCATAATTCTTTCCTTATACACTGTACTATGTTAATAAGGAAAGAAATGATCAAATATACTAAACTAGATTGAAACTACATTGAATGACAAAAAAAATCGCCATTTTAATGTTTCGTTGAACCACCTTTAGCACAAATTACGGCATGCATTCGGCGTAGCATTGTATCATTGAGTTCATGTAATGTCTCGGCACTTATTTATGGCCAAATTGGTTGTAACATTTTGCCAAGTTCCTTGGTTGATGCAAGACGAGTGAAATGACTTCTTAGCTGCTTTCCAGTGTATCCCACATATCTTCAAATGGAGATGGGGTTAGGACTTCGTGATGGCCAATTCAAGAGCACGCTCGTATATACAGCTGAATTTTTTTTATTATTGTTGTACCTAGATCAACCTCAGGTCATAACACTTCCTCCTGAGGCCTGTACAGTGGGTACATTATAAGAAGGGTCCAATTGCCAATGCGGTTCCTTTCTAATCCTGACGTCTCCATTCTGTTGGACGAGAGTCAATTTGGACTGATCGGACCACCTGATTTTCACCCATTGCTCAGTAGTCCATTACTCAGTAGTCCATTGCTCAGTAGTCCATAGTATGGTCCTTGGAAAAATGGAGTTCTTTTTTCCGATTACTCTCAGTAACCAGTGGTTTCCTTTTTTTGAAACATAGCTGTTTAATCCTTGTTCTTCCAGTTCTCGTCTCATCGTGCGAGCGCAAATGGTCTTTTTTTCCCTATTGAACAGGGTTGTGAGTTCTAGGATCGATTTCACCAAACGTTTTAATGACCTACTGTCGCGATTATTTCGGACTGTTTCTCGACCACGCGGTTACGCGAAGTTCATGGTTCACTGCCATTTTTCCAGATTTTAATAATGCACTCAAAATTTCGTAATCCAGTGCCAGTGAATTTATAATCTCCTTGCAAGTCTTTTCGAATAGACACAATCCAAGAATTTAGCCCTTTTTGAACTCTGTGACATACTTTCCGCGACCGTGTATGACGTAATCAGCTATGATTGCTGTCAACTAATAAGTTGCACACTGATTTCGTTGCACTTCAAAGTAAGTTGTATTACCCGCAAAATTATGTAAATTTTCTAAATGCATCACCACTTCCTGCCTCCTCAGTATTTGCATATTTCAACTCACAATGCAACTTTCTTTTCCAAGAGTGTACTTTACTAGAAATATGCTAAAAACTAGATGGAACTTTTCTAACGCTAATGACACCTAGATATAGTTCTTACAGCTTTATGAGCATTTGCAAGTTTTTCATTCATAGGAGTTTGATCTCCTTTTCATTAACTCCACCGATTCGATTCTTTCCAGAGATTCATTCATTGAGTCACTGAGAACAAACACACAAGATTTCCAAAAAATTATTTTAATGAAATTTAATGTGGTTTGCACATGACTTTAGCTATATCTTCCAATGGATTCCCTTCTTTAACAATGGAAAAACTATGCATAAAATCTAAAACACAATATTTTTAATGTTGAATAGTATATTTAGTGTTTTTCCCGGATGACGATCTATAAAAATATTTCGAAGTATCCGATTGACTTATATTACACGCAACTCAAAATTGTCAAAGATCAATATGGATAGCATCGGCAATTAACAATAGAGTTAATATATTAAAATATTTTCATAAATAATTCAATCACTTGGCTTCCTTTTCATTAATTTAGAGACCCATTTGCATGTGGGGCGAAATATCGGTAAGTGGGTTCATTCAGTAAATCGTCAAGTCAACCAAATAGATCGCCAAGCGTTACAGATCAACGAAAAAAGGGCATTTATTATATAGAAATGGCTGTTGGCAAGTGGTTAGACGTCAAAATACAAAACTATTACTTACAATGCATTCGCTTGTGACTAAAATGCACTCGATCCATGAGAATAATGTTAACAAATTTATCGCATGATAATACTTATAAGAAGGGAACATAGTTCGCGATATTTAATATTTTTTTACGTTATGTGATTTTTGAATTTTTGATTAAAGGACACCGGCAAGATTGACTCGCTGAAAGAACTCAGGGCAAATATGATTTACGATGCCCATCTGCTCGCAGATTCCCAGGATTCCAGCACCATCGTGAACTTGAAAGCTTTCCAGTCAACCCTTAACGCTTTTCGCAACCGTAATGTTATGGAGGACGAAGCTCTGTATGAGAAGTACAAAAATAAATTGATTAAAGTTTCGTATTAGAATTTAAGCAGTAATGTTCACAGCGTAGGAAGCACTCATAGCGGAATACACCGGCACAGCCCCCCCCCCCAAATTTACCTGTTAAAATATTTAAGCCCCTAAATATGGCCACACGGGATATGAAGATCAAATGGATAGGTCCGAGGCCCCCTAGGCAACCTTCTAAACTAACCTAAAGTTTCCTCCTTCTATGTTGATCCTCACTCAACTGGGGAGCTCTCATAGAAAGACTAAATAAAATTTTAGACACACCATCTCATGGACTGTTGACGGGAAGGATGATTCGGATGATTCCTGAGTTCGTTAATGACTACAGGCGTATTCAGAATGACCTGGCCACATCGAAAGTCCCATTAGTTCAATAAATTTAAAGAATGACGACCCCAAAAAACTAGTTTTCAAGGGGCTGCCATGAACTCTTACGTTGGAGACTTTAAGGATGCAATTGCATCAGAAGAGCTTCAGCCAATCAGAGCCTTACAACTAAAAAGTAGAAGTGACAGATCCTCCTTCCCCCATCTTCTTGGTCTGCCTCGCGCGGGCCGAGAAATGGGAGAGGAACTATGAAGTAAATAGTATCTTAAATATATAAAATAGAGTACAGACATGCAAATGTAAAAGCTTTAAAATGTGTTTAATTGCTAATTATTTAATCGTTCCTCTGAGAACTGTAGCCTTCCTAAATGTCTTAAATGCGGAGTGGTCATGAAAAGAGAACCTGCAAAGAAATTCGCGACTCCAAAACTATCTGTGCGAATTAGAGTGGGGCTCACCCCCCAATTTTCGGCACTTCTCTCAAAAAGACCTAAATCGTAAGAAAAGTACTGGACCCTCAAATCTGAAATCTAACCCTCTCCCCTCTCACTCAATCCGCAATGAAAAAAAAATTCCCCAAGCCCCACCAAACTAACAATATCCCTGCTCAGCAGGCGAAGTCCACTGCCAAGACCGAATCAGGAAGTTCCGAAGAGCACCATTATTTCACGTTACCCAGCCATAACGTAAATGCACTTCAAACCACTCATACCTGCCTTCAAACCTCAAATGCCTGTTTTGAATTTCTAAAATTTTTCAAAGACTTCGAGCAAATATTTAACATTTCCAATATCCAGGTCATCCTTCGAGCTGTCATGGATATCCTAAAATCTAACCATAAACCCATGTATAAATTAGAATCGGATCAACTCCCCCGCCCCTCCAAATCTAAACTTAAAGTATGTTTTTTCTCAGGCTACAGTTTTTCAGTATTCATTGCACCCCTTCCCTCTCTCTTTCGAAGGACCGCTCACTTCAGCTCACTGGAGGGCCCTGATTGGAGGACTTGCAATCCTATTCAATTAATGTCATTTAAGGTCAAGATTTCTCAAGCTGAAGTCTGAATGTGAAGGCCCAACTTCGTGAATTTCCGACCCCTACACACACACAGACATCACCTCAAAAACATTCGTTTCGCTTTGAGGGATGCCTAAAACGTGTTCTTCCGTCGAAAACGCGAAATTGAACTTTCGATCCTGTCACAATACATTCCGAATACATTATACTATGTATATAGGGGAATGAATGAAATGGGCTTTCGAGAGTTATTCAGTGTGAAACTTTCTGTTACACGCACTAACGGTATAAATCGCTATACCATCTGAAAGACATTGTAGAAACATTCGGCCAAGTCATTTTCTCTCCAACTAAACAATATAATGCATAAAAGAATGAAATGAAGCGATCCATTATGGCAGGAAATATATGTTATTAATATTAGTGTTCTATGTTGGGTACTAACGATAATGACCAGACTGTAAGCGTTTTTCTTAAAATATAAATTACGTAACATTGGAAGAAAATACTTAGTATAAAAATCTGATGTGGGCAGCACATTATTTTCCCTGCACACTCAAATTAATGTTTTCTTTATTTCTTTAATAATTCATTGAGTTTAATTGCACAAAATATCACAGAATTTGCACTTTTAATTCAATTTTTGTTTTTATTTGGTAAGTCGACATTTTTTCAAAGGCGGCTGCTTAACAAAAATGCTAAAAAATTCGAATATTTCGAAAACGGTTAGTTCTAGAATAACGGAGTGGGTCTTATTCAGTCTTACTCTTTTCCTTCTCAAAAATTACGTATAAAACAAAAATTTAATGGATACATTTGAGCACACGTAGTCTTTCATTTTCCGATTTTTGGATTCTTGTTTTCCGAATCGTACCAAAATCTAATCAGCACTAGGTATCTTCCGAGTGACTTATATATCAAATTTTGTGAAATTGGGTCGATTAGATTTTAAACTAGAGTGCATACATGAGAATTTTGTCGGCCATGTCGACAAATATGGCGATTTATTTTATCCTGAACCATAGCAAAAACTAATCAGCACCAAGGTCACACATAAGTGACTTCCCTATAAAATTTTATGAAATATGATAAATTAGTTTTTGAATTAGAGTGGATACATACAATACACAGACAAACACACACACATACGTCACGCTAAAATAGGGTTTTCGTATTCTAGAGGTCTCGAAACGTGTAGACCCGTCGAAAACTCGAGTTGTGATTTTCGGTATGATTCCAATACTTTTCCTATACATTACCACGTATTGCAGGGGAAGTAAAAATGGATTCTTCGAGTTGAACAACACCCACATTAATTTTACTATCTTATAAAGGACAATCCAATATCCTGATTTTAGACGTGAAAAACAATTATTTTAATATACTTCATAGATACGGTATCAAATAGTAATAGGAATGTGCATCTGATTCGAAATAAAATCTCATTTCCCTTAAAATTTCATGTTATCTCCCATTGCACTAAAAATATCGGAATCTTTTTCTGCATCAAAAAAGGAGAAAAGTAATGAAGCCGAAATAATTGAACGTCGTACATTTTCCAGGATTATACAAACGGCGATGGATATTAGATTCCCCTCAGTCTTATCAGGGATGCAATAACGAGGAGGATTTTTATGACTTTTAAATGGTTATTGCTTTTCAGATGGATCTTTAACATTTACGAGATACTCAGATAAATTAGTGTTATGTATGTTTTTTTTCTAGACTTTTTACTAGACTTATTTCTAGACTTCTTTCTATTCAGACGCATGTTTATTTTCTATTTGGCCTATGAAATAGAATATCCTAAAGTTGTAAAGAACCTTTCTGGCACAACCTGGAATCGAACCCTGGATCTTCGTACTGGCCAGCGGATGCTCTACTTTTGAGCTACTGTGACGGAATTGCAAACTCTTATTGTCAAAGTGTACATTGCCCTGACATTCTCTACCTTCTATTTTCAAATTAGCCGGTAACTGACAATTTGAATGACTACCTTCTGCTACTTTTACCAGAAGTTAGTCTCTTTGTTATTTTTATCCTCCAGGTTTGCTTTCTGCGTAGTCCTTGACCTCCCAATTTAAAATCGACGCTCATTATCCCAAAGTCCACTGAAGTTGTCCACTCTGCTAGTCGTGCTGGGGTCACATTCAGACCCACACTATCTTTGCACTAATGATGTTATTACACGGACCAATTCCTTCCAGCAATTTTTTAGCAGCACCAGACATTTCAATAAGAAGGAATCTTACCACCGAATTGCCGCAATTCTTTCGTACTCGTCAATAAAAATGGCTCAATTTCAGAGCTGTGAACCAATCAGAGGACGATAAAATTAGATGTCACTCTGCTCCTCCTTCTAGCCTCTCCTCATTTGTATTCGAGATGTCGATGGTGACTGCAATGCAAGCACATCGAAGCAGAGCTCAACTACGCTTAAATCTGTAGATGGAAAAAATAATATAACTATTTCCAAATTACAAATACCTGTGGGATATAAATAGTCCAAATTACACGAAAAAACACTAAAGCATGCTTCTTGGAATGAAATGAATATTTTCTAAAATTTTAGAAGCAATTTCTGAATTTTAACTTTGCTTAAATGTTTGAAAAACGAGGTCCTATAGAGTTTAACGTATTTCACTTTTTCAACCCGAGTTCAATCCAAATCGAATTGGATGATATTATTCATTTACATTCGCATATGTCCCACATACCGTTTTAACAACATACAAAAATTTCATTTTGTATGTTTTGTAAGTCATTTTTACGGCAGTAATCATGCGAACGGACAGGCAGACAGACAGAATGAACAATGTCATAAACATTTCAACTATGTTGTAAAGTGTTAAATATTGGCAAGCTGTCCGATTGAATGTGTCCGGGGCATATTTAAATGAAGTTAAAATGCTGTGCTTTATGCTGATCCTGCAAAGTACATAAAATGACATACCAGAGGGGTATGAAACCACTTCGTGAAACAATGACGGAAATTGAACGTTTTGCTGCTTATGCAAATCATTACAATTGCATATAGCTTCTCATTAGATGACTGCTTCCACCATTTACGCGAATTTTCCATCTGTCGGTATACATGAGGAAGAAAAATAAGAAAAATTGTCTGTTATGCATTCACATATTGTTGCCACTTCTAAACCATCCTTAGAGATGTCATGGATATCATAAAATCTAACCATAAACCCATGTATAAATTAGAATCGGATCAACTCCCCCGCCCCTCCAAATCTAAACTTAAAGTATGTTTTTTCTAAGGCTACAGTTTTTCAGTATTCATTACACCCCTACCCTCTCTTTTTCGAAGGACCGCTCACTTCAGCTCACTGGAGGGCCCTGATTGGAGGACTTGCAATCCCATTCAATTAATGTCATTTAAGGTCAAGATTTCTCAAGCTGAAATCTGAATGTGAAGGCCCTACTTCGTGAATTTCCGACCCCTACACACACACAGACAACACCTCAAAAACATTCGTTTCGCTTTGAGGGATGCCTAAAACGTGTTCTTCCGTCGAAAACGCGAATTTGAACTTTCGATCCTGTCACAATACATTCCGAATACATTATACTATGTATATAGGGGAATGAATGAAATGGGCTTTCGAGAGCTATTCAGTGTGAAACTTTCTGTTACACGCACTAACGGTATAAATCGCTATACCATCTGAAAGACATTATAGAAACATTCGGCCAAGTCATTTTCTCTCCAACTAAACAATATAATGCATTAAAGAATGAAATGAAGCGATCCATTATGGCAGGAAATATATGTTATTAATATTAGTGTTCTATGTTGGGTACTAACGATAATGACCAGACTGTAAGCGTTTTTCTTAAAATATAAATTACGTAACATTGGAAGAAAATACTTAGTATAAAAATCTGATGTGGGCAGCACATTATTTTCCCTGCACACTCAAATTAATGTTTTCTTTATTTCTTTAATAATTCATTGAGTTTAATTGCACAAAATATCACTGAATTTGCACTGTAGCCTTCCTGCACTGAATTTGCACTTTTTTGTTTTTATTTGGTAAGTCGACATTTTTTCAAAGGCGGCTGCTTAACAAAAATGCTAAAAAATTCGAATATCTCGAAAACGGTTAGTTCTAGAATAACGGAGTGGGTCTTATTCAGTCTTATTCTTTTCCTCCTCAAAAATTACGTATAAAACAAAAATTAAATGGATACATTTGAACACACGTAGTCTTTCATTTGCCGATTTTTGGATTCTTGTTTTCCGAATCGTACCAAAATCTAATCAGCACTAGGTATCTTCCGAGTGACTTATATATCAAATTTTGTGAAATTGGGTCGATTAGATTTTAAACTAGAGTTAAAACAGACAGAATGAACAATGTCATAAACACTTCAACTATGTTGTAAAGTGTTAAATATTGGCAAGCTGTCCGATTGAATGTGTCCGGGGCATATTTAAATGAAGTTGAAATGCTGTGCTTTATGCTGATTCTGCAAAGTACATAAAATGACATACCAGAAGGGTATAAAACCACTTCGTGAAACAATGACGGAAATTGAACATTTTGCTGCTTATGCAAATCATTACAATTGTATATAGGTTCTCATTAGATCACTGCTTCCACCATTTACACGAGTTTTCCACGAATTGTATACATGAGAAGAAAAATAAGAAAAATTGTCTGTTATGCATTCACATATTGTTGCCTCTTCTAAATACTCGGTTGTTGCTCCCAATGTTTTGGTTTTCTGGGGAAGACTGTTCGGTCCCTTTTATTATAGAACTAAAATATTTTTGTACTATTTAATACTTGCCTCTTTCTGCAAAAGAGGCCGATATGGGCTCGATATCCCCCTCCAAAAACACGGAGCCACGGAATCCCCTCTGGTCTCTATGTAAGAGGTTTCCTCTACAACGAGTTACGTAGCTGGCTCACTCTTAATTCCTGCTATGCTGCCTGAATGCAGCAGGTTGGTGGCACTGGGCGGAATGGGCGAAGTGCGTCGGGAGTATATTCTTTTGGTTACTTTGCATTATTCCATTGCGTGCACTAACTCAGAACCCTTCTTTCGAATCCGATGCCAAACGCCATTTTATCGCCAAAATTATTACGTGAGAAGAGCTTTCTTTCAAGGTTATAGCAGCGCCGTATTCTCTACGTCAGGGGAAACACTTTCAATTTTGTTTTTTTTATATGGATATATAACTTACAATTTTACAGTATAGACACATTTTAAATGTATTATATTTTGGATTCGAATTAAATTAACTCAAAATTGACATAATTAAAGAATTATTTTATTATTTTCTAATACTATTGTTTAGAGGAATTTAACGAATAATTTTTAATTCGACATTTAAACTAAATGCATTTAAAGTCATCGTATACATATTTCGAACATTTTTGGAAATATTTTCATCTGTGTGTGTATCTGCTAGGTGGGTATGTAAGTATCACTATTGAAATTTATATGTAGATGCATTTTGTAGAAAATTATAAATGTGTAGAATATTATTTAATAATTGGGATTAAAACATTTTTCGAAATTAGAGATTTTTAAACAGAGAGTGAAGGAGAGAGTACGTACATCGACGAAATTTTATATGTAGATGCATTCTGTAAAACAAAAAATGGAGTTAGGTAGATCATTATCCAATTTACATGATTTGAACAAGGGTGAGATAGTCTAAAATATAGAGGTATATATGAGGATGAGATGTAAATATCACCCAAGGTATGAAGACCATTTCATTATGCTAAGCTAAAGCTAATAGGCATGTTACAAAATCAATCTTCTTCCTTTGTGCTTTCCAGGTCTTGTGCCAACGGAAGCTACTTCTCCTTTTGTCATGAATTAGGTTTGGAAACGGCGCATGCAGTCAACTTATTTCTTGTCTGCGGCTGGATAAGCAGGATATTTTTAAGGCGCCTGTTCTTGTAGACGTCTTGAGAGTATATGATTTGGTCTAGTATATCCTAGGCCAGAAATAATAAGTAACAACAACGTAATTGCCATAGTTCGTGGTATATTGGCCTGAGGAAATACTTTCCTTGCAACCCTATACATCAATTAACGTGTATGCTCACAGACCGTACTGTACAGAATTATTACGCCACTTAATAATTTTCTTAGGTACCTTCTATACAAACGGAAACAAATGCGAAAACGGTTCATGACAACAAGATTTGGAATATATTCAAAAGAGACAGTGTTCCTATTTTCCAATGCAATCTCATTTTTTTTTTTTACCGATACCAAGGAAACTGCAGGTTAGCTTTAAAACCGAAATCAAGACCAAGACACATACTTATGGGGGGCCTGTAACATCGCCACTGAACTCCACATCCAATATAGCAATGTTGGACCAATTGGTGTAGAAACAGGGCTGTAGCCAGGCAGGGGTCAGAGAGGGCTCAGTCCCCCCAAGAGATATACTCACCCCCCTGATAAAAGTGTATAATATTTAGCACTGATATGAAATTTCATCTAAAATGTCATCCGAATTTTGCATAAAAATGTCTATATATAAAATGTCTAAATATATTTTTATAAAGTACTTTGTTTTAAAGATTTCTTAATTTAGCTGCATTTGTGATTATACTGATGATCCATTTATTTACATATTTAATTTAAAAATATATAAATATTAAGACAATAGTCTTTGGATATCTTTTTATTATTGCTGTTATGCATTTAAGAGTCAAAATCAACTAATAAGTAGTTAAAAGTTAATATTAAGCCTTAACTTGTATTAACTTTTGGAAATTTACTTCGATTCATTAACAGTTTTGTTTCTAGGTAATGCTTATATCAAAATTAATTATAATTATTATATATTAATATAATGTATAGAAGCTATATGAATTTTACTAATCAATTTTTAGCTTGCAAACATAAATATGCAATTATTTGTTGATAATGTATATGGATTGAAATATATATAATAGTAAAATTTAATAAATGCTAATGATTAACTGTTTTGGTGAGCCCATTTTGCAAGATTGTTGAGCTCCCCCCCCCCCTACATTGAATGTCACGCCAGCCCTTCTGGGATTTACAAGTTACCGCAAAGTTAATTTGACCACACTGTTAAGGGTAAATCAATACACTAAACGGATTTTTATAGGGCAGTCTATATTTTCATATTCAGTCCTGTAGACCTTGTCGATGAAAAATAAACTTTTTCAGAAAATCGTAAGCAGTGTTGTGCAGCGGAAAAGTAAGAAATACAAGAGTCAAGTTTTCAATTAAAAATGCTGAATCTGCATTTATTTAAATTGCAGAGCCTTGACAAATTACAATAGCTTCCTTCGATAAGCATATGTAGCTTGAACATATATACAGGTTGATATACATAGGTAAATTACACAAGAGGTTTGATCTGGAAACAACACAAACTGTGAACTTTACTTACCTCTGATATGTCGGTTAGCTTTCACCTCGTACAGGTCAGTCACATACAGGAACAGAAAACCTTTTCTGACACATTATAGTTGAATCATTAAACTAGGATCGGTCGACATTGCTTAAGATTAAAAGCATTAAAATCAACGGTGTATACATTTCTATTAGTGACAAAACTGTCACTCGCAGACTCACTCATCTGAACAAGAACTTTTTAATATACAACACAGTAATCGTCTAATACCAAGCCATTATATTAGAAGACCGCCTGATCGGATAAAATCAGATCAAGAACAAGGTAAGATGCAGTCAGAATTGAATCGAATCGATAAGATGTTTCCACAATGAACCTCTTATATATAATGGGATGGGCACCTATCGGAATAGTACGTTGTCTGTGAGTCCCACCCAAAATATGCAAATGAGTTTGTGTACGCGTCAGATATTCAATTTGAATGAAGACTTCTGCTGAAAGAACGCCGTGAGTCTCTCCCGAGAGCGCGACGTAAGTGGTTCAAAAATATAAATTGAGTTTATGAACATAATCCAGGGGAATGGTGAATCACGATGTTTGTTTACATATTTCAAGCAAGCCCTTTGACTACAGGGCTGAATATAGTTTCAGACAGATATCCACATGAAATATATTACAGATATCCACACAATGTGCCAAATGTGCTAACAACATTAAAAAAAAAGTTGAACGATTCAAGAGTACAGTGAAAGACTTCTGTCACACACACACACACACACACACACACACACACACACACATATAATAAATAGTTGCATAAAAGCATTAAAGGTCTCAACTGATCATCCATATCACACTTGGACCATAGCTTCACTGTCATTGATATTCGTCAGGCGACAAAATGATCGGGTGTGACAGGTTAGTGTTTAGTCCGCGGAGATTACTCTCGAATTACCCTAGTTTAATTCCCGTCTATGCCCAAACTGTCGCCGTAGTCACGCGGAGTATGTGCACGTTAAATGTGTGGGTTCGTAAGTCCTTCCGAGAAGTCTGTAGTAGGAGAGTACGGTCCCTATGGATGCCTCCACTGTGCTCCGCTGTAAATTCTGTCACACTTCTCGGCGCTCCAAACAAATACCTTACAGCTTCGGGTAGGTCGGACACTCTGAGCAGAAGGAGAAGGTGAGAAGATAGGTGAGCAAATTATTTATAGTAAAGGTTTTAAAATTTCCCTTCAGGAAGTATTGTAACTTCAAACGATTGGGAATATTCTAATCGTCCCCAATTGTCACTGAATTTCTATCATATTGTCTGAACCGTGCTGATGAGCGGTAATTACCGTAAAACAATGGTTTAGTGTAGTGAATCCATTAAATAGAGTACACGATTTTTTTAATTGTTTTAGCAAGACATGGAATTCATAAAATTTCACGCTAAAAGTACTTTATAGTATATTCAATATTAAAAAGGCACAAATGTCATAAAACAATAGAGCGAGTCTAGAACCATATCTTTCTCGGATTACGCAGACTCCTCAGGGAACAAAAATTGACACTCTAAGACTCTAAGACTCACGGCTCTAAGACACACAACTCTAAGACTTTGTGACTGACATTTTTAACTAAAATTTAATGTCCAATGTAAATGTAATCGCATCACGTAACTCTGTGATCAGTGTTAAATTGAATAACCAAAGTATAAAAGCCCCATAGGTAAAATAAATTTAATGATATAAACAACCAAAATTAACAATTTTTATGCTTCTTTTTTCTTCACTTAAACAAAGAACTTCTGGCTAGTGTTAAATTAGATTATACATAAATGAAATAAAATTTTGATGTGGGCAGCACATGACTTTCCCTGCAGACTCATATTTACTGTTCTCTTTATATCTTCAATAATTCATTAAATTGAGTTTAATTGTAAAAAATAACACCTACAATTATTTTAAATGAGACTGAATTTAACTTTTAATTCAATTTTCGTTCTCATTTGATAACTGGACTTATTTTCAATTGTGGCGAAAATACGAAACAAGAAAAATATCTCGAGAACGGCTAGACCTATTGTAATGGGATTGACCTTATTCTTTTCATCGGTAAACATTACGTATAAAGCAATCATTCAATTGATATATCTAAGCATACGTGGTTTTTCATTTTAGATTTTGACAATTTTTTCCGGCCATTTTGGAAAAAAAGGCGAGTTCTTTTAACTCGAATCGTAGCAAAAACTAATCAGCACAAGTGCTACACATAAGTGACTTACGAACCAAATTTTATGAAATTTAGTCTATTAGTTTTTGAGTTATATTGGATACATACGTTGCACAAACAGACACACAGACAGACACACACACACAGACGTCACGCTAAAAGTAGTGTTTTCGTGCTCTAGAGGTCCTAAAACGTGTAGATCCGTCGAAAATTCGAGTTGCGATTTTTGGCATGATTCCAATGATTTCCCAATATATTACCATATATGGCAGGATAAGTAAAAACAAATCTGATGTGCGGAGCACGTAACATTCAGACTGAAATTTATTTTCTCTTTGCTATTTAATCATTTATTAAATTTTGACTTTACGTAATAAGAAGTATCATTATTTTAAATGGCACATATTCTTCACTTTTAATTCAAATTTCGTTTTCATTGGGTAACTGGTCGGGACGAATTTTCAAATACGGAGTGGCAAAAATGGGAAACACCAAAATATCTTGAGAACGGCTACTCATGGAGGAATTTAGTTTAACTTATTCGTTCCATCGTCAAAAATGTCGTATAAAACAAGTATTTTAGCGATATACTTGGGCATACGTGGTTTTTCCTTTTAGATTTTAACGATTTTTGAGGGCAGATCCTTTTATCGTAAATTATACCAAAATCTGCTCAGCACTACGGTCACCCACAGGTGACTCATCTACCCAGTTTTATGAAATTGGTTCAATTAGTTTTCTTAATAGAGTATATGAACGCGATTTTTGCGGACCATTTCGCAAAAAAGGCAGATTCGTTTACCTCGAATCGTACAAAAATTTAATTAGTACCAGTGAAGCGCGTGAGTGACTTAACTGTAAAATGTTGTGAAACTGGGTCCATTAGAGTTTGTGTTACAGTAGATGCATAATTACATAGAATTTTTCACATTTCCAGAATTTCGAAGCTCAATGAAATGTTACCAGACTTAGTAATTTATCAAATTTGGCAATATTTAGCGACTTCTCGAATCTTCGAGAAGCACATCGAAATAACAATTATCCTAAGTGATATTAGAGATCCCCAGTCGTTCCTATGGTGAGGCTATAAAAGAACTCATCACTCAGTCAGTTGCAGTTGACGAGACGAGATGCATTGAACAGTGATTTTTGTCAATGTTTTGAGAATAGTAGCGGCTGTTTTGTGAAATGACTTTTTTCAACGTTTTGAGAATAATATCGCTTATTTTGTGAAATGAGAGGAGTTTTTAAGTGCTGTTTGATTGTATACTGTTCCTGTTTACTTTGTGCTTGTGAATGAACGTAATTTAACAAGAAACTTGGACTGAATCTTGTATCCTCTGCCTACACCCCCGATTCCTGAGGAAGCTTTCCATAGCAGTATAAATCCGGAATTCTGTTTTATTCACCACGCTTCTACTTTATAGATATAGATGCCAAACTAGCTTATTATTACATTAATTTTTATAAACATTTGAGAGATTGGATATTCTGCCCTACAAGAGCCGTTGTTGAGACCCAGACCGTCCGACCTACCTGAAAGGTGCAAGCCTACAAGAGCCGTGTAAAACCTTTTTGAACGCAGTTTCGAAACTATTTTAGACAAGCTGTCTTACAATAAAAACAATTTTCCTGCTGAAAATATATGTTTATCAGTTAACAGTTCAAGCCTAAAGAGTCAATTTGAAACGCCCCAAATACTGGAAAAGTGATTTGACCGTAAAACACGCAACTCTGGCGTTTAACCAAAGCTAGACATTTCAATCACAGGCATTATCTGCATAACATCATCCATAAGTGTCATTTTCAAATAAATTGGACGTTGAATAGGACGTTTATATGAAAAATGGATGCTGTATGTTATTCATGCGTAATACTATTTATTGCATGATATGACACTCAAATTCAATCATAACATTTGGATGAAAAATATTTTATTATGTGAAACGATAAAAAGGGAATAAATCGTGGTATAAAAGTAAGTGATTCAAATATAAAGCAAATATTTCCATCGAGTCCATATCAAAAAGTTGAAAATAACGCCTTATAAAATGCAATGCTGTTACAAAAACTGCTAAGATAATTAAAATTATGATAATGTGGACGAAAGGCATTGTAGGGAAAATAAAAATACGATGTTTTCTTCGGTCACTAGAAATGCGATATTTTCTCTTGGAATCTGAGATTTCCTTTTTATTGTAAAAGCAAATTTATTTCTCGCCAAAAATATAAAAAAAAACGCTATACCTTTATTCAGTTTAAATGTTTCGTTATTACTTTTAATATACATGCGCTCAACTATTACATAAATCATCGATACATTTTTAATGCATTTTTCAATTGGGTATTTTTGTATGGTTTTTTATTTAATGTACATTATTCTACATCATTAGTCATATTTTTATGTATATCATTGTACCTAACTGTACATCATTAGATACCTTTTAATGCATGTCATTGTACGGTATTAGTAATAAATAAATTTATATCATTGTATGCCATCGGAAATTATTTAATTTATATAATGGGGAATTATTTAATGTGTATCATTGGAGATTTTAGTAAGTTGAGAGAAATATTGCAAGATTTTCACTTTCCCTGCAATACATTGCAATGTATAGGGAATGAATTGGAATCATGTCGAAAATCGCAACTCGATTTTTGGACAGATCTATACGTTTTGTGGCCTCTAGAATAGGGAAAATCTGTTTTGAGCGTGACGTATGTGTGTGACTGTCTGTCTGTGCAATGTATGTATCCACTCTAACTCAAAACCTAATGGACCCAATTTTACACAATTTTATAGGTAAGTAAATCACTTGTTGGTGATCCTGGTGCTGATTCGATTTGGATACGATTTGGGATAAAAGGACTTGCCTTTTTTTGCAAAATGGCCCTCAAAAGTCTCATGGATCCACTCTTGTTATAAAGTTAATTGACCGAATTTCACAAAATTTGATACGCAAGTCCCCTGTGCTGACCTGATTTCGGTAACATTTTGAAAATAAAAATATGTCCTTTATGAAAAAATGGCCCGCAAAACTTTCCAAAATCTAAATTAAAATACTATGTATGTTTACATGTATCAATTAAATGTCTGTTTGATACGTAATTTTTAACGCCAAAAAGAGTAAGACTAATATAATTACTCTAGGACTAACCGTTCTGGAGATATTTTGATATTTTGATTTTAATTTTTAGCCTCGAGGTATTATAGTTTTTTTTTCTTACGCCGTCGTTGAAAATATGGCCAGTTAAAAATAAAATCAAAATGCGAATTAAATGTGCAAATTCAATGTTATTTTGTGCCATTAAACTCCATTTAATGAATTATTAATAAAATAAATAGAACATGAATTTAGATCTACATGGAAATTCATGTGTTGTCCACATCTGATTTGCCCACATCAATAGTATGATTCTGTGGGTGTCTTAGCGGGCGATTTTTGTACGATGTAACTTACATAGTGGCTCTATTTCAGTTTTTACAAAGATTAAAAACATCCACAACGCTGTCAACATCAGACGTTTTACTTTCTTTGCAATACCAGGAAATGTGTAAGGAAAGTATTGGAATCATGTCAAAAATCGCAACTAGAGTTTTCGACGGATCTACATGACTTGACATCTCTAGAATACGAAAAGAAAACATTTTTAGCGTGACGTCTGTGTGCATGTGTGTGTGTGTCTGTCTATCTGTGCAATGTGTGTATCTACTCTAACTAAAAAAAAATTGGTTGAATTTCATAGAATTTTATAGAAAAGTTTCTTGTGGGTGACTCTATTTCTGCAAATTTTTGGGTACAATTCGGGATAAAATATCCGCCTTTTTTGCAAAATGGCCTGCAACCACTCTAGCTGACGAACTAATAGATCAATGTTTACAAAATTATGTAAGTCCCTTGTGGGGTGGCCCTGATGTTGATTAGTTTTGAGTACGATTCGGGAAAAAATAACCTGCTTATTTTGCGAAATACGCCGAAAAAATCATCAAAATAAAAAATAAAATCTATGTTTGCACAAATGTGTCATTAAATGTTTGTTTTATACGTAATTTTTAACAATGAAACTAATAAGATCAACCCTCATTACACTAAGTCCGGTCGTTATCCAGATATTTCAGTTTTTTCGCATTTTCGCTACACCACCTTTGAAAATAAGTCCATTTACCCAATGAGAACGAAAATTGAATTAAAAGTTCAAATTCAATGTCATTTTAAACAATTATAGTTGTTGTTTAGTGCCATTACACTCAATATAATGGATTATTGAAGAGATAAAGAGAGAGAGAGAGAGAGAGAGAGAGAGATAACGTGAAGATGAATCTGCAGGGAAAGTCATGTGCTTCTCACATCAGAATTTTTTAAAATGAAATTGCATTTGTAATTTTAATTCAATCTAAATTTTCATTGGTAGCTGAATGTATTTTCACAGAGGGCGAAAAGACTAAACTCGAGAACGGCTAGTCCTAGAGTGACTGGAAATCGTCTTTTTAAACCTCAAGAATTACGTAAAAACTAGCATAACAAGCATTCAATGAATACATTATTGTATACATTAGATTTTGATGGTATTAGGCGGCCATTTCAGAACAAAATGACAGGTTTTAATATTCCGAATCGTACTTAAATCTAATTAGCCACAGTGTCACCCACAAGTCACTTACTTGTAACATTTTATGAAATTGGGTTTATTAGATTTTGAGATGGAGTGTAGACAAACAGACATATATGCACACACAGACGCACACAGATGTCACGCTAAAATCGTTTTTTCGAGTTCTAGAGGTCCAGAAGCGTATAAATATGTCAGAAACTCGAGTTGCAATTATAGTGAAAAAGGAAAAAGTGGATGCTGCCGATGTGATTTGCAGCCAATCATTATCGAGGATTACCGAAATGTGGCGAGATTCAATTTGTCCGCACTTTTATCAGTGATGTTATATACGTTTCTTTTTGTCTTTGAAAGGGCTACTGCTTTTGAGAAGAATGGCCCAAAATTTAGGAATACTGGAAGAAAAAAGTTTTATCAGAAAAAAAATCTGATAAGATCAGCACATGACTTCCGCTACAGACTCAAATACATTTTACCTTTATTAATGCATTAACTTGTGTTTAATTGTACAAAATAACACGCGTGCTTTTTTGAAATGACACTGGATGTGCCTATTTAATCTAAGTTTCGTTTTCATTAGGTAATTGCACGCATTTTCAGAGTCAGTGTATCAAAAATGCGAAGAAACTAAAATATCTGGAAAACGGTGAATACTAGAGTGATAGGATATCTTCTTTTCATCGTCAAAAATTATGTAAAATACAAGCTATTTAATGGATATATTGGAACATACGTGGTCCTTTACTTTAAATTTGGACGATTTTTACGGGACATTTCAGAACAAAACGTTGGGTTTTATTATTCCAAATCGTACTAAAATCTAATTAGCTACAGGGTCCCCACAAGTGACTTTCTTGTAAATGTGAGACCAGAAATAGATCTTGCATGTGTTTTGGTGAGACATGTGTATGCCAGTTATTTATTGTGTCCAAAACATACGAACAATTCGTCGAGGTTTTCAGCAAATCATAAATTTAGGAGCGTCAAGACAGAAGGGGCCGAGCGGGCCCTTACTAGGATGCCAAGAAGCGACATTGGTTCAATGATTAACCAATGGTACAGCAAGCTGCTTGTTGCGTTACTCTCAATGCTGCAAATGAAAGCAAAGGGGGAGTTACACCCCGAGGAAAAGAACCACAACATGTAACCTAATAGACTAAAGTATAGACTAATAGACCTAAAATATAGACTTGTGCAAATATTCGGGGGGCATTATGACTTGTGAAGGACACTAGGAGCAGACTTTGACAGATAACTTGGAGACGATGACTTAATAACGACACTTGTGGAATGACAGTTCGAGTGATACAATAAGAATATGATTAAGTTACAATAAGAACGATGACTTAGAAAATATAGCACGACGACTAGATATATGGAGAGAACAGCCTAAGAAAAGGAAATCAGTGCGAGTGTTGAGTCAGCAGTACAGTATGACCGCCGATTTTAAGTGTCGATGCATCACACCACGAGTTAATGCTAGTCATAATAACGACATCAAGTACGTGCTGCTAACACAGTCCAAGACACATACTTGAAGGTATGTGTTCCTCAAATAACTTTAGGTCTAGAAA
Source organism: Amaurobius ferox (assembly GCA_951213105.1). NCBI lineage: Eukaryota > Metazoa > Arthropoda > Arachnida > Araneae > Amaurobiidae > Amaurobius > Amaurobius ferox. The sequence continues at coordinate 108,483,681 of OX578154.1, read as the reverse complement.
CGTTTAGGCAATTTAAGTGTCCTCTCATATTCCCCCGCCAAAACTAATAATTAATTGTGTAATGAATTAATAAGTGTTTATGTTGTTAATAAATGCTTTATTGTTAAAGTTTAAATGGAGTAATCAATTTAATATTATTCTAATAATATTCCTTTACAGAACTTACGCAAAGATAAATAATTGGAGGGTTTTATATAGCGGCACAACAAAGCAATGCACAATTTAATAATAAGTCCACTAACACGAGATTTTACGGCCATGTTAGGTAGATATGATAGAATAATGATAATTAATCAAAACGTTCAACTTTAAGTTAGTTTTATTTTTTTTAAATGCCACATTTTTTACCACAGTAAAATTTTATGAAATTGGATTCAATAGTTTTTGAGTTGGAGTGGATACATACTTTCCGTATAATCCGTACTATATCGTACAATTTTTGATAGAATAAATATACATGAAATATATATATATATATATATATATATATATATATATATATATATAAAAATTGAAGGATTTTAATTGAAAATTATGCATAAACTACTGTATGTACAAAAAAACCCATCTCTAGCATATCTGTTACAAATGAGTAACTATAGGCCAACACTAAGGATAAAGATAGAAGGTAATATATCACTACAATGGAAAGGGGGATGAGAAGAATATTAGGATTAAAAAATCACAATTAAAAGTATATGAAAATAAATAAAAATAAAACACGGCAAAAATGAGAATAGGCAACATCAAGCAGCTCAAGATAAGAGATTAAGAATAGAGAACAATCAATTGAAACTTCATATATTTATATATATATATATATATATATATATATATATATATATATATTTATATATATATATATTTATATATATATATATTTATATATATATATATATATTTATATATATATATATATATTTATATATATATATATATTTATATATATATATATATATTTATATATATATATATATTTATATATATATATATATATATATATATATATATATATATATATATATATATATATATTTATATATATATATATATATATATATATATATATATATATATATATATATACTAAATATAATTTTAAAAGCAGTACTACAGGGAAATCAACAGTTGAGGAAAGGGGAAGATATTAGTGGGGAAATCAAAGTAATACATGATCATTAATACTAGATCTCAGGATTATTAAAATTATAACAAAATGAGCGTATTTCAAATAAATTTGGAAGGAAATCGGATTAAATGTCAATATCATACGACTTTGCTAATGGGGTGCTCGCAAATGCAACTGGTTTCGGACAAACAACAGCAATTTCACAAAAAAGCGTATTTAAAAGAAATATTATCTAATGTCATTCAAGAGGATGACTAATAATAAACACTTTACAACTATGTTGGAAAGTGTTGCACTTTTGACATATTGAGATATCCTAAATCGTTTCATATATTCTTAAATAATAAACAAGAAAGATCAATCATATATAAAGCATTGATTATGAAACACTTTCCAACTTCAATGCAATTTTATTTAAACATCTCCAAAATGCAATACATTCCTAATTAATATTTTAAAACTTATCACAATACTACATTAATTTATTATATTTGAAAACTTAAACCTTCATCGAAAAAAATGAACTTCATTCAAATGACGGCATTGAAATATAAATTGCCAGGTTTAAACATCTCTAAAATGCGATACATTCCAAGGTAATATTTTTAAAATCATCATAATACTACAATAATTTATTATACTTGAAAACTTCATCGAAAACAACTGACATTCATTCGAATGACGCCATAGAAAAAATAACACGCCTGGCTCTCTCTATAAAGGCAACATTTCATTCATAACATTTTCCCAATCATTTCAATCACAAAGTCATAAATATTTTTCAAATATGTTAAAAAGTGTTGATAACAAACTGAATTTGAATTTGTAGGGGAATTGAATAAAAGTTTGCATTTTTGGGACTGCTCATATCAAATTTGTTTCTACTCGAAATGGAGCAGCCAAAAGAATAATTCCACACAATCTTGAAGGCCCAGTTTGATATTCGGTTTCTACTTATTGCTATTGGGGGACGATTAGAGTTAAATTTATGTATAACGTTTTACCACTTTTTTAAACACTACATTTATTACTTTTCTTATATACATAGCATATGGATAAGGAAAGTAGTGTGACGGGGTCGAAAGTTCGAATTCGAGTTTTGGACGGGAGAGCACGTTTCAAGCAACGCTGATCACGAATCGAACATTTTTGGAGTAATGTCTGAAATTTGGTACAAAAATTACAATTCATGAATACTGGAAGTCTATTGTTTTTAAACACAGTCGAATGTTCCGAAACCCCTAAATTTCATAGTGAAATTTAGAAAAAATCATCAAAAAATCAAAACCTTTAAAAAAGGTACGCAAATAGACATTTTTTATGTAATTTTTCATTGGAAAACAAGTAACATAAACTTTAGAGCGGTAGTATGAACCGTTCTCGAGATATTGCACATTTTTCAAATAAATTTATCAAAAAGTCCCATAAATTAAAAAAATATATATTGACTGTTGTGAAACATGTTCACTTTCCATATGTATGTGAGTGTGTGTGTATGTTAGTGAGTCTGTGGAGACGATATCTCACGAACGAATGCAACGATTCGAACGAAATTTGATACAAAAATCACAATCCGTGAATACTGGAAACCTATTGTTTTTAAACGTAATCCATTGTTCAGAACCTTCCTAAATTTCCGAGTGAAATTTTGAAAAAATCATCTAAAAATCAAAACCTTTAATAAAGTAACGCATTCCTTTTTCCATACTTTACCTAAATAGCATTCGTCATTCTATAGAATGCCTAGGTATTATATACAATGCCTAGGAGAAGTATATAATAATTTTCATATTTCATACTTTGCCTAAAAACGGCCGGTATTCTACAAAATGCCTAGTTATTCTATAGAATGCCGGCATTTCATACATTGCCGGTAACATAAGACGAAATCTGTCTTTGAAATGTTTGAAACTGCCTCAATATATTTCCTTTTCATATAAGTACTACACCAAAGTAGCAATACTCTTACTTACGTAATGTTTATTTCCCAAACACTGTATTGTTGCTCGGAGAAGTACAGAAAATCGAAAGAAAAATGTCATTTGTCACCCAACTTCTATACGGTCTTTCTTGGATGTAAACAGACTGAAACTTCACTGTTTCACTGTGTTGGAGAGAAGACTCATTTATGCGTGGGAGATTATTTTCTTTTGTTTCGATTTAACGACTTTTCCCGGCGATCAGTAAATAAAGAGGAAAACGTGAATTCGAAGTACGTTGAGGAGGAATTCATTCGTTTTTTGTTCAGAATTTTATCAAAAGAGAGATTCTGTTTGTAAAGATGCTACATTCCCGAATAAACTAATTTTTTGTTCTTCCATTTGTATAAAGAGAAAATCTGGAATATGTTTCCGAAAAATAGACTGGCATTTCTGTGACCGCTTCGAACAAGTTGCAAGGCGTGTCTTGAACATGTATAAGAATTTTAATATCTATTTTCCTTTATATTGGTCGATATTAGCAAACTTGGTGCCTATCGTCGGTTACACACACGTACACACATATATATATATATACTCTGCAATAAAATATATACACCCATAAGAATTCCAGCTACAGTCACGACACTTGACATGTATGCATTGTTTGAGGAGATATGAAAATGATTGGAATTTTGGAGCAAGTAAAACGTTTCATTAAGGAAAAGGACAAAAAGAAGATGCCAATGTAATAAGTGGTAAATCCTTCCCTATCAGCTATACAATCCGATATTTGGTGTTTCATAAAATCAATTAAGTTACTTATGCCACAAATGTGTAACACCTCATCCAAATCAGTCGCATTCTGGAAAGGTTGCAATTGCCGTTGCAGCATGTTCTAGACATGTTCTGTCAGGATAGATTTGGGTACCTAGATAACTTTGAGAGAGTATTAAATCTTCGAAGACATTGTTGAGAAAATGTCGCAGTATTAGGTAGAACGTTGTCTTGTTGCTTAATGGGATCTGAGTGACCTAATAGCATAGGCTGAACAATCGTCTGCGGAATATCAACGACGTAGAAGTGAACCGTCATATTGGCATGAGAGCAACTAAAAGAGATCGGCTGTACCACGAGAGAGGCTCCCGAAATGATCCCAAAACGTGTGATGGTCATCTGCCACACGACAACAAATCCGGGATCGGAGCGCTGACTAGTCCTCCTTCACACACATATAATGCGATCATTAGCGGTGAGAAGCCGGATTCACCACTAAGGACAACATGCCTCCAATCGCATAATGTACAGGCTGACCGATATCGTCACCAATTCAGCCGACTTTGCTTATGTTTAGGAATCAGTGGTAGGTGCTTAATGCACGTTGATACTTAATCATAACTTCTGCTAGTCGTGTCCAAATGGTACCCCCTGATACGTGATGCATGGTTTGGACGTGGTTCCTCTCTAGTCTGTACAATCCCCTTGGAGCAACTATGCATCTGAGGCGTCCTGGATCACTGCAAAGATTACATGTACCTTCTTTGATCCACTGTTGCAAACACCGAGTAACCACACTGTCACTACGGTCAATCGGGCGATTGATATGTCTGTTGGACCCACGAGTTTTCCTTAGGCCTATGGTACAACCTCTCTCAAATTCCGTCAATTATTTGTCGAGACGTCGAGTATGTCTAAATGGCATCTTTGTATACAACTTGCAGTTTCAAAATAGAAAATCCAATTCTAATTTCCCGTGAGTGAGAACTCAGGTCGTTTTAATTGCTGCAGGATGCGTATTTCTCATGCACATCATGTCTCTCTTAAAACGATATTTGCATACGTGTTTCGCGGCTCTATTTTAATTTTTTATGGGTACATATATTTGTTTTTTGCGGAAGAGTATTATAAATGTCCATTAAAATCAAAACTAAAATGCTAAAATTATATATACATTTAAATATTAACTGTAAATTATATATATTCCCATATGTTACTTTGGTTCCAAAATTCCACAAATCACCTCTCAGTTTTAGAAAGGTAACTTGTGGACATAATACATTTACCATTACTGCTAGTATATACTTGCTAAACTGTTTAAATTGAATTAATGAATCTCTTAAATTTAAGAAGTCAGGATATTTCATTCTGGACAATAGTTATGATTTAGTTAATCACCTTAGCAAGCCTCCACATATTCTTGGTTTCCATACCTTTGATTTTCAAGACCTATTTAATAATATTGATATTAAAGATTTATATAAAGTTATTCTCTCTCTTTATCATGATTATCTCTCTTCCAATATTGTCCCATTTAAAGTCAAAAACTTCCCTATGCTACTGCACTTTGTGTTATACAACAATTATATTCCTAGGTGATAACATATATTTACAAATATCTGGTGTATCTCGAGGGGACTGAAGTAGTAGTATTCTAGGTAACTTACATTTTTATTATTATGAATGCCATTTTTTCTCTAATTCATATATTATACATAGATATATTGACGACTTAATTTGTATTATCATTGATGATTTCTATCCAATTAATATTGATTATTATCCCTCTAACCTAGAATTAATCCCTAATAATCCTAGTGTTAGTCAAATTGTAAATTATTTGGACCTAAATTTAGGTACCCTCCATAATCATGTTATTACCAGTTTATGATAGAAAAGATTCTGATAAATTCACTATCATTAAGGGGACGGTAGACGTTGAAATGTTTATTTATTTATTGACTTTGAAGCATGAAAATTTGTATAAATATTCCTCTTAACATTACTATATGAAATACCATTCAATTTTTTTCAATTTTGTTATAATTTTGTATTTTTTTTAAAATTTAATTAACTGCTGCAGCAGGTGTAATGTTTCTGTCGATGATTTCCATGGACGCCAATGCCTGCAAAGTGGAATCGAACTGTTTGGGAAAGGATATGTCAAATATCTGTCCTTTTGGGAGGTTCTTCGGTTGGGATGAACGCTGTCCAACCCGTAAGCAAAAGGTTAAATGTGTAAAATAATGTTATATATTAAAAAAATAACTTTTTTTAGTCGATTTTTGCTCATTTCAACGTCCACTGTCCCTTTAAGCTGTTATCATATCGATCTTGTAATTATATTCAATTGTTTAGAAACATCATTTTAAACCAGCTATTTTGAATACATCGACTTTCTGTTCCTCAGTTTTACTATCTCCACATCAATAATCATAAACGCATTTGTCAAAATTACCACTATCTGAAAGTATTTGTAAATAATATTATTAATAATTTCAAATACACCGCGTCGTAATTTTACAATTGCATTATATATCCTTGATTGAATAACTCATTTTTGTGAATTTCACGCATTCTTATCACTTAAATTTCCACTAGGCCTGAGCCTGATACAGTTCGCTATTTTTGAAAGACTACATTCAACTTGTCCTGAGCCCTATACTGATTACTATATTTGAAAGTCTTCATTCAAAATAAAATTGTTCACGTTCAATAGTATATTCATTCCGGTATCCACTCGCTTTAACGAAGAAATGTAAAATTATTTGTCGCATATTCCCCTGCAAACATTTCGACTCACCCCTGGTGACTATACCTGTAAGTTTATATTTCTGGTTTTTAATTCATTTGGTTTTCATTATTTATTCTTCCAATAGCCGGTAGACTGTTCCATAATCAAATAATATAGCCATTGACAGAAAGTGGCTATTCTATCAGTTTTAATCCCAATTGTATGGCTGTCCTAACGATATTGCAATTTCAAACTAACCTCCATTTGTTATGTAATTTCCACTGTCGCCATGTTATACATGCCTTAATCTTTAATCTTGAGTTAATTATTATTGCATTTTCCCATTTTTGCCGTATTTGCCTTTTTAACACTTTACAGAACAGTTGAAAAGTGTTTATGACTTTGTTCATTCTCTCTGTCTGTCTGTCAGGACGGTAACTGCTGTAAAACTGATGTTATCAAAATTAAATTTTAGTATGTTGTTCAGACGGCCTGTGGGATCTATTGAAATATAAATGAATAATATCACCCAAAAGAGTTTTGGATTGAACCCGGGTTGAAAAAATGAAATACATTGAACCCTATGGGACCTCATTTTTCAAACATTTTATAAGCGGATTTAAAATTCACAAATTACTTTGAAAGGTTTAGGAAATATTCAAATTATCCCATAAATTATATAAAAAAAAATTCAGCAAAATACAGGGTGATTCAAAAGTTCGGAGCAAAAGTAAAACGCTATAAAAATATCTATGGGTGCGAGAGACATGCGGTTTGCAGATTAATATTCACTGTAGAGGGGGATTTTGTATGGCATGAAAAAAATAGTTCAAAATCTCGACACTAGGGGTGCTGCTGCAGATAAAGCCATGAAAGTGCCTTATGCATATCGCTCACGGAACGCTAAAATAGGATCAGACAAAATCATTATTGAATACCATCCCACACGGCACGTCAAGTGATGGAGTTGTTACGGTCAATGTTTGGCGCCGATCGCCTACTGAGAAGGCATAGCGCTGAGCAGACTGAGCATGCATGAATGACCTGAGAGATCCCCAGATCTCACATCCTGTGATTTCTGGTTGTGGGGATACCTAAACTCACGGGTCTATAGAGGAAATCCCCAGTCCCTACCAGCACTGAAAGACGCCTTACGGCAGGAGGTAGCAGCCATTCTCGTCGTTGATTTGCTGTATCAGCCGTAATACCGCGACTGCATTCAGTACAGAAATGTGGTGGTGGACACATTAAGCACTTGCAGCTGTAAATCATGCTGAAATGAAATATCTCATTTCATAACTATTACCCCGCATTGTTTTCTTTGCAGAAGCACCCCCTAGTGTCGAGATTTTAAAATTTTTTTTCATGCCATATAAAATCCCCCACCACGGTGCATATTAATCTGCAAACCGCAGGTCTCTCTGACACATAGATATTTTTTATAGCGTTTTACTTTTGCTCCGAACTTTTGAATCACCCTGTATATTCGTAGTTTATTAATAAAAATTAAAATAATAATTACATCTTTTATATGAATATATGAAGAGATTACGTGACCCAGTCCAAAATAAAATATTTCATCCATTTTGTTGTTGTTGAGACCCATACCGTCCGACCTACCAGAAAAGTGTAAGGTAACTGTTTGGACGGCCGGGAAGTGCCACACAATTTAGACCGGAACTAAATGGGGGAGGCATCCACAGGGACCGTACCCTCCTTCCCCTACCACCAACCTCTCGGAGGGACATACGGACCCACATGTTTAACGTGATCGTACTCCCTATGAACACGGCGGCAGTAGTGGCAGCATGCAAATCCAGCGCGCAAACCACCGGGCTATCGCGCCTGAAATGTGCCAACAGCACGCAGTGTCCCCAGGGTGTCACCCACCCAAGTACTAACCGCGCCCGATGCTGTTTGACTTCGGTGACCTAACGAGAACCGGTATTATACGCACGCTAGGGCCGTTGGCAAGGCATTCATCTTGTGTCAAATTCGTGATTTTTAAAGTTTTTTTTATTTCATATTTAATATTGTATCCGTCCTAAAACCGCTTTATTTTTACTTAAATTCTGTACATCTACATACTGAAGCAACGTAATTACAATATATTTGAGTTTAAATAATCATCCAACTTTGATTTCTTCTACAACGAAGCTTAATTTTCACTATGGGGGTCACAACAACAAGGGGTCACAATTCCCCTTGGCCACATAATATTTTTCCTGTTGGCACTTTCCCATCTTGTTCTTTTGACATTCTTATATATATATATATATATATATATATATATATATATATATATATATATATATATATATATATATATATATATATATATATATATATATATATATGTATGTATGTATGTATGTATATATATATATATATATATATATATATATATATATATATATATATATATATATATATATATATATATATATATATATATATATATTTAGTAGGGGGCGTTTTCAAACCGTTTTACTATTTCCAAAGTTTTGTTTTCAATTGTTTATTGTATATTATTTTTATTCCAGGAAGTTGCTGACGATCAAATGAATGTACAGTTAAATGCACTGATTGTTAAATTATTTAAATAACTGCAGTTCAAGTGTCAATCATGTACGTTAAAATGGTGAATAATAAATATATTTTCACAAGCGCATTGAGAATATAATATTTCTTTTACACAACCTCAGGAGTAAACAGATTTGAATTCCAAAATGTGAAGACATCTCCGAATTCGAAAAGTGTGGAAATTGTTGTGCTATGAATATTGTATGCATGGTAAAATAAGCATTAAATATGCAACAGACGGTCTTGTATAATTTCTAAATATACCACCGTTTCTTCTGTATGGTGAAAAGTGTCTTCAAAAACAAAAATATAATGTTTTAGTCGATATCTAATTATGAGACACAATTTTGGAGACTGATATGCAGTTTTAAATGAAATAATTATGCATGTCGTTTTGTACAATTAGAACTCAATTTAATGGATTCAGAAAGAGAAAATAAAGTTGAGCCATTCTGTCCTTAAGCCGGTACGTAAAGTCTTAATGTTAAACATCGTTTTAACAAGCCTGTAGGTAAGGTCTTGTTTAAATGACGTTTAACATGTATATAAAATTTCGTCCAGTAAAATAATGTGACTCATCTGGAGAGTCAAAAGCTGAAAATAAAGAGAAAGGCCAAACGGATGAAATACGGAAGATGAGTTAATTTAGCTTTAAAAATTAGGCTTAAAAATAGGCTTAAAACCAATTGCCGTAATTGTTATAATCGAGTCAAAAATGTAATTTCGATAAAATTTATATCATACACATTTCGTTATTACTTAAATCGAAAAGATTTAATGCCAATCTTTGCTGCATAGACACATAGGATTTAAATCCGTTACTAAGCGACATGATATCATTTTCTTCAAAAATAGGCTTAAGTAGCAATAGAAATATCATCTGTATAATACTATATCTATGGGAGGTTCGTGTCTTACTAATATCTCGATAACTCTTGGTCCTAGTGCGAGAGGTGTGGTTGGGTCAGAAATCTTCTTAGGCTTCAATCATGCAGATTGGTTTATTAGGTGCCAATGAAGAAGTGTTGCTGCATCGGCTTGAGGAACAACCGATAGTGATACGGAGGACGTATCTGGACCTCAGGCGAAATGGTGTGGCAACAAGCAGAGCAAGTTCAGCATATATTCAGTTAATTAAGAATGACAGTAGAAGAATGTTGTTTAAGAAATTGAATGCGATGATGTCCTAGAAGGTGTAAATATTTTCTGTCTGAATTCAGACTATGAGCGTCCAAGAGCGTTGTGACTAGAATGACAGTCAAAAAAGTTCAAGATTGTGCGTTTTAAAAATTGGAGGCAATGATCGCCCAAGAATATGCTTTCAAAGTCAATTGGGGTGCAAAATGTCCAAGAACACAATCAGAGATATATCCCTTTCCGGACGGCGGCATTCCGGAACTTCCGCGGCCCAAAAGACGGAGCGCTTCGCTTCCGAACTGTTCCCAAAGGACGCGCGCTAAACCTAACTCTCGAAAAAAATTCACTAAAAATCACCTATTCAACACAGAAATCTACTTTTTTTCAGGAATAAAAGAAATATTTATTTTCTATTTGATGTATATTTTTCATACAAATCTGAATACAAAATACTCGTTAGTTGCTCCCATTCTTTTATCCGAAATAAACGAATAATTTCACTGCCTCTAAAACCCAAACAAAAAAAAAACTCTTATATTCTTATGATTCACCAACGAAATTATAACGCTGAAATAAAAACAAAACCCGAAACTCAATTATAAAATTGTTGATGCTGCTAAAATTGCTCTGTCTGTTTATATTACAAAATCATGTTTCACTGCTCCAAATGGAGAAATAATTCATTGGATCCTCCTTATGCCAAGGTCTGCAAAATACATTGAAGTTAGTTCCACAGACATTTAACACAATCTAGTAGACACACTAAAAAGTTCCACCTGAAGACACGCATGCGTGCCACTCGCCGTTTACGGTAAAGTTTCCTCCGTCACGAGTGCGTGCCGTCCGTCCTTAAATGCAAGTTTGCAGCCGACACGCGGGCGTGCCAATCGTCCCTAAAGGGATATACAAATCTGCATTATACAATATGTCAAAAATATGATTTTGGAAAAGTATTATAAATCCTGATATCACACCTTGAAACTCAAAACATTGACTCCTATTTAAGCGGGGCCTTTCTATAGTTACTCACAAAATTTCATGAAATTCGGTGCAGCCGTTCTCCTGTGTGGCTGAGAGAAACACACACACATACTGTCAGACAGATAACCAATTTTATTTATATAGTTAATACAATGCCTTTTAATTTTATATACTATAAATAAAACACCGTGATAGAATGATAAATTATTTGCTCCATCTTAAGAAACATTTTCGAAATCGGATTCAGATTCATTTCAGAAAAGAATTTCACAAATTTTACTGATCCACTTTTAATGGTATTTTTTGAAAACTTAAATTAGCTTTTATTACAAGCTTTCTTCTCGTTTAAAATGGCTTCAGCTATATTAAAAATAAATTCCGTAATATAAATTCTTTCAATGGGAGTTATAATGGTTTTTATTATTATTATTGCCTAATAAAATGACAGCCCTGCCAAGCGTATTAAATGGCCAATGGTATTTTATGAAATTCAATAAGCATTTGCAAGAAGAGAAATTTGGTCTTAAAACAAAATTAATTATTTCAATCGATATCAATATACGTAAACAGAAACTGGATTGAAGATGATGCTTTAGCAAAAATAAAACATTCTATTTAAATTCAACTGACTGAGAATGAGATGTACTTCAAATATTTCGTTCTGACTCTCCCTAAATATTTGTATAGGGAAAATATATTAGATTGGAAACAAAATTGGAATTTCAGTTTTCGATGAAACTGGAATTCTAATAGAAATGTGCTAAATTCTGAACTTTAGATATTTTACTACCAAGCACTGTCTCAACATGCTTAAGATTGCAAAAATCGTTCTAAATGCCATTTATATCATTTCAACATTATCACACACAAATACGTACTCACAGACGTACGTACGTATGATGTAATGTTTTTACGTATTCACAGACGTTACCATGGACGCCCATAGTACTTCTCACAGGAAGTGACAAACTCAAGGTTAAGACATACAACATCTACTAGGTTGGTGTTTGCATTTGTGACTTTAAGGTACAAGAGGAGGAGTGGGATAGACTAGAGCTTAATGCACAGAGATTGCACTCGGAGGATCCGAGTTCGATTCCAGTTTATACTCAAATTATATTCGGGTTTACGGGAAGTACGAGCACTTTAAATGTGTGGTTCCGAAAGTCATTCCGAGAGATTGGTGGCCTGGAGAGAAGGTCACGGCTTAGGTGTATATCACTTCCAATTTATTCTGGTTTAAATTGGGTGCTACTGTCCCGGTCGTCTAAACAGGTACTTTACTCCTTCTAGTAGCCGGCCATCCATACTGCTACTCTATGTCCTCGGATGAGTCGAGTGGCCTGGGCTTTCGACACCTTCTAGTAGGTCTGACGCTCTGAGTGGAAAGAAAGTAAGAATGTGCAGAAGGGGATAAGGGTTTCCCCTTGTCCTTGCCTATGGGCACTCATGAACGTTATCTGAAAATTGTTCAATACGAGTTCCAAATCGATTTCCAATTCAGGTTTTGATTCAAGTATGGTTCAACTGGGCCAATTGTCCAAAACTTTGAACCCATCAAAATATCTTTGAAATAAAACCTCTGAAACTATCAGAATACTGTGCAATGCCTTAAGTTGAGGCTCTTGCTAATCAGAATGGGAAAACACTTTTATAGTCAGCCATTCTTATTACTTCATTATACGGTTACCGTATTTGAACACTCGCGGCATGATTATCAGATAGAGTGATGTATCGCCAATTTGGCAAATTTTCGAAGGTCCGAGAACTTTCTCAAAACAATGAATATTCTCGGAGACACCATCCTCATCTTGAAGTTTCTACGGAGAGTATGTAAAAAAGAGACATCGCCCAGCTGTAGTGCAATTGGCATGATATCAGCTACATTTAACGGTGAGCTACGTGCATGTTTTCAGAATGGTATCTACTCTTTAGTGAAGTGAATGAAACATTGAATAGCTGTCGAAAAATACGAAAGTCATGTTGAAGTTGGCTATGTTCAGAAGTCAAGCCCGGTCGGACTGTTTAGTCAGCATTAGCGAACTGAATTCCTAAAAAGGATCCATTTTGTGATGTTTCAATCGCCCGATCGCCTCGGGGTCGTCCTTTCTGAAAACGGCCATAGTAAAATAAAATCGATTCGAATAAAATTGTGTACATTTCTTAAAATAATTATGTTTTAGGTCTTGAGGAAGCTCCGAGTTTTAAATTCCGATTTATATACCGATATATCTGCGGTTAAATGTCAGAAAATATTAAATCTATGGAGATAAACGCATTTAAAAATGTTCGCTCGCCAAAAAAGAGTTTTCCCATTTGTTTTGTATGATTATTACTTGATTATCTTACACATTAATTATTTAGTATTGGGCGGTGTGCCAGATTGGACGACTTTTCGAAAAATCAAAATAACTAATATACTGCGAGATACGAGACATTTCTACAAGGAGTATATAAAAAGAAGAACATATGTTTCTACCGAGAGTATATAAAAAGTCATAGTTGGAGAGCGGTTGACGTGATACGAGCTACATTGAGTGTGATTTTTGTTAATGTTTCAAGAACAGTATTTGCTGTTTTGTGAAATGACTGGAGCATTGAATGGCTGTTTTACTGTATTTGACAGTTGCTGAGTGATTTTATGAGAGCTATTTGCTCCTGTTTACGCTGTAAAATTACGTGTTAGTTATCCAGAAATGTGGACTCATTATTGTATCCTGAGCGTACATCCGCGATTCTAGAGTACACGTCGCAGCAACACTTCCCTTAATACAGTACGGTCGGCCATACCCATATACGGTCAGTCATTTTGATTTTCCTGAATAAGATGTATCTACAAGCAGACCCAACCCAATGCTTCTATATTCTAAATGACTCGAACACCCATCCCATCCATTGATATGAAAAGTAACACTTAAAACGGTAAGTTGAAGTAGCCACTTCTAATTACGAATGCAATTGCTTAACGCATCGATTTAAAGACAAACATTTATCGAAATCCGCAGACGATGTGCTGGTATCGATTCGTTATGGGACTCGGTTGCCGTTTAATGAAATACTCCGGATTTAGTGGGGTAAACCGAACTCACTACACAGATAATGTATTCCTTTTAGATAGCTTTGCATTTATCGGCAGATTTGGAAACTGTCATTTCGAAGTTAAATGAGTTTACAAATGGGCCTTCTAGATTAAAAACGCTGAACGGCATTTTACTTCATTAGTTTAATCAGGTTGAATGTTCTTAAAACGGTTTTCTTTACTTTCAAGATTATATTTAATATTTTACAACATAGTTGAAAAGTGTTTATGACTTTCTTCGGTCTGTCTGTGTGGCCGTTCGCACGATAACTGCCGTAAAAATAACTTTAATATAATGAAATATCAGTATGTTGTTCAGACGATCTGTGAGGAATATGGGAACGTAAATGAATAATATCAACCAATTAGTCTTGGATGGAACCCGGGTTGTTGTTGTTGAAACCCAGACCGTCCGACCTACCAGAAAGGTGTAAGGTAACTGGGGAATGGAACCCGGGTTGAAAAAGTGAAATACATTGAAACCAATGGGACATCATTTTTAACACTTTACAACATAGTTGAAAGTGTTTATGACTTTGTTCATTTTGTCTGTCTGTCCGTTAGCACGATAACTGCCGTAAAAATGGCTTTATCAAAATGAAATTTTAGTATGTTTTTTAGACGGTCTGTGGGACCTATGGGAATATAAATGAAATAGCACCCAATTAGTTTTTCATTGAACGCGGGTTAAAAAAATGAAATACATTAAAGCCTATGGGACCTAATTTTTCAAACATTTTTTAAGCGAATTTAAAATTCCCAAATTGCTTCGAAAATTTTAGAAAATATTCAAATTATCCCATATAATATATAAAAAAAATTTAGTGAAATATGTTAGGCAGTTCTTTAATTAAAAATTATTTAATATTGGGAGAAAAACAAATTCAATTAAATTCTGACTCTCGTTATATCCTCCAGAAAGAAAAAAGGAATATATTATATAATAAATATCTTTCCAAGAGTTTAATTATTTTACATATGAGAACGGTTTCACATTTTAAAATAAATATGGTGATAACAATTTTTTAATTTTTAAATAAATAAATTATTATAGTAATGTGATGAATGAAACGATTAGAAAAATGTTTAAGATTGAAATGCTGTTTTTATATAGAGGCGATTTATATTTCGATGACATCATTTGAACAAAGTTCATTTGTGTCCGATGAAGTTTTCAAATATAATAAATTATTATAGTGTTATGATAATTTTAAAAATATTACCGAGGAATGTATCGCATTTTAGAGATTTTAAACCAGGCAATTTATATTTCAATGCCGTCATTTGAATGAAGTTCAGTTTCTTCGATGAAGATTTCAAATATAATAAATTAATGTAGGATTGTGATAATTTAAAAAATATTACCGAGGAATGTATTGACTTTAGAGATGTTTGTATAAAATTGCATTGAAGTTAGAAAGTGCTTCATAATCAATGCTTTATGCATGATTGATCTTTCTTCTTCAAACATATTTTCAGTGAAGTTAAAACTCGCAAATTGCTTTGGAAATTTTAAGAAATATTAAAAATATTCCATGAAATATATAAAAAAAATTTCAGCGAAAGATATGTGTTAGTTTTTAAATAAAAGTTAAAATATTAATGACACCCATATTCTATGAACAGATCACCTGATCCACTTAGGGGGGTTTAAAATAGGGCATCCATCTAATTTACAAGTATCAAAATCGTGATACTTAAAGTTCTTTAAAATTTATATTGCCTGTTGCGTCCGTCCTAAAACCGCTTTATTTTTGCGTTATTTCTGTGCATCTATATTCTGCGCCGACTCAATGACACAATTTTTAAATTTAACTGATCATCAAACTTTGACTATTTCAACAACTAATCCTAAAGTTAACATATGCAGAATGTAAACAAATGAACCTATGAGTTGTATATGAGATGCTAAATGTTTTTAACGCTAAATTATTGGCTCTGGAGTCTGGAATTTAGGTGAAATGAATGAAATATTCATTGATTTTACATAGATAATCAGACCATTTTCAAACATTGTATTTTTCGATAAAATTTTAAAATTCGATTAGGAAGATACTTTTAACGCCATGGTTTTAAGTTTTCAAATATAATAAATTATTGTAGTACTGTGATAATTTTAAAAATATCACACTAGATTGTATCACATTCTAGAAATGTTTAAACAAAACTGCATTGCTGTTGGAAAGTGTTTCATAATCAATGTTTTATGCATGATTGATCTTTCTTGTTTTCTTTTTATTTCCTCTAAAATATATTGTGATGTTTAGGGAAAGTATTGAAATCGTGTTGAACAACGCAACTCCAGATTTCGACGAATATTCACGTTTTGCGATCTCTTGAGACCGAAACATATATTTTAGCACGACGTATATGTGTCTGTCTGTGCAATGTATGTATCCACACTAACAACAACAACAAAATATATATATATATATATATATATATATATATATATATATATATATATATATATATATATATATATATATATATATATATATATATGTATATACATATATATATATATATGTGTGTATGTATATAAACGTCATTAAAATTTGTAAACATACATGGTTTCGGAAATGCTTTAAATGGCTTTTACTATTTTATATTCCTTTTCATGTATGATATCCTCAAAATATTTTGGGGGCCAGGAAGGGCCAAGCTCTATGAGTTGTTTTATCAGTTTGAGTCTTTTCAGCCTATTTATGCATTTACACCATGTATGTTAATACAGGGAACAGGGGGGGGGTTAGTACCTGTATTACGTATATGATTTATAACACATTTAAATACCTATTTCATTATTGGGTGCATTTACAAACTTATATCGTTACCAGGGTTTCACTACATGAAATCACAATTTCAGTTGTTTACCTTATATATATAGAACGAGGGATATTTTATACCCATTTATTACCTGTTTTATTTATAAAATAATTTTTCTCAAACCTAACGTTGAGTCTATTTTATTTTTATTTTTATTTTTACATATGCTCTTCAGTCAAAATTTTTCCATAAAAGACTGGTATTTAAAATACAAGTAATTAATAGTATTATATATATATATATATATATATATATATATATATATATATATATATATATATATATATATATATATACATATTGTGTAACTTGAAATTCATTCAAAACTGTATAATAATTAACAGTTTAATACACTAACAGTGTTTGCCATTTAAGTATCCAATAATCTGTACTTTATTACTAAAATACATGGGAAGTTTGGAACGCATTTTGCGACCCTTTTACGTTCCATATTTGACTTCGATAACGATTTGGAACGAACCAACAAGGCTCCCTCAGCGAAAATTCATTAACACTTTCGTCTCAAATGATTTACAAGTATTGGAAACCTCGGGGTGTTGTGTACGAATTCAGAACTGATTATCTGACTAGTTGAAAGAATACCTGCAAATGGATTTTAACCTTGAGGAATGGTGGGAATCGCAAAATAAGCTTCATCCATGTCCATATTTTAGTTATTTATCGATTCGTGTATCTAATTATCTGTTCAAAAAATAAATTACCATTTAAAATTTAGGTGTACGAAACGGCTTATACATGAGGAGCTGTTGTTTTATAAATGCAAAGAAATACCTGACAAAAAAGTTAAAACAGCCGAAAAACGTGAGAAAATTCCCTTAAGAGTTTCAGAGCCGTAAGCTTCAGATTGGATAGATATCATCCTCTAAACTCAAACGTATGTTTTCAATTTCCCTATATACATAGTATAATATATAATAAAAGTACTGGGATGGGATCAAAATACGGAGTTTTCGATGGAAGAGCATGTTTCAAGCATCTATGAACTCGAATCCATCGTTTTTAAGATAACGTCTATATATGCAGCGAAAGTTAAAGTGAACAAATTTCACAATAGTAAATAGTTTTTCTTTCCCATCAATACATGGTAATGTATAGGAATAGTATTGTAATCGTGTCGAAAATCGCAACACGAGTTTTCGCGGGTCTACACGTTTTGGGACCTCTAGAATAAGAAAAAACAGTTTTTAGTGTTACGTCTGTGTACGTGTCTGTGTGTGTATGTGTCTGTGCAATGCATGTATCCACTCTAACTCAAATACAAATAGACCGAATTTCACAAAATTTGATAGGTAAGTTTCTTGTGTGCGACCCTGATCCTAATTAGATTTTAGTGCGATTCGGGATAAAATAACCTGCCATTTTTTTCGAAATTGCCTGCAAAAATTATCTGTATCCACTCTAGCTGAAGCACTAATACATCAAATTTCACAAAATTTAATAGATAAGTCACTTGTGGGTGGCCTTGGTACTGATTAGGTTTTGGTACGATTTGAAAAAAGAAACCTGCCTTTTTTGCGAAATGGCCTACTAAAATCGTGAAATTCTTAAATAAAAAACTACGTATTATCAAATATATCAATTAAATGTTTATTTTATACGTAGGTTTTAGCGATGAAAAGAATAATCTCAACCCCATTACAGTAGGACTAGCCGTTATCGAGATATTTTAGATTTTCGCAATTTCGCTACGTCATTTCTGAAAATAAATCCACTTACCAATTGATGACGAAAATTAAATTAAAATTGCAAAATTTAATGTAATTTTACATTATTATGTGTGTTATTTTGTGTCATTAAGCTCAAAATAATGAATTATAGAAGAAATCAAGAGAACGTGAATATGAGCCTGCAGAGAAAGTCGTGTGCTGCCCACATCTGATATTTACTTTCCCCACGACACATGGCAATATAAAGGGAAAGTGTTGGCATCGTAGCAAAAATTACTTAGAGCTTGTTCTGGTGTTGTTCAGATTTCGTTGCGATTCAGGAAAATTTTGTTTACAAATTGGCCTGCATTTTATTTTATTTTGCATTTTATTTAAATTTTATTTACAAATTAACCAGCATTTTATTTACAAAATGACCCACAAAACTGATTAATATCTAAAATAAAACACTTCTTAAATGCAGTCATTAAATGCTTGTTTTATACGTCAATTTTGACAATGAAAAGAATAAGAACTCCACCATTTCTTTAGGACTAGCCGTTCTCGAGATATTTGAGTGTTTTTGTATTTTTGCTGCGTTGCCTTTGAAAATAAGTCCCGTTACCCAGTGAAAAGGAAAATGGAATTAAAAATGCAAATCCATTGTCGATTCAAATATTTATACAAGTTATTTTGTGTCATTAAACTCACGTTCATGAATCATTAAAGAAATGAAGTGAAAATGAATTTCAGTCATGTGCTACCCATGTCAGACTCTTTTCCTCTGGATAGGGGTCGTATAGAAAATAAAGTTTCGTATTTTATGACACTATCCATTTCGAAGCGGTCAAGTGTCGTAAATAAATTCTCCTCTGTCTGCCAGTTATTTTGGACGTTCTTCGTGAAGCATCCTGCATATCCAATAAGTCAGAAACGCTTCATTTGATCTGTATAATGTCCATTCGTAATGAATGTAGCGAATTCATAAATGCTCGCCTTTAAACATCCTCCATCAGTTAATGCCCCCGAATCGGAATTCAATTCATGTGTTTTGAATATTCGTGATTAAGTTTCCAGCCGGATCAGGTGTTCAGTTTCTGGGTTTATAGCTGGATGCCTTGTCAGAACATCTATCATTGTGACAGACTATTTGTATCCCATTTGACAAAGCGCGTGGAAGGAAGGATGTTTGCGAAATAGATTTGGGAAATTATTTTAATAAACCGTAGAGTTTATTCCCAGATAGTATCTAGTAATCGATAAGTAAAATGCATTTTGTGCAAAGGATAAGGAGACCTTTCGCAATGTGTATAAGCGCACATAGCGACACAATAGTTCGGCTCAAGTTTTCCTTGATATCAGGCAAATCAATGTTTGCTAACTATTGCAAAATGAAGATTGTAAATACAGTGATACATCGGATAGTCTGGACTCGGTCAGTTCGAATTCACTATAGTCCTATTTGAAAATTTTAAAACAAACTAAATTTCAATTGAGCAAAATAAAAGTAAATTCTAAAAAAATAGTGCACAAAATAATTTTTTATACATAAATGATCGTTTTTTTCCCTTTATACAGTCAAGTGTCTTTTTGTGCGGTTTTAAAACTATGTGATACGATACATATTTCAATTTTTTTCTGGAGTTCCCCGTTGTATATGTATGTATCTAGACACGGCGACGATGTAAACGCGGCATTATGATTCGGTGGTTCCCCTTGCAACATCTTAAGCGCAGGTTTCACATGGCATTAGACAGACATAGCGGCGACAGCTTGATGAGCATGGTGACACTGTCAGAGGATTGTTGATGGGGACAATTTCTGTCCTTAATGTGTAAGCTACGTGGAATAAGTAAGCAGTGGACGTATACATAGATGAACAGCGGGCTTATGAAGAAAGGGAGGACAACTTAGACAACGAAGATTGTGAAGAAGTGTATGAAGAGAAAAGGCAAAAAAAAGAAAAAAATGCAGACATCGATATTACATTTTTTAGAGAATAAAAAATGAATTACAAAAAATATTCATTTTTTAAAAAAATGTATAATAAAGACATTTGAATTTATTAATTGCGTTTTATATATTGAAAAACAAGTAGATTTTCTTTCATTTTTTATTTTTGCATGTATTTAGTTTTTCGATGAGTCCGGTTTCAAACAGTCCGAGATATTGGCGGAACCGACAACCTGGACTGTACAACCCAATAGTCTGGTAAATCTAAATCATGAGTTTTCGTGCAAATTAACAAATTTGGATATTGTGGATAAACAACAACACACATTGGATTCTTATTTTAACTCAATAGCAGTGAAAGTAAATGGGTTGCAGTTATAGGCCATCGTGAGTATATAAGCGAGTTCGTGAAAGTCGCTTGGCTATTTCAAGAAATATCGAGCTCACTGAGATAAAGCAAAATATATCTCAAGCTATATATCTCAAGAACGGCTTACGATAACTCATAAACCACGTCGTTTATTTTTGTCTTGTTTTACAAGTAGTTTACTCATTTAGAAGTGTGGAATAATATTTAATATATAAGATATTTTCCCATTTAAGGTTCACAACCTGAAATATATCCGAGTTATAGCATTCTATAGAAGGCTTAACTTTTGCACAAAAACGACGTCCATACATGCCATGGCAAAAAAATTTGCTATGTGCAATAACTTTGCAAACCTCTGCGGTAACAGACAATTTCATTCTTACCACACAGCTGGTATCCAATACCTTATAAATTCACCAGAGGACAAATCCATAATCGCAGAATACGTCTAACACACAAAAGTATCACGGAAATATAGTATGGGTACTCTATGAGGAGATAACATCATCCATTGGCCGGTTTCTCGGATTTTTAGGCTCTTCAGATCGGAATAACCGAACAAAAAGTATCATATCATACCGTACCATACCATAAATAACCGTACCATAATTTTTCGAATATCTTTTGATGCTGACAGATTTAGTTATACTAAGTAAATGCTATCCACTTTTAAGTCGGTATTCTACCCTACGTCAAATCTCAGCCGTGATCACACATTCCGATTCACAGAAGCTGCCTAGAAACGGGTTCTTAACTATGAACATTTCCAATACAGCCCGTACGGCTTAAGAGGAATTTATAAAGAATTTTATTACAACTATGTTACTATAGGATAGGATAGGATAGGAGAGGAGAAGAAATACCATTTTCCTTTTGAGAAATTTTCCATTGAATATTTAAGTATGTGAATAAAATTATGCAACTCATTTTAGAGTTAAAATAAAAGCGCTAATAGAGATAGAGTTTTGTTGTGCATTAACACAATTCGATGACCGGATAGAACAAACTTAAATTCAGACGAATTCAAATTCCCTTTATTAACAGTTTCCAACATAGTTGAAAAGTGTTTATGACTTTGTTCCTTCTCTTTGTCTGCCCGTTAGCACGATAATTGCTTTAAAAATGACTTTATCAGAGTGAAATTTTAGTATGTTGTTGAGACGGTTTGTGGCATTTATGGGAATGTAAATGAATAATGAAATACAATAGTAAAGAAAACATCACGGTGACTGTTGTAAAATTTGTTAACATCATTCTCGTGAATTTAGTTCGTTCCATTTACGAGAAAAATGCTCTGGGTTATGTATTTTGACGACTAACAATTCGTCAATAGTCATTTGTATATATGAAAAGTTATTTTATTTGGCGATCTAATTGGTGAATAATTTAGCAAACTTGGTGGATAATTTAGCAAAAATATCGCCACCTTGGTGATATTTCACTTCAAATTAACGAAAATATCGTTAATATTTTAACAAGAAAGATCAATCATGCTTAAAGCATTGATTATGAAACACTTTCCAACTTCAATGCAATTTTATTTAAACATGTCTAAAATGCAATACATTCCTCGGTAATATTTTAAAACTTATCACAATACTACATTAATTTATTATATTTGAAACCTTAAACCTTCATCGAAAAAAATTAACTTCATTCAAATGACGGCATTAAGTATAAATTGCCTGGTTTAAACATCTCTTAAATGTTATACATTCCTCGGTAATAATTTTAGAATTATCATAATACTACGATAATTTATTATATTTGAAAACTTCATCGAAAACAACTGAAATCCATTCAAATGACGTCATAAAAAAATAACACGCCTGGCTCTCTCTATAAAAGCAACATTTCATTCATAAATAATTCCCCCATTCATGTCATTCATCACAATACTATAACAATTTATTTTATTTAAAAATTAGACCATTGAGCTGCAAGTAAGTAAAATATCGTCCTTCTCTTTCTAAAATCAATGAATTCATATCAGCTAAGCAGACTCCATGGACTAAATGATTTTGTGTTAAAGAATTACAGCGATTCTAATACAACTCATTCTACATATTTTGCTGTTTACATTTTACATAGGTGAAAAATAGGCTTAATAGTAGAAATAATCAAATTTAGAAGAGCATTTAAACTGAAATATATTGTCATTGCGTTGTTTCAGTATGTAGATGCACAGAATTTAGGCAAAAATAAAGTAATTTTAGGACGGATACAACACTCAATATGAATTAAAAAGAACTTTAAAAATCACGATTTTGACACAAGATGGATGCCATATATCATTTTGAAGTGGGTCATGTGATCGTTTCATATCATGGACACGTGATCGCTTAATATAAGAGGTGTTATTATTATTTTAATTTTTATTTAAAAAACAACTGAATATATTTCGCTGAATTTTTTTTTATATATTTTATCGAACAATTTGAATATTGTCTAAAATTTTCGAAGCAATTTGTGAATTTTAAATCCGCTTAAAAAATGCTTGAAAAATTAGGTCCCATAGGGCTCAATGTATTCCATTTTTTCAACCCGGGTTCAATCCAAAACTAATTGGGTGATATTATTCATTTATATTCCCATAGGTCTTATAGACCGTCTGAACAACATACTAAAATTTCATTTTGATTAAGTCATTTTTACGGCAGTTATCGTGCTAACGGACAGACAGACAGACAGACAGACAGAATGAACAAAGTCATAAACACTTTTCAACTTTGTTGTAAAGTGTTAAAAAAATGACGCTCAATTACGGAAAATGATGTTTATTTACAAATGCATGAATTTTATTAATTATATATATTTTAATAATATATATATGAATTTTAAAAGTAGATATTTGAATTTTAATAATATATATTTAAATTTTAATGGTATATATTTGAATTGTAATAGTACATTTTTTAATTATATGTACGAATGATGTCAATGTAAGCCGCTAAAACTAACACGCATTGCCATAATTTAAATTATCTGATAGAAAGCGTTAAAAATAAAGATTATAAATATATTTTCTACGACTATGTGAATATGCGTTATGGACGTATTATATTTCATAAATTAACCTCGTTAGTTTGGAGAGAAATCGGCCGTTCTCGAGATATTAGATATTTTGTTATCTTTGCAATACATAGTGCGTCAGATGTACTAAGGGACTGAAAACAAATTGCGTCTACTACAAATTGAAACGACGACGATTCATTTGTTTTCGAAAAATAATATTAAATTACTAGAAAAATTAATTCGAAAAATAATAATAAATTACTCCTGCTTTTTTTAAGGAAGTCTTGCAAGTCACTTACTGCAAAACTAATTTTTTATAGCTTTCTCACAGAATCAAAACAGTAACAATTTATTGAAAAAGTCTTGCATTGAGCGAATTTTGCTTTGTATGGTAATAAAATAATATGATGTGGGTAGCACCTGACTTTCCCTGCAGACTCATATTCACGTTCTCTTTATTTTTTAAGTAATTCATTAAATTGAGTTCAATTACATAAATTAACACCCACAAATATTTAAAATTACAGTGAATGTGCACTTTTAATTCAATTTTTGTTTTCATTGGTATCTGGGCTTAGTTTTGAAAGTGGCACAGCAAAAATTCGAAAAAAATAGAATAATGGAGTTGGTTTTTTTCTTTCATCAAAAATTACGTATAAAACAAGAATTCAATAGATACAGTTCAGCAGTCTTTTATTTTAGATTTTGACGTTTTCTGCGGGTTATTTCGAAAAAGAAAGTCAGGTTTTTTTTTCCGAATCATACCAATACCTAATCAGAACAAGGGTAACCCACAGGTGACTTATCTACTAAATATTGTGAAATTTAACCAATTTGTTTTTTAGATAGAGTGGAAACAGTAATTTTTCCTTGTCATTTCGCAAAAAAGCAGGATCTTTCATCCCTAATAGTACCAAAATCTTATCAGTCTAAAGGTAACCCACACGTGTCTTATAAAATTTTATGAAATTCAGTCAATTTGTCTGAATTAGAGTGGATGCATACATTACACACACACGCACTCTAACTAACTAACTAACTAAAAATAGAGTTTTCGTGTTCTATAGGTCTCAAAAATTGCCGATCCGTCGAAAACTCGAGTTGTGATTTTCGACATGATTCCAATACTTTCCCTGTACATTACCATGTATTGAATGTAAATAAATAATAATATACAACAACCTTTAGACGAAAAAAAAAACTTTGTATGCAATTGGAATATAATTTAGAACACAGTTTCTCAACCTTGCATTACCCATGGTCCAAATCTAAATTATAATTACCACTGTGCTCCCCCCCCCTCTCAATTCTATACCTTAAAACTATTCAGTTTAGAATACAATGTGGAATTGAATAGGACGCAAACGGTTTTGGTTTTGATCTGTGGGGAAAGTATTATACCCATAATCGCCAAAAGTGAAACTCTGTCGTACGTAGAGGTACGTGTTAACCTATGCAGCAGGGACTGTATAACAACAAGAGCAAACTGACCGAATTTCCCAGGTCCATGAAATCGATTTTTTTTGTTAGAAAAGAAAGTACGTTCAGCTACCAAATTAGAACGGAAATTCACTTAAAGGTGCAAATCCAGTGTCATTTCAAATAATAATGGGTGTTATTTTTTGCCATTCCACTCAATTCAATGAATTATTAAAGAAATTAAGAGAAAATCATGTACTGTCCACATAAGGAATTTTACTTTCCCTGCAACATACGGTAATGTATAGGGGCAGGATTGGAATCACACCGAAAATCGCAACTCGAGTTTTTGGCGGATTTACATATTTTGAGACCTCTAGAACACGAAAAACCACTTTTAGTGTGACGCCTGTGTGTCTGTGTGTGCGTCTGTCTGGCTCCCTGTGTAATGTATGTATCCACTCTAACTGAAAAACTAATGTACCAAGTTTCATAAAATTTGGCAATTAAGTTACTTGTGAGTGAACCTGGTGTTGATTAGATTTTGATGCTATTCGGTAAAACATAACCTACCTTCTTTTACGAAATGGCCCGCAACAATTGTCAATAAAAGACTATATATGCTTAAATGTATTCATTAAATGCTTATTTTATACATAATATTTCACGAATAAAGGAATAAGACCAACCTTTTTGCACTAGGACTAACCGAGATATATGAGCTCTTTCGCATTTTTGTTACGTGGCTTTTGAAAAAATGTCCTCCATTACCGAATAAATACAAAACTTTAATAAAAAGTGTAAATTTAGAATTATTTTGTGAAATTAAACTCAATTTAAGAAATGAAGTGAAAATTAATTTGAGTCTGAAGTAAAAGTCATGTCATACCCACATCAGATTTCATGATTTCATTCACTTTGAAAATATGTTCCGTTACCCAATGAAAATTAAAACTGAATTAAAAGTGCCCATTCAGTGACATTTCAAATAATAATGCGTGTTGCTTTGTGCCTACAAACTCAATTGAATGAATTATTAAAAAAATAAAGAGACAATTAACTACAGGTAACGCCATGTACTGCCCCCATCAGATTTTAGCTGTATTTTCCTTTTACTCCTAAAGTGCCTCTTCTCCAGCCATTCATCATTGTTAAACCATTGGGTTCATTGTAATGTCGACAGGATAAATCGTTGCAAATACGCGACGAGTGAAAAATGGACGCTATATAAAAAATAAATTGTGCGGGAAAAAGGAAAGTCAAACACGTTTCTAGATCCGTTGCCTTATTGACAGATTATGAGAACTGCGCAAAAGATATGGGCTTCGTCTTTGTTTAACAAGTAGTGCTATTATCTGAACTGCTTCCGTTCAGAACGAAGTTGTTTAGAAAATATATGTTGTCAGAGGTTGAATCGATTGATAATCGATATTTCTGAAATTATGGCCAACTATGAATGGGTTCAATCAAACTTTCGATCAGATAAGATTGTGGGAAAGTTTATAAAGACGAAATGCTGGCTATGATAAGCCACTTTTTTGCTTTTGCAAACTATTGTATATATTACTACACATAAATCACTTTGTTATAGTAACAATGGAGGACAAATATTTATGCATATGTTTTAGCAATATTTAAGCAATATATATATTTAAGCAATATAGGACCAACATGCATATATTAAGCAATATAGGACCAAAATGCAGCGTGTTAAATCATGCATAAAGACAAATTGATAATTGACCCCGATTATCATTGGCCTTGCTTTGTACCCCATATTGAGATTGGTCCCCTACCCCCACCTACCTTTTTTAATGTAGCTTGGTCCAGTCTTGCGTAGATGCTTTGTTGTGCCATGCCATAATGGCACCTCTGTTGCCATTGTGACCTCTCCATCTGATGCAGGCATCGCAAATTCGATGAATTTATGGGTCGTAAACCTTTTCGGGCCAAATTGTAAATATTGGTGCCACTCATCGGAGTCCTTTGTTCTGTTCGCTCGAATTAAAAATTGTCTGTTTGGTGTCGCAAAAAGATTAACCATTTTTGGATAAATCAGACATAGAAGTCATTCCAACTAATATAGCAAAGAGTAAATCGACGGAAATGAGGGGGGGGGGAGTGCTACCGATTCTAAATTAATTAAATATGATCAAAAATTCGAAGACGAAGAGATGGGTAAATCAGACAGCAATCACAATAATGCGAATATACACATTTAAAATAAAATGTAAACAAGGAAAAATAGAATAAAACAAGCGGTTTCGAAAAACTGTTGATTATTTCATGCTTACGTCTGGTGAATATTATAATGCAGTAAAAGAGAGTTACTGCATTATAAGATCCCTCCCACATGAGTATGGAAAGAGCATTACACTCATGGATTATAGCATATTGGATATTCTTTTACATGATTAGTTTGTGGTTTACCTTTTCAAACATGATGAACTCTGGTTGCAAAACAAAAAACTTTATATAGGTCGAATTTGCAACATGAAATGTGTATTTGTGTCACAATAAATAATATTAAAGTACATTGCAATTTCAGTAAGTAAACAAGAGTAGTGCAAAGAAGAGGAAAACTTGAGCAACTCATATAAACACAAATAAGGTAATAATGCAGCATATGGCTGTTTCGAGAATACGAAGGACCTCTGTCGTCCGTAAACCCACACATCCGAAGTCATAAAAGACGAAATGCACGCAAATAGAAGAAACAGAGAGGGTTAACACCTGAATCCAGCGTATCCTCATAACAGATGTATTATGCATTATTGTCTTATTTATGCTTAAATGAATTGCTCAAGTTTTCCTTATATTGGTGTTTATTTTCAAATGATATAGAGTCGTTAATTCAATAAACAATATAGCACATGATTCTTATATTAAGTACATATATTAAAAAAAATGTAAATAGAAATGTATCACGTTGGCATTTTCAAAATTTACCAAAACAGTTTATATATTTGACTTTAGTAAGCATCAAAATATAATGACTTCATTAGTGTGTATTGCAGTTGTTAGTCACTCAAAATAAAAACATCAAACGTTTAAATACCCTCCACGGTTTTATTTGCAATTGTTCAATCACCAGGATATCTAACAAAGTTATAGTTCAGTTCCAGTAGCGTAATAATTTAATCTCACTATGCTAATTATAATTGCAATTAAGGGGTTTCACCTTTCTTTTATTGCTCCTATCCATCGTAACCTAGATTCATCCCAGCCATTGATTAAGAAAAGCAAATATGTCCCCAGGCTATTGTCAGAAAACTCTACACCCATATCTAAAACAGGATCAAACATTTAGATTGAGCCTCAGAAATGCACTTGCACTTTACACACACGTTGCCATCTTTTAATCTATGTGTTTGAGACGTATGTAAATGTTGAGACGTATGTTGAGACGTGAGAAGTATGTTGAGATGTATGTAACTTTATGTAAATAATTAGACCTATATTTTGAGCTCAACACTATGATAGATTCCCACGGGAATTGAACACGGGCTTCCAGGCTTGTACGGACATTCTACACACTGTTGCATACGTGTAATATTCCCCCACTAGCGTCTTTTCTTTCGTCTCTGTTGAAGATCAAACGGAGAAAACACCCGTACAGGCCATGGCGTGACCCAAGGGTTTCCAGAATTTCGAAGCTCAAAGAAGGGTTTCCAGACTTGGCAATTTATCATCAATTTGGCGATATTTAGCGATTTCTGAATCTTCGAGAAGCACGTCGAAATAACAATTATCCTAAGTGATATTATAGATTCCAAGTAGTTCCTATGGTGAGGCTATAAAAGCACTCATCACTCATTCAGTTGCAGTTGAAGAGATGCATTGAACAGTGATCTTCGTCAATAGTTTGAGAATAGTAGCGGCTGCTTTGTGAAATTACTTTCGTCGCCGTTTTGAGAATAATATTATTTATTTTGTGAAATGAGTGGAGCATTTAAGCGCCGTTTGACTGTATAGTGTTCCTGCTTGCGTTGTACTTGTAAATAAAGGTGTCAGTTACCCAGAAATTTGGACTTATTCTTGTATCCTGATCGCATATCTAGTTTTCGTCGTAACAATACATTCCAATGGATATGTGAGCCAATATTTGAATTACCAAACATATGTCAAACCGTAGTATAACACTTAAACTTAATTTGATTTATTTAATCTATATCATATTTATAACCACAAAATGAATTTCAACAAATAATACCTCTGCAATATTTTTCATGAAAAATGTTTGACGCGCAACAGCAAAAATGAGAAGAATCTATTTGCAACAGAAAGATGGAATAAAATATTTATGATGAAAGTATTTAGAATACATTTCATTCCAAATTGATTGGTAAATCCACAATATACGAGCACAATAAAATTATAAAACACAAAAAAATCAATACTAATTAGCAAGCAAATAAGATTAATACATAACAAAAAACCTGTGTCACTAAGTTGCTGTCAAAATAACCAGGAAATCCAGTTTTTATGATTAAAGCACAAAAATAGTTTTAGCTTTAGTCATTTGAAAAAACACGATTGGAAATATACTACAGATATTTACCAACTTTACGACAACTACTTGCAATTAAACAAACTTTACGATATTCAAAATGTGCATATGACATATATCTAAATGTATTTTATAATAAGTCAGAACAATTTACTGAAGTAATTGGAAATGTAAATACATTTTTAGCTTAACAATTGTGGTTATTTCCGATATTTGCAGAATTTCTACTTCGTGCCAAAAAAAAGCAGGTCAGTACATCTAAGCTAAATATTCAAACATAGACCCCCAAAACAAGACAAAGTAATACAGCAAGTGCAAAGAACAACAGTAGTATAACAATTTCGTTTAAAATTTGAAACGGGTCCGGTGAATTGCGGCTCAATAATGGGAGCCAATTTGAAAATATTGTTGAGAACGCGTAATATTCTCTCATTGGCATCTCCCGTCTTGTCTTTCATCTCTATCGCAGACCAAAAGGTGCAGATGGATGTTTTCTGCACATGACAGCGGTTCAAACATTATTTCCCTGAAGTCACTCTATGGCTGCCAGAATTTCGAGTAAGAAGAAGGATTGTCAAATTTGGCGATTATCGCCAATTTGAAGACATTTGGCTACTTATCGAAACTTCGAGAAACATCGACAAACAACGATTATTCGACGAAATACTAGATCATTATGGGAATTTCTATAGAGATATTTCCAGACGTTTATAAGACAGACTATAAAAAGACTCGTCACTCCTTTGGAGTTCAGTTAACGAGTTTATAAAATACCAGGAACAGTGAACTGTGATTTTTATCAATGTTTTAAGAACAGTAACTGTTTTTTATGAAAGTATTTTCGTCATTATTTTGAAAATAATATAATTTGTATAGAGGGTGTCCCAAAAATATTGAAACGTGCTTTAATTCTTTACCTGGAGATAAGTGGGCAATGTAAATTCCAAAAATGTTGAAAGTAAGGTAGAAAATAAGACTAAGTTAATGAAATGATCCTCACATTAATTTTCTAAAAGTTCTTTTTAAATTTTTATACAACCCCCTTAGACAAATTTGGTCACTCAGAAAATTTTTATTTTTAATGCAAAAAGACCATTAAAAATCGAAAATCTGTATCTTTAAAATCAGTTAAATTATGATAAAGGAAAAAATCTAATTTGTGCCACTTTTCCGTACCATGTGAAAGGCTGTTTCATCAGTGAAAATAGGGATCATAAACAAATTTGACGATGGACATTGTTTAGATCAAAAATACGTTAATATGTGTCAAAATGTTTTCATCAAACATGCATCTAAATAAAGCATTACACAGACAGAGATCATATAAAGCAGTGGTACTCACTACGCGGCTGGGTATCCTATGTCAAAAACCCAAACCACTCGACTCGCAGTAAGGCATGAGCAGCAATTTTAGTGGCCGGGAACGACATCCTATGTATATTACCACGACATGGGTATCCTATATATATTATCATCCAGTTTTATCTTTTTTGTGATATGTTACAAATTTACATTTCTAATTTCATATGGGGTCTCCATTCGCAATGTTCAATTCTCAATAAAATATAACTCGCTTAATATTAAAGATACAGATATGCGGTTTTTTTAATGATCTTGTTGCATTAAAAATAAAAAAAATTCCATTGACCCAATTTGTCTAAGGGGGTCGTATAAAAATTTAAAAAGTGTACCTTTTTGAAAATTAATGAGAGAACTATTTCATTAATGTAGTTTTATTTCCTATCTTACTTTCAACATTTTTGCAATTTACTTTGCCCACTTATCTCCAGGTAAAGAATTAAAGCGTTTTTCAATCTTTTTGGGACACCCTGTATTTTAAGAGTAATATATTTTGTGAAATTAGTGGAGCATTTAAGTGCTGTTTGATTGCATACTGTTCTTGTTTACTTTGTGCTTGTGATTTAACATAAGTTAACCTGAAATTTTTACTCGTTATTTTATCCTGTGTCTACACCTTCAATTCTAGAGGATATGTTTTTTAACAATATATTTTGATTTTAAAATGTTAAAATATTTTATTTAAGATGTGAATCAGATAAAATGTGTTCGAAACATTCATTAACATTTAGAAGGATTTGCTGCTACCATACAAATGCATTTTTAAAACAAGTACAATAATTTTAACACTGTTACAACTTATAATTTTTCACTATATGTATCTGATGTTTTTGTCAATTTGAAATCAAACTGGATTTGCATTTCTTGTGCAGATATGGTCATGCACTGAACCATATTTAGAAACAGTTGCTTAGATTTGTTAAAAATAAAACGAGAAAGAACAATCGTGCATAGAGCATTGATTATGAAACACTTTCCAACTGAAATGCAGTTTTATTTAAACATCTCTAAAATGATATACATTCAGAGATGATATTTTTAAAATTCTCATAGAATAATAATTAGAAATGTAAAACTTTATCAAAAAAGGCAATGCTATAAAAATACAATAATTTATTATATGTGAAAACTTCATCGATGGACTTTATGGACTTAATTCAAATTCCCCAAATGGAGTTTATTCAAATAACGTCATTGAAATATAAATCTCCTGGTTCTCTAAATAAAACATTGATTATTTAATTCCCAAACTTTTTTCCATTCCTTTCATTCAGCGGCGATATTTTTAAAATTATCACAATACCACAATAATTTGTTTTATTAAAAATTTAGACCCATGGAGAAAAAATTGCTTTCCAGCTCCAAGCATAAAACGTTATCGAAAAAGCAATACTACACAATTCTCTAGGCAAAATCAATGAATGTTTAGATTCATATTAGCTATATTGCAGACTCCAGAGTTAAATAATTCTTCGTTAAAGAAATTCAGCGTTCTTATATAACTCATCTTACAGCTGTTGTGTTTACATTCTCCATATGTAAAAAGTAGGCTTCGTTGTAGAAATAATCAAAGTTTGTTGATCATATGAACTCTAAAATAATGTAATTGCATTGGCACAATATATAGATGCATAGAAAAAAATAAGGTCGTATTAGGACGAATGCAACACTCAATATAAATTAAAAATAACTTTAAAGATCACGATTTTGACACAAGATGGATGCCATATTTTATTTTGAAGTAGGTCACGTGATCTATTCATATAATATAGGTGCAATTACGATTTTAATTTTTATTTAAAAAACAACCGAACATATTTTCTGAATTATTTTAATATATTTTATGGAATAATTTGAATATTTCCTAAAATTTTCGAAACAATGTGTCAATTTTAAATTCGCTTAAAAAATGTTTGAAAAATGAGGTCCCATAGAGTCTAATGTATTTCATTTTTTCAACCTAGATTCAATCCAAAAATAATTGTGTAATATTCTTCATTCACATTTCCATATTTCCGAAAGACCGTCTAAATAACATACCAAAATTTCATTTTGATAAAATCATTTTTAGGGCAGTTGTCGTACGAACAGGCAGACAGAATGAACAAAGTCATAAACACTTTTCAACTATATTGTAACGTGTTAAAAATTGAGTTAAAATCATTCTAAATGGACATGTTGGATTCATTCTAAATGGATATCGGCACTAGCATTATTGCCCTATAACAAAATTAAGATATTATTGCATTTTTAATCACACATCTAACGTGTAATGTGCTTTTCAAATTTTAAATAGCAATGTAATTCACTAATATATTTCATGAGAAAATACGACATTAATAAGATACTTACTTTTAGTAAATCACAGCGCATTAAAACATCTTCATTAAAGATAAACCTAAACGAGTAAAAATATGTAACATGCATAGTGAACGTACCTGGTTATTCTATGATCTTTCAAAACATCTGCTTGCCTTGATAAAACTTAATTTGCAAATTTATACGCAGATTTCTTTATATTCCGATTTCTCACTTTCTAAAATATATATGCTGTATAATAACTAGAAAATACTAAATGATTAACACCAGAACCACTACATTAAAAAAATTCTAAACCGTTTAAGCAAACGATTTTTTCAATTCTTATTATTTATTTTTAAACTGAAATAAAAATTCATGACGTCATGTTACGAGGCTTTGTGGTTGGCTGAGAAAAATCGTCTGTCTTAGGATTTAAATTCCTATACATCTTTATCGGCTAAAATTGCGTATTTCATATTTTTTTAATGACCATGGAAGTTGGAAAATATGTGAGATTCAGTCTCATCTCTACGTAATTGAAAATTGAATAGACATAATATTTTAAATGAAACGCAATTAAATGCCTATTTTTGATTTTAAGAGAAGGCAGCAAGATATTCTTGTTCAAGATTTATTTTCACATTTATAAAGAAATCATGTGTAAACCAAAAAATGTTTTATTATAAATTAAAATTCAATGTATGAGCAGTTTTACGTGAGATTGTTTTTTTTTTAATTTTCGAGTACTTCGAGTACTTTATATGTTACGCAAATTTAATTATAAACCAAAATCTAATGTTTAATGCAATGTATTTCTTGTGAATTAAAATATATGAAAATATTGTTCCATGTATTACATTTTTACTTTCTCATGGCTTGTAATAATAGTATAGAGAAAGTGTTTTCACGAAAATTTCCGAATTCGAGAGTTAAATGCCAATATAGGCTTTAGGACCTCCTGAACACGTTTTGAATATTTTTGGAGCGATGCCCATCTGTCTGTGTGTGTTAATTTCTTGTGCTCACGATAACTGCCACATATATTAATGGAAAACTTTTATACGGCTTCGTTATCAAAATTTCTAGAAGAAGTAAGAATTTGTTTTTTAAATTCGAACGTTTTTTAAATTGGTTCGAAATGATATATTTTCTTAACATGGTAGCATAGGATATAATATGACACAATCATACATAAAACGAGTTATTTATGGTTCAATGATATGAGTCTTATTATTTTCAATCAACGTTGTGAAAATTCCAGCTATACAATTCTTGTGCTTATGACGTCATTATCCACCCTAGGTTAACCTCCGAAGGGCACATTGTCAAGCATGGCATCAAGAGCAATGCATCAAGAGCATGGCATCAAGATCATTGTAAAGCATGTCAAGCATGGCAAGATTTTTTTCAAACCCTTTAAAGTAAAGGGTAACACGTTATAAATATAATCATCTGGACCTATGACACCGATAATTCAAAATTGTTCTTAGTATTTGGGGGGGACCGCAAGCTAAGTCAAATAAATTCTAGTAGGAGAATGTCTAGTGGGGCTACACTTCTGTTATCTTTTTTCTGTTTGGATTAAACAGGGATTTAGAGTACCCATTTAAAAGAATCTAAACTTATTTTTGAAATCCACAAATCGCTATTCGCAAGGAATTCTGGTCTTGAATACATTTCTCACGAACTAAAAGCTTTTCCGCGATCCCACGACAGTTCAGAATAAAAAGACAAATCTTAGATTTTTATTTGGATGTAAAATAATGCGATTTCCCTTTTTAACACTTTACAACAAAGTTGAAAAGTGTTTATGACTTTGTTCATTCTGTCTGTCTGTCTGTGTCTGTCTGTCTATCTGTCTGTCTGTCTGTCCGTTAGCACGATAACTGCCGTAAAAATGACTTAACCAAAATGAAATTTTAGTATGTTTTTCATACGGTCTGTGGGACGGTCTATGGGAATATAAATAAATAGTATCAATCAATTAGTTTTTTATTGAACCCGGGTTGAAAAAATGAAATACATTGAAACCTATGGGACCTAATTTTTGAAACATTTTTTAAGTAAATTTAAAATTCACAAATTGCTGCGAAATTTTTAGGAAATATTTACATTATCCCATAGAATATATAAAAAAAATTCATTAAAATATGTTAAGTAGTTTTTTAATTAAAAATTATTTAATATAGGGAAAAAACAAATTCAATTAAATTCTGACTTTGGGATATCCTCCAGAATGAAAAGAGAGATATATTTTATAATAAATATATTTCCAAATGTTTAATAAATTTGCATATGAGAGAGGCTTCACATTTTAAAATAAATTTGGTAGATAACAATTTTTCATTTTCTTTTAATTTTATATAACTCTTCATGATATATTTATTTGATGGCATTTTATAAGCACTTTCCTACGTCCTAGAAAGTTAAAATTTGGTACACAGCTTAAATTTGTTGAACATTTTATTCGACAAAAATTTGATGGATCTTTAAATATAGATCATACATTTTTTTCGAAATGGCCTGAAAATAATCCCCGTTCACTTCTATAAATCATTGTTGCACTATTGTTAAAAATTCTGATGTGGACAGCACATGTCTTTCCCTGCAGACTCATATTCGTTCTCTTTATTTCTTCAATAATAATTTGAGTTCATCTGCACTAAATAACAACCATAAGTATTTTAAATGACATTGAATTTGCACGTTAAACTTAAATTTGGTTCTCATTTGATAGCTGGACTTATTGTCAAAGGTGGCGTTGCGAAAACGCGAAAAACTAGAATGTCTCAAGAACGGCTAGTCCTAGAGTAATGGGGTTAGTCTTATTCTTTTTGTTGTCAAAAATCACGTATAAAATAGTAATTTAATTGATATAATTGAGCACACGTAGTCTTTTAATTTTATATATAGCGATTTTTGCGGGCCATTTCGCAAAAATAGCCCGTTCCTTTCTCCGGAATCGTACTAGAATAACCTACAAATGATTTATATACAAAATTTTGTTAAATTTGGTATATAAATCACTTGTAGGTTATGGAAATATTATACACCAATTTTTGTTAAATTTGTTCCATTAGTTTTTAGCTAGAGTGGATAAATGCAATTTCTGCGGCCATTTCGCAAAGAAGGCAGATTCTTTTATTACGAATCGTACTATAAACTAATGAACATCAGGATTTCCCACAAAAAACATATCCACCAAATTGTATGAAATTCGGTCCATTAGTTTTTCTATTAGAGTGGATATAATACCCTCACAGACACGCAGAAACATTCACAGATACACCCTTACACACACAGACGTCTTCCTAAAAATAGTATTTTCGTGTTCTAGAAGTCCCAAAACGTGTAGATCCTTTGAAAATTCGAGTTCCGATCTTCGGCACGATTCCAATACTTTGAGTACAAACACATACACACATATATTATCTGTGTATCTAAATTCCGTGCCTATGCAATTACAATAGTTGTGATTTAAAATGATCCCTAAACTTTTATTATTTCTTCAACGAAGCCTAATTTTAACAAATGCAGAATGCAAATATCTCAAGCGATTTTAAGATGAATTACATAAGAATTGTTGAATTT
The DNA here is from genome assembly GCA_951213105.1 of Amaurobius ferox. Taxonomy (NCBI): domain Eukaryota; kingdom Metazoa; phylum Arthropoda; class Arachnida; order Araneae; family Amaurobiidae; genus Amaurobius; species Amaurobius ferox. The sequence continues at coordinate 108,446,328 of OX578154.1, read as the reverse complement.
TTTCCACACAAAATTTGTTAGCTCTGGAGTCTGGAATACAAGTTATATGAATGAAATATTCATTGATTTTGTATAAAGAATCAGATGATTTATATTTCGATACAGTTTTAAATATTTAAGTATAATAAATTACTGTAGTTCTGTGATAATATAAGATATCACCACTGAATGTATCACATTTTAGAAATTTTTAAATGAAATTACATTTCAGTTGGAAAGTGTTTTATAATCAATGCTTATGCATGATTGATCTTTCTTGTTAACTATAGTCTTAGGCGCAGTCAGTATACGAGACAAAATGTTCCTCTAATGTATAATGTAAAATATATTTATTGAGGTAGTATATCGTTTAATGCACGTGTAAAATGGGAAATAAAATATGTTTGCAGCTGCGCTAGACTTTATTATATTTTTTTGTACAATACATTACTTAGGTCAGGTTATATTGGATTTTTTCAAGTTTTGAATTATTTTCTTATATTATGTTATATAGTATAGTGACATTATTGATTTTACTAACATTTTCGAATTCAAGATTTAGATTCACATATACACTCTATAACAAAAAAATCGACGAAACAAAAAGGATTTGTTCGATTGTGTTAGAAATTGGTGGATATCAAGAACATACATAGAAAAAAAAACGATAAAAATTTCAAAACAATTTAATGATTTAGAATTTGACTGTATACAAAGGGAGGAAGTCAATAAGGCGTTGGTGCATATATGGCATGAATGCAAGATGTCACCCGGAGTGGCATAGACTGATAAAGTTCACGGGTGGTGTCTTGCGGAATGTTTTGAGAAATTGTCTCCAACTGTCGGACGAAATTGTCAACATTCCGAGATAGTTGCAATAGTCTTCCCGTAACTTCAAACATGTGCTCTACGGGAGAGAGATCAGGAGACCTAGCTGGCCAAGGAAGTGTTGGGCAAGCTTGAAGACAATTCATGGCAACACGTGCCGTGTGCGGCCGGGCATTAACTTGTTAAAAAGTAAGTCCGGGGTGTCGTAAAATGAACGGTAACAGAACCGGTCGTAGAATATTGTCTACGTACTGCTGTGATGTTAGTGTGCCAGAAATGACTAACAAAGACGTAAGATATCCGCAATTGAAATGCAACAGAAATTTTGACCACAGATTCAGAATCGCTCGTCATATACACCTGCTGAATGCGCAGTCCCGATGCGCTGGAGCTCCCACTATTTATTCATTGGACGCCAAATTTTATTCATTTGCATGTTCTCTCAAAATGTCTTTGCTTACGAAATTTCATTACAATCGGAAAACTTCTACTTGGTGCGTCGATATTTTTTTATAGAGTATATGTTTTAAGATGTCCTGAAAGCGTTTTTAACACTTTAAAACACAAAGTTGAAACGTGTTTATAACTTTGTTCACTCTGTCTGTCTATTTGTCTGTCCGTTAACACGATAACTGCCGTAAAAATGACTTTCTCAAAATGAAATTTTAGTACGTTGTTCAGACGGTCTGTGGAACCTATGGGAATATAAATGAATAATATCATCCAGTTAGTTTTGGATTGAACCCCGGTTAAAAAACCCCATGGGACCTAATTTTTCAAACATTTTTTAAGCAGATTTAAAATTCACAAATTACTTCGAAAATATTAGAAAATATTCAAATTATTCCATAAAATATATAAAAAAATTCAGCAAAATATATTTAGTAGTTTTTTAAATAAAAATTAAAATAATAATTACACCTTTCATATGAAGCGATCACGTGACTCACTTCAAAATAAAATATGGCATCCATCTTGTGTCAAAATCGTAATTTTTAAAGTTCTCTCTAATTCATATTTAGTGCTGTATCCGTCCTAAACACGCTATACCTTCGCTTAAATTCTGTACATCTACATACTGAAATAACGCAATTACAATATATATGAGTTTAAAGGATCATCCAAATTTGATTATTTCTACCACGAAGCCTATTTTTCACTTATGAAAAATGTAAATACCAAAAGATATTGAATGAGTTGTACAAGAATTGCTGCATTTCTTTAATGCAAAATTATTTAGCTCATGAGTCTGCAATACAGCTGATATGAATGAAATATCAATTGATTTTGCAGAGAGAAGGACGATTTTTACGATGAAGTTTTAAACATAGAGTTTAATTACTTGTATCTCCATGGTCTTTTGTTTTTAAATAAAATATATTATTATAGTATTGTGATGAATGAAATGAATGGAAAAATGTTTGTGAATGAAGTGCTGCTTTTATAGGGAGAGCCAGGCTTGTTATATCTCGATGACGTCATTTGAATAAATTTCAGTTGTTTTCGATGAAGTTTTCAAATATAATAAATTTTTGGAGTATTATGACAATTTTATAAAATATTATCGAGGAATGTATCGCATTTTAGAGATACTTAAACCAGGCAATTTATATTTCAATGCCGTCATTTGAATGAAGTTCATTTTTTTCGATCAAGTTTTAGTTTTCAAATATAATAAATGAATGTAGTATTGTGATAATTTTAAAAATATTACCGAGGAATGTATCGCATTTTTAGATGCTTACATAAAATTGCATTGAATTTGGAAAGTGTTTCATAATCAATGCTTTATGCATGATTGATCTTTTTTGTCATTCTTTTTGGCGCGATGTCCGTGTCTGTATGTTTGTCAGTCAGCTAGCCAGCCAGTCAGTTAGTTAGCTGTTCTTCTGTCTCTATGCCTGTGGTCGATTCCTCCAGTATACGATAGGGGTCACAAATATGAATGGATTTTCACGGAACTTTATATCTGGCTTTGTTATAAAACATTCTAAAATTATATAAAAAGCTTTTTAATTCGATTGAAAATTTAGAAATTTTATATTTTTTAACATGGCACACATAGGACAAAATTAGACATATTTATGTGTAAAAGGGTTTACTTAGCTGCGACAAATTTTAGTTTATTCTTGAAGTTATTAGCACACTTCTGTCGGGGGCGTTATCCCCCGGTGCGTATATTATCACATACTTTATCACTCAAAACATTTTCAAACTTTTTAAAGTGACTGGTAATTGACTATAATTGTAATCATTGGGGCTTATAATACCGATTATTCAAAATGTTTCTAGTAAAATTTGGACGTAAAAAAGTAACTAAAAATGGATTCAGGTATAACCAAGAATGATCAATCATGCATAAACCATTGATTATGAAACACTTTCCAACAGAAATGTAATTTTATTTAAACATCTCTGAAATGCGATACATTTAGCGGTGATATATTTCAAATGATCGCAGTTCTGCAATAATTTATTATATTCGAATTCTTTATGGACATAAGTAAACTTTATTCAAATGACGTCATCGAAATCGTCTGGCTCTCTATGTAAAATCAATGAATATTTTATTCATATTACTGTTATTACAGATTTTAGAGCTAAATAATTTTGCGGGAAAAAATTCAGCCATTCTTATACAACTAATCTTACAATCACTTGTTTACATTCTGCATCCATTAAAAATAATAAAGCTTCGTTCTAGAAATAATCAAAGTTGAATGGTCATTTAAACTGCAAAATAATGCAATTGCATTGGCGCAGTATATAGATGCAGTAAAAAAAAACCGTTTTAGGACGATTGCAACACTCAATATAAATTAGAAAGAACTTTAAAAATCACGATTTAGACGCAAGATTGATACCCTATTTTATATTGAAGTGGGTCACGTCATCTCTTCATACAATACAGGTGAGAATTACTGCACTCAAACCTGTTTTTGTGCGGTCTTTTTTTGTGCGATTTTTTATTTGTGCGATTTTTTTTGTGGGATTTTTTTTTGTGCGGTATATGAAAATTTCAATCAAATTGGAACATAATGGACGAGGTTATCAATAAAAAAAATTAGTAGGTTTGATCGGCCATTTATTTTTTACGATTTTTGATATGTATTTCTTCACATTACAGTATTGTGTTAGCCAATTACATTACATATGTATTGAATTTTATAATCGCATAATTTAATTGTTGAACGCACAAGAATTTCCATGTAAATAAATGAAATGTGCAATAGCATATTGTGATGGAATTCTTGCGTAGAAAATCAAAAATGCATTGATAGCAAATAAACAGTGAAGGACATCTGCATCGTATTCATTCGGGTTTTCTTGAAACGGACTGCGTGTCTCGTTAGATCGCTGAGTTGGTTTTTTGGTAATGAGATAGTTGGCGACTAGTCCCATGCTTTGTTTTGTTTGTTTTAACGAATAGGTAGAAGAAGTTTACTTGAAGGGAGCAAAGAGTTGCTTTTTTTTATTCGTCTCTGATCTGCGCAAGTGACAAGCCCGCTAAATAAAGTGATGTAATAAAAAAGAGTATATTATGTGTGTTTTAATTTTTAAATATAATATTAATCGACGTCCTTCAAAGTGCTTGCACATTCCTATTGTCAGACTACGAAGGATAATGGTTATACGTTTTGAAAAGTTTTGTATATGTAAAATAAGTACATATGTAAATAAAATATTTAAAAATGTTCGCATGTGTATTTTCTAAATCAGATTCCAAAAGGTTCGGCGAGATTCCAAGTAGCTGCCAAGCCTCGTGTCTTGATTTCCTTTAAAAAAGCAATTCCTAGTCATTTCGTAAGGTTTTGAGTTATTTTCTACGCGGGACTTTTTTTTATGCGGTCCCTATTCACCGCATAAAAAAAATACTTTTAATTGTGTTGCGAAAACTATTTTTTATAGCTACTCGTGAAGTTGTGTGCGATTTCTTTTTATGCGTTTTCTTTTTATGCGTTTTCTTTTATGCGTTTTCTTTTATGCGGCCCCTATCCACCGCACACAAACAGGTTTGAGTGTATTTTAATTTTTATTTAAAAAATTACTGGACATATTTTACTGATTTTTTTCATATATTTTTATGGAATAATTTGAATATTTCCTAAAATTTTCGAAACAATTTGTCAATTTTAAATTCGCTTAAAAAATGTTTGAAAATTGAGGTCCCATAGAGTTTAATGTATTACTTTTTTTCAACCCGGGTTCAATCCAAAACTAATCGGGTGATATGCTTCATTTGCATTCCCATATGTCCCACAGACCGTCTAAGTAACATACCAAAATATCATTTTGATAAAATCATTTTTAGGTCAGTTATCGTTCGGACGGTCAGACAGAATGGACAAAGTCATAAACATTTTTCAACTATGTTGTAAAGTGTTGAAAATTGAGTTAAATTCATTCTAGACTGTTATGTTCAATTCATTTTAAGATAAGTAAAACATCCGTAATTGAAATGCGACAGAAATTTTGGCTGCAGATTCAGAATCGCCCCTTATATACACCTGCTGAATGCGCAGTTCCGATGCGTCGGAGCTCCCACTATTTATTCATTGGACACCAAATTTTATTTATTTGCATGTTCGCTCAAAATGTCTTTGCATAGGAAATTTCATTACAATTGGACAACTCTTTCTTGGTGCGTCGATTTTTTTGTTATAGAGTATATATTTCAAGACCTCCTGAAAGCGTTGTCATTATTTTTGGCGTGATGTCTGTGTCTCTATGTTTGTCGGTCAGTCAGTCAGCCAGCCAGTTGTCTAGCTGTTCGTCTGTCTCTATGACTGTGGTCGGTTCCTCGAGTATACCATAGTGGTCACAAATATGAATGGATTTTCACGCAACTTTATATCTGGCTTTGTTTTAAAATATTCTAAAATTATATGTAATGTTTTTTTAATTCGAGTGAAAATTTCGAAATTTTATGTTTTTTAACATGGTAGCATATGATAAAATTAAACATATTCGTGTGCAAAAGGGTTTACTTAACTGCGACAAATTTTAGTTTGTTCTTGAAGTTATGACCACACTTCTTTCTGGGACGTTATCTCTCGGTGATTATATTATTACGTACGTTATCACTATAAACTTTTTTCAAACTCTTCAAAGTGACTGGTAATTCGCTATAATTGCAATCATTTGGGCTCATAATACCGAATATTCAAAATGTTTCTAGTAAAATTTGAACGTAAAAAAGTAAGAAAAAATGGATTCAGGCATAACCAAGAATGATCAATCATGCGTAAACGCTTGATTATGAAACACATTCTAACTGAAACGTAATCTTATTTAAACATCTTCGAAATGCGATACATACAGCGGTGATATATTTTAAATGATCGCAGTTCTACAATAATTTAGTATATTCGAAATCTTTATCTACAAAAGTGAACTTTATTCAAATAACGTCATCGAAATCGAAATCGTCTGGCACTCTATGTAAAAGCAATGAATATTGCATTCATTAATCTGTTATTACAGATTTCAGAGCTAAATAATTTTGCGGGGAAGATATTCAGCCATTTTTATACAAATATCCTTACGATCACATGTGTACCTTCTTCATCCATTAACATTAGGATTCGTTGTAGAAATAATCAAAGTTGGATGATCATTTAACCTCACAATTATTCTCATTACGGCGGCGGAGATTATAGATGCACAGAAAATGATCGAAAATAAAGCGGTTCTAGGACGAATGCAATACTCAATATTAATTAAAAAGAACTTTAAAAATCACGATTTTTACACTGGAAAAGAAATATGGATAACCTATTTTATTTAAGTATGTCACGTGATTTCTTCATATAATATGTGTGCCATTATAATTTTAATTTTTATTTAAACATCTACTGAACCCATTATTCTATAAATTATTTTGTATATTCTACAAGCCAATTCAAATATTTTAAACATTTTTGAACCCATTTGTGGATTTCAAATTCGCCTAAAAAATGTTTGAAGAATGAGGTCCGATAGGGTTTACTATATTTCATTTCTTCAACCCGAGTTCAATCCAAAACTAATTGAATGATATCAGTTATTTGCATTCCCATATGTCTCGCAGACCGTCTCAACAACATACTAAAATGTCATTTTGGTAAAATCATTTTCACGGCAGTTATCCTACGAACGGACAAACAGACAGAATGAACCAAGTCATAAACACTTTTCAACTCCGTTGTAAAAAGCCAAATGGATCCACACTTCAGTTACTAAATTGTATTGTGCTGGATTTATTGCGGACTTTAAATTAAAATGTCCACTTTAGAGACAACTGAATATCGTCTTACTATTTTTTCGGAAAAAACCAATTTCTTCCAGTATTTCGTAACGTTTGAACATTCATCGCAAAAGCAATAGCCCCTTTAAGAGGCATAAAAAACACTCTCCGTCTATGACGTCACCGATAAGAATGCGGAGAATCTGAATCCCCTCACTATTTCGATAATCCTCGATAATGAGTGGCTGCAAATCACATCGGCCGCATTCATTTATTTTTGCCTCTTACTTTTCCTGCAATACATGGTAATGCACAGGGAAAGAGTTGGAATCATGTCGGAAATCGCAATTTTTCACAGGATCTACATGTTTTGGTACCTCTTGGAACATAAAAAAACTATTTCTAGATTGGCGTCTGTGCCTATGTGCGTGCGTGTGTATGTGCTCATGTGTGTGAGTGTGTGCGTGCGTGTATGTGTGAGTGTATGTCTCTGTATGCGTGTGTGTGTGTGTCTGTGTGCGTGAACGTGTTTCGTGCGTGTCTGTGTGTGTGTGTAATGGATATATCCACTCTAATTCAATAACTCATTGATCGAATTTTATAAAATTTGGAAGATAAATCACTTGTGGGTTATTCTGGTGCTGATTAGATTTTGGTACGATTCGATATAGCAGAACCTGCATTTCATTTGAGAAATATGCCGCTAAAGCTTTTAAAAATACTACGTATGCTCAAATGTATCCAGAAAATGCTTGTTTTATACGTAATTTCTAACGATAAAAATAATAAATCTATCCCATAGCTCTAGGGCTAACCGTTCTTGAGATATTTTAGTTTCTTCTCATTTTTGCTACACCAGCATTGGAAATATGTGCAGTTATCCAATGAAAATGAAACTTGAATTAAATGACACATTAGTGTCATTTCAAATAAGAATGTGTGTTATTTCGTACAATTAAACAACAGTTAATGAATTAATGAAGATAAAATGCATTTGAGTCTATAGGGTAGTCATGTGCCGATGCTCTCAGTATTTTTCTTCTGGTAAAACTAATTCCTTCTATTATTTCGAAAATTTCGACCATTCATCTCAAAAGAAATACCTCTTTCAAAGACAAAAGAAAACGCTCCTCGTCTATGACGTCACTGATAAGAATGCCGGCAAATGCCGTCTCCGCCACATTCAGATAATCCTCGATAATGAGTGGTTGCAACTCACATCGGCTGCATCCATTCGTTTGTTTTATTACTTTCCATGCAGTACTTATTAATGTATAGGGAAAGTATTGGAACAGTGTCGAAAATAATAACTTCGACAGATCTATATATTTCGAGACCTCTAGAACACAGAAATGCTACTTTAGCGTCACGTCTGTGTGTGAGTGTGTGTGCGCGTGTGTGTGTCTATAATTATATCTGTCTTTCTCTACTCCAATTCATAAACTGCTGAATCCAATGTCATAAAATTTTATATGCATATCACTTGTGAGTGGCTCTTGTGCTGATTAGATTTTGGAACGATTCTGGTCTGCTTGGAACGATTTGAAACGATTCTACGTCCTAAAACCACTTTATTTTAGCTTAAATTCTGTGCATCTACATACTGAAACAACGCAATTACAATATATTTGAGTTTGAATGATTATCAAACTGATTATTTCTACAACGAAGCATAATTGTCACTTATGGAAATGTAAACACCAAAAGATATAGAATGAGTTGTATAAAAATCGGTGAATTTTTTAACGCAAAATTATTTAGCTCATAGAGTCTGCAATATAGATGATATGAATGAAATATTCATTGATTTTATAAAGAAGACGACGATTTTTTTCGATAAAGTTTTAAATATAGAGTTTAATTACTTGTAGCTCCATGGTCTTAATTTTTAAATAAAGTGAATTATTATAGTATTGTGATGAATAAAATGAATGGGAGAAAGTTATGAATGAAATGCTGTTTTTATAAAGAGATCCAGGCGTGTTATTTTTTCTATGACGTCATTTGAATTAATTTCAGTTGTTTTCGAAGATGTTTTCAAATATAATTAATTATTGTAGTATTATGATAATTTTAAAATTATTACTGAGGAATGTATCGTATTTTAGAGATGTTTAAACCAGGCAATTTATATTTCAGTGCCGTCATTTGAATAATTTTGAATTTTCCGATGAAGTTTTGAGTTTTCAAATGTAATAAATTAATTTATTATTGTGATACTTTTTAAACTATTACCGAAGAATGTATTGCATTTTAGAGATGTTTAAAAAAATTACATTGAAGTTGGAAATGTTTCATAATCAATGATTTATGCATGATTGATCTTCCTTGTTGTTACACTGGCTTTGAAAATCTGCCCGGTAACCAATGAAAAATAAAATTGAATAAAAAGTACAAATTTTGTATCATTTCAAGTAATGATGCTGCCATTTTGTGCTATAAACTCAATTTGAGGAATTATTAAAGAAATAAAGAGAGAATGAATTCAGTTCTCTAGATTAAGTCGTGTGCTGTCCACGTAAGATTTTTAGTTATTGTTATTATTCAGATTCTTTGGCGAGATAAGATGAAAGCGGAGAATAGGTTAAATTTTCTTACTTTATCATCAGCAGGAATTTAGCATAACGAACATATTCTCTATGTGTGCATGATAAATCGTCCTTAGTGTAATACCTAAATGTGGAAATTATTTCCTTTTAGGTGCTGTTGTTTTGTTTTTTACTGCCGGAGATGGATGGTGTTTCTTGCTTTATAAACTGTGAGTACTTTTAAGCAATATATCCTGAATTACCTATTTTGTAGATTATTTCAGATTTATAAGCAATAAAATTAAAGACACATAGCATGGATAAAAAGGTCATTTAATCAAATAAAACCACCCTATAAGACGTATAAATGTTAATAGGATGGTAATAGGATGTATTATAGGATGGTTTTGTTTGATTAAATGACCTTTTTATCTGTGATATGTATCTTTAATTTTATTGCTTATATATTGAAGTAGACGTGATACCACCTTAATTATTTCAGATTTGTTATTTTTTTAAATAAACGATTTTTTAAATAGTATATATGTAAGGTTTGCTTGTTTGTTTAACTCAGATCGTACAACCTACCAGTAGCGTAGCTTGAGATTTTTGACTGGGGAAGCTGAAAATTTGGCGAAAAATTTGGGATTACAAGTGAAATTTATATTGGAATTCGCATTTTCTTAAGTTTTATTTATTGGTGAATAAAATAAAATAATTTTATATAAAAATGCAGAGTAGATTAAATGCACGAGATTTTAAAATGTTATCTATGTAAGATGAATACATACAAGATATAACATTTTAAATATTTTCTTATTTCTAAAATAGATTGACTTTTACAATCATTTTCTTAAATAGGAAGTCATGATAGCCCATAATGGAGGTAAAAGGAGGGGGGTCACGCTACTCCTTGGACATTCAATATAGCAAAAGGCGCACATCAAGCCAGTCGATGTTGTACATCATGTATATGAGTTTGTCTCGCCCCCCCCCCTGGAAAAGTTTTACAAACGTCTATGTATGAAGCAAAAATATATTAAAATATTATTAGCAAGTAGTAGAAAAAATATGTGTTTTATAAACCTAACTAGTTAGAACTAACGAAATGAAGTAATTCAAAGAAGTGCACTGAAAATGGATGAGAAATATATCTGGAAAATAAGCGTAGTTGAAAATCACTGTGTTCAAAAATGTCCTTAAACATTTTTGTATATTATTTATTTATAAATACTATACTTTGAAAACATAAAAATATCTTAACCACAATATGCTAAAAATCCGCTAGAAAATTATAAATAGCTTTTGTTTAACTGAGATTCTCATGTAAGGTGATTTTTAATGGGAAATCAGATTTATACATTCTCCCAAATACGCGAATGGATGCTTCGCCATATTGTTGCTGCGACAAAGTCTGATTTACAAACTACTTAAATTTAAATGTAGTTATTATTATATATATATATATATATATATATAGTATATTATAGTGTAATCATTAGTATGTTTCTTCTTCTCGATACTGTTTATATTTAGGTGAATGTCATCTTATTCGAGGAAAATGCCACATATATTTTGTATTACATATGACTTTTTCTGCAAAAATAAATTAATCGAACCATGTGTGACCCAAACACGGCAGTTCCATTAACCTTGCCAAAGAAATTTTCATGCGTGAAACGGCATGTCCCATACCCCAATCATTGGCGTAAGTTACGCTATTTATACAGGGTTGAAAATAAGGAATGCAATAGCCACAACTTTCTGGAAGCTAGATTATTGTTTTAGCTTATCAGCCAGGGCGGAGTTTAACAATTGAATTGCCCTAAGGCCATTCTTCTTTCAATGCAAAACTAAATTTTAGCTTCTATATATGCATTTTAAAGGGTACAATACTTTAAAAAGTAGCATTTTCTGTAAGTAAAGTGTAACAAGTTTTTTAAAAATGACATACATACTCTCAAACTTATTTAAAAATATATAATATGATGTAGTAAATTTAATTTCGATGTAGCTTTTGAGATTTTTTACTTTTTATTCACTTATGTAGTGACATTTTTTAACACTTTACAATATAGTTGAAAAGTGTTTGATTTTGTTCATTCTGTCTGTCTGTCCGTTAGCGCGATAACTGCTATAAAAATGACTTTATCAAAATTGAATTTTAGTATGTTCAAACTGTCCGTGGAACCGTATGGAAATATAAATGATTAATGTCACCCAATTAGTTTTGGATTGAATCCGGGTTGAAAAAATGAAATACATTGAACTCTATGGGATCTAATTTTTTAAATATTTTTAATTGAATTTAAAATTTACAAATTGCTTCGAAAGTTTTAGGAAATATTCAAATTATCACATAAAATATATAACAACAATTTCAGAAAAATATATTTTGTAGTTTTTTAAATAAAAATCGAAATAATAATTACACCCATTATATGGTGAGATCACGTGACCATTATATGAAGAAATCTCGTGACTCACTTCAAAATAAAATATGGCATCCATCTTGTGTCAAGATCGTGATTTTTAACGTTCTTTTTAATTTATATTCGATGATGTGTCCGTCCTAAAACCGCTTAATTGTTGCTTAATTTCTGTGCATTAATATTTTGAAACAACGCAATTATAATATATTTGAGTTTAAATTATCATCAAACTTTCATTATTTCTACAACGATGACTAATTTTCACTTATGGAGATTGTAAACACATCAATCTGTAAGATGAGTTGTATAAGAATTTCTGAATCTATAGTTGAGATGAATGAAACAGTCATTTATTTTAGATGGAAAACAGACGACTTTATAGCAGACTTTTCCGGTGAAGTTTTAAGCACAGAGTTAAATTACTTTTACCTCCATGGTTTTAAGTTTTTAAGTCAAATAAATTATTGCCGAATTGTGATGAATGAAAGGAGTAGAATAAATGTTTATGAATTGAATTTTTACTGCTTTTCCATAGAGAGCCAGGCAATTTATATTTCAATGACTTTATTTAAATAAAGTTCATTACTTTCTATGAAGTTTTTAAATATAATAAATTATTGTAGTATTGTGATAATTTTAAAATTATTAACTCTGAATGTATCCCATTTTAGTGATGTTTAAATAAAATTGCATTGTAGTTGGAAAGTGTTTCATTATCAATGCTTTACGCATTATTGATCTTTATCGTTTTTGTATCGGCACGTCAAGCAATTTTTCTGCCTTATGCCGCAGAAACTATATCATGCAAAAATATGAATGGGTACATGTGTAGAAAAATAATAGGGTATCACGATGATATAAATCGATAATCGAATTAAACTTTAGTTTGGCATGAAATAGCTGACGAAGGGACCTCAGGATCAAGGAATTCAGTTTCTGGATTTCCTGGGCTAAGGAAATCCCTGATTTTGCCTCCTGTGGAAAATTTGTAGGGATAGAAAATAATTTTTTGAAAGTAGAGTTTTTAGAAGAGATAGGTATGAAGCGAGCGCAGCGAGTAGGAGACGAAGCCTCCTGAACGGGGTTGGGGAAGCGTAGAAAGCTGGGGCAAAGGGCCCGTAGTATAAAAAAAACTGAAATAGTTTTAATATATTTTTATTTCTTAATTTTAGCTGAATGTTCTATTTACATTAATATTATAACGACCTACATTGCGTCCTCCTATGCATGAGACGAGGTTTTACTGCTATAAGCCAAACCTAGCGGAAAAACAACTTCTACAGGCATGGTTGGCGAGATAGAGCAATGGGCGAAATAGTTTCTTGATTGCATATCTGGGACGAAAATGGATTTAAGGTAACTAAAATAAAATAAAATATTGTCAAAAATTAAAAATATATATGGAAATTATTTGTTCGATAGTTTTATACATTTATATTCCATAATTTTACTTTACCTGGAATACATTGTGATATGTAGGGAAAGTATTGAAATCGTGTCGAAAACCGAAACTCGACTTTTTGACGGATCTATACGTTTTGGCACCTCTGGAATAAGATAAAACTATTTTAAACATGAGGTCTCTGTGTTTGTGCCTCTGTCTGTGAGCGCGCATGTGCGTGCTTGTGTGTGTGTGTATGTGCGTGCGAGCAATGACTGTATACAATATAACTCCGAAACTAATGGACCCAATTTCATTTACACATTTATAGGAAAGGGGACACATTTATAGGGACATTTTATAGGAAAGTCCTTGTGGCATGTACCTAGTGTGGATTCGATTTTGGTACGATGCGGAAAAAAAATGTGCCTTCTTTTGCAAAATAGCCCGCAAAAATCGTTAAAATCTAGAATAAAAGACCACGTATGCTTCAAAGCATCTATTAAATGCATGTTTTATGTGCCATTTTTGACAATAAAAATTAGACCCAACTCATTACATTAGGACCAGTTATTCTCGAGATATTTTAGTTTTTTCGCATGTTTGATTCTCAGTCTGAAAATCCGTCCAGTTCTCGAAATTAAAACAAAAATTGAGTTAAAGGTGACAATTCGGTATCCTTTTAAGTAATGATACGTGTTATTTGGTGCCATTAAACTCTATTTAATGATTTTTTTTTATAGAAATAGAGAGCTAGTTTGAGACGGTAGGGGAAGGGATGTGTTATCCGCAAGCGCCACTTTTGACCATTACGATAATATTTTCCATAAATATGCCCCACTCTGCATTCTTCCCATACATATTTGCATTTCCAAATACGTAGTATGTATTTTTATTCCCGCAACATTCCGAGCTCCTAGTTTATTTCAAACACATTCCATTTATCAAAGCATTTGAATTTGCTGATGACTGGAGGGATTCAAATATTTCTTTCGAACACGCATATTTGGATCGAAATTCATTCACTCTGATAAATAAATGGTGATATATTGACTGAACATATAACGAATGTTTCATAGAATTGAGTACATTTTTGTATATTATTACATTTTGTATATTATGGGTATTTAAATATAAGTATATCTGTGTATTGTTTCTTATAATAAACCCACAAATATCCCTCTCTTCGTGCGCTCAGCTCTTCAGATTACTCCACAGCCAAGCGTTGGAAACAGGAACCTGCCGACATTCAACCTGAGCAAAGTAACCAACATCAGGATCGCAGACAGGTGACTTAGCTACCAAATTTTATGAAATTCGGTCCATTAGTTTTTTAGTTAGAGTAGATACATACATTGCACAGACAGACTGACAGACATACAGACAGACACGCAGCCACACAGACGCATACACAGACGTTACGTTAAAAATAGTTTTTCGTATTCTAGTGGACACAAAACGCGCAAATCCGTCGAGAACTGGAGTTGCGATTTTTGGCATAATTCCAATACTTTTCCTATACATTGCCATGTAATGCAGGGAAAGTTAAAATCTGATATGAACAGCACATAACTTTTCCTGCAGACTCATAATCACGTGCACTTTATTACTTCAATAATTTAATGAGTTTAATTGCACAAAATAACTTCCATAATTATTTAAAATGGCACTGAATTGGCATTTCAATGCAAGTGTCGTTCTCAGTTAATAACTGGCCTTTTTGTCAACAGTTTAATAGCGAAAATGCTAAAAAACTAAAATATCTCGAGAACAGCTAGATCTCGTGTAATGGGCTTGTCTTATTCTTTTCATAGTTAAAAATTACGTATAAAACAAGCATTTAATGGATATATTTGAGCAGACGTGGTATTTTATTTCAAATTTTGACAATTGTTGCAGTTTATTTTGCAAAAAAAAGCAGGTCATTATTTTTCCGAATAGTACCAAAATCAAATCAGCACCAGGGTAACCCGTTAGCGACTTCTCTACAAAATTTTGCAAAATTTGGTAGATCGGTTTTTTCAGCTAGACTGGCTACAGGAAATTTTTGCGGATTATTTCGCAAAAAAAAGGTGGGTTGTTTTAGCCCGAATCGTACCAAGGGCTAATCAGTCTTTCACAAGTGATATACCTACCAAATTTTATGAAATTCGGCCCATTAGTTTTTGAGTTACAGTAGATACATACGTTATATGGACATACACACAGACTTCACGTTAAAACAACTGATGTGGGCAATACATGACTTTCCTTATATAATGCATTAATGCATTGAATTTACTACTGCTGCAGTAAAAAAAAAAAAAAAAAAAAAGTTATTCTTATAGTAGATACTTATTCCAAGACATTGACTTTTCGTCAGTCAGTTGTCATTTCTATCTAGTTAGCGAGATTTTCGTTAATTTGGCAACATTTAAAAAGTCGCCAAGTTGGCGACATTCCGCCAAATTCATCGCCAAAATCACGCCAAGCGGTATGGACGGAGAAATAAGTTATTCTTATAGCACAAAAATGACTGTTGACGTTCAAATACAAAAGTATTACTCAAAGTATTTTTAATCGTGGATGGAACGAGCTAGATCCACGAGAGTGGTGTCACCCAATTTATCGCATGGTATTACATATGAAAAGTGAACATGTTTCTCAACAATTAATATATATATTTTTTAATTCATGGGATTTTTGATAAATTTATATGAAAAATGTGCAATATCTCGAGAACGGTTCATGCTAGCTTTCTAAAATATTCTCTTTAATTCTCATGCTAGAGGTCTAAGTCAATTGTTTTAAAAAAAAAAAATACTTAAGAAATAACTATTTATGTAACTTTTGTAAAAGTTTTAATTTTGTTATGATTTTTCAAAATTTCACTCAAAAATTTAGGGGGTTCTGAACATCCGATTGCGTATAAAAACAACAGACTTCCAGTATTCATGGACTGTAATTTTTGTACCAAATTTGGGTGAATCGCTCCATTCGTTCGTTAGTTATCATCTTCACAGTCTCTCTGACACACACACACATACACACACACACACACACACACACACACACACACATACTTTCACACACACCCCACAGACACACATACATCATCTCAAAAAGACCTGATTCGTGTTCAGAGATGCTTGAAACGTGTTCTCCCGTCGAAAACTCGAATTCGAATTTTCGACCCCGTCACAGTAATTTACTTATAAATTATATGCATATAGGAAAAGTAATAATGTTTTCGTGTTCAAGAGGTCCTGAAACTGGTTGATCCGTCGAAAATTCGAGTTGCGATTTTCGGCATGATTCCCAAACTTTTCCTATACATTACCATGTATTGCAGGGAAAGTCAAAATCTGATGTGGGTAGCACATGACTTTCACTGCAGACTCAAATTATTTTTTATTTATTTCCATTACAATTCATTAAATAGCACAAAATAACACTAAATTTGCATTTTCAGTCCAATTTCTGCTTTATTTGATAGATGTTTTATTAGGCAGCATAGAAAAATGCCAAAAATCTCAAATATCTGGAGAACGGTTAGTCCTAAAGTGCTAGAGATCTTTTTATTCTCTTCCCCGTCAAACATAACGTATAAAACAAGCATTTAATTGATGCATTTAAACTTACGTATTTCTTTTTTTACATTTTGACAATTTTTGCGGGCCATTTCATAAACAAAAGGCAGGTTGCTCTAATCCGAATCGTACAAAAATCAAATCAACACCACAGTATCTCGCATGTAACGTATCTACCAAATTTTGTGAAATTTGGTTAATTAGTATATCAGCTAGAGTAGATACATGATATTTTTGCGGGCCATTTCGCAAAAAAAGGCGGTTTCTTTTTTTGAATCGTACCAAAAATTAATAAGCACCAGGGTCAGATCCAAGTGACTTGCTTACCAAATTTTGTGAAATTCGATCCAATAGTTTTTGAGTTAGAGTGGATACATGCATTGGCCAGACAGACACACACATACACAAACAAACACACACACACACACACACACAGACGTCACGTTAAAAATAGTTTTTTCATATTCTAGAGGTCTGAAAACGTGTAGATCCGTCGAAAACTCGAGTTACGATATTTGATATGATTCCAATACTTTCCCTATATATTATCATATATTGCAGGGAAAGTAAAAATCTGATGTCTACAGCACATGACTTTCACTGTAGACTTACATTGACGTTCACTTTATTTTAATTAAATTTAATTCACTTTTAATTCAGTTTTAGTTTTCATTTGTTAACTGGGCTTATTTTCAAGGCGTAGAGAAAATACGATCGGACTTGGCGCAGATAAAATACGAAAAAACTAAAATATCTCGAGAACGGCTACTCCTAGTGTAATGGGGCTGGTCTTATTATTTTCACCGATAAAATTCACGTATAAAACAAGCATTTAATGTATATATTTAAGGATATGTAGTTTTTATTTTAGATTTTGACGATTTTTGCGGCCCATTTCGCAAAAAAGACATGTTATTATTTTTTCAAATCGTACCAAAATATAATCAGCACCAGGGTAAACCACAAGCAACTTACCGAATTTTGCTATAATCGGTCCAGTAGTTTTTCAGCTACAGTCGATACAGACAATTTTTGCGGACCATTTCGAAAAAAAGGCTGGTACTTTTATCCCGAATCGCACCAAAAACTAATCAGCACTAGGATCCAACCCAAGGGACTTACCAAATTTTATGAAATTCAGTCCATTAGTTTTTGAGTTAGAGTGGATACAAAATCTGCACAGACACACACACACAGACGTTTCGCTAAAAATAGTTTTTTCGTGTTCCCGAAACGTGTAGATGCGTCGAAAACTCGAGTTGCGATTTTTGGCATGATTCCAATATTTTCACTACATTACCATGTATTGCAGGAAAAGAAGAGTGGGTCTTTTAGTGTGTTTAGGGTTTTTAAAGTATGTATGCTGTGATAGGGTGTCGTAGTATATATATATATATATATATATATATATATATATATATATATCATTATGGCAATTAATGCATTATTTTCTTGTTTTCGCTTCTAAATATAAATTTTTATTTATTAAATATATATGTATATGCAGGGTGTTCCAAAAACATATTGACCTCGGCTTTTATTCTTTAAATATTGATCTTTGACATATATAATAAATTACAAATTTGCGTAAAAAATTGTACAGAATTTTATGAAATCGATTAACATTTTTAAGGGAATTAAATTTTAAAAAATACAAAATTTAAATTTTTATACGGCCCTCGTACAAAAACATTTCCAATGAGGAAAATGTGCTCCATACACTAATAAGGTGATGTACAAAATTTCAGCATTTTATCATAAAATGTCCCAAATATATGAAAAGACAAAAATGCTGACTTTAACCACTTTCGATGCATCACATGGGTTCTCAGAGGGGAAAAATCACGCCTGCCGATGACATTTTAAGGGTCATACACAAATTACGAAACAAAACAATGATTACGTAAATAAATAATAATTTTGCTATTTATTGGTCCAAAAGTATCCACACTGTGTCAAAATAATAACTTTACACAAAGATTACAAAGCTTATTCATAATGTTTTTCATCCATGCCAAAATTCCATTAAAGATAAGAGGCAGATATTATTTGCCTGTGATGCATTTTTGCGTTGCGTCATTTGCACTCCTGCTGTGAACATTTACATTTCAATGTGTGATTAATCCCTCAACAACTTTGTTTAAACATATCTCGGGGACTTTTTATGATAAAATGCTGAAATTTTGTACACCACCTTATTAATGTATGTGGCTCATTTTACTCATGAGAAATGTTTTTGTACGAGGACGGTATAAAACTTTAAATTTTGCATTTCTTCAAATTTAATCCCCTGAAAATTTTTATCCATTTCATAAAATTCTGTATATCTTTTACACAACTTTATAATTTATTATATATGTCTAAGATCGATATTTAAAGAATATATATATATATATATATATATATATATATATATATATATATATATATATATATATATATATATATATATATAATATTGAAATTATCATTTGAAATTACTCAAACTATTACTTAGATTTTCATTCACGGTTTTGCTATTCGAATTCATCAAGTTGACATTCTCCATTTATATCTTATCAATTATTACGTTTGCCAATTAAACTTTAGTACCTGATTTTGATGACAGACTCAGATTGAAACCTTGATAGACTTAAAATCAATTCTAAGTTGAAATGCAATGTCCTCAGGAAAGGTGAAATGCGCTTTAGCTCTTTCCCATATCATTTGAAGAGGCATCTTTGGACGTAAGCAAATTTTATTACGACAACTCTTCTAGAATTTCTACACGGGTACACCTCTTCTCCAACTACAGAGACAAAATTACACTTTCTCTGCAATACATAGTCATGCCTAGGGATGGTCATGGATAGGCCTGGATATGTATTTCTAATATTTTAAAATCATGCTTTTCTTGCAGTTTATAAGAGTATATTTAAGAAAGCAAAATAGCGTGTTTTTCAGTGAAATAAAACAAATGCAAGAAAATAGATGAAACATTCCTATTAATTCTATTTTGAATCTGTTTGTTATACAAATATCACATTATTACACTATCAACTATTAAAGACAGAACGCAATTTAAATTTCATTAAGTTTGCTACATATGTGTATCTGATTCATCAGAACTCCTTGATGGAATTTTATTCGCAGCTATTCTGTCAGTTCCTAATCAGTTCCTTTACTCGATGCGTAACTAATCTTTTTCCTGAAATGAAACAGACATGTTTTTTTGTGATATGCAAGATATGTCTTTCTATTATTCCTTCCCTTGCAATACATGGTAATGTATACGGATTGGAATATGTATAAGTATTGAAATCGTGTCGAAAATCGTTTTAATGGATGGACGTTTTAATGAAAAAAGTTTTTAATGGATCAAAATATTATAGAACTTCTAGAACACGAAAAAACTATTTTAATGTGTGTGTCTGCGAATGTACATGTGTGGACGTATGTGTGTATGTACAATGTATGCATCTATCCTAACTCAAAAACCAATGCACCCAATTTAATAAAATTTTCTATGTATGTCACTTATGAGTGACCCTAGTGCTGATTATATTTTGGTATGGTTCGGGATAAAAAGAATCCCAGCCCTTTCTTTGAAAATAGTCCACAAAATTCATATATATCCACTCTAACTACGAAACTAATTACCCCAATTTCTCAAAATTGGGTAGATAAGTCGTGTGTAGGATACCCTGGTGCTGTTTAGATTTCGATACGATTAGAGAGAAAGAATCTTCCTATTTTACCAAAAGGTCCTCAAAATCTTTAAAATATAAAATATAAGACCATGCACAAATATATTCATAAAATGCTTGTTTTATACGTAATTTTTGACGGTGAAAAGAATTAAATCAACCTCATTACTCTGGGACTAACCGTTCTCGAGATATTTTAGTTGTTGTTGTTGTTCTCGTCTCCTAATTAAGGAAATAAATTTGCGCTGCTTCTGTTTGGTCTAAGACCCGGGGCACCCCTACGGTAGAAGTCCGACTTCTGCCCAATAAGACATTACAAACATCCATGCCCGCAGGCGGGACTCGAACTCGCAATCTGGTAGTCGAGCCATCACGAGGAAACGCCTGCCTCTTTGACCGCTCGGCCACCACATCGGCGATATTTTAGTTCATTTGTATTTTTGCTACGCCTTTGAAATTACGTCCCGCTACCTAATGAAAACAAAAATTGAATTAAAAGTGCCAATTCAGTGTATATAAGTATGCGTGTTGTTTTGTGCAATAAAACTCAATTTAATGAATCCTTAAAGAAATAAAAGGAGAATGAATTTAATTATTTGGGAAAGTCATGTACTGCTCACTTCAACTCTCACTCTGGGCCCATTGCCTGCTGAGCTTGTACGAGGATATTGTCCCTGGCCGGAGATGCCTTGGGCATTACTGCTTGTGTTCAACAGCATCTGCCGAAGTCTTCTATTCTCTCATGTTAGTCAACACAAACGGTACTTTATCATCTTCAGAGATATATTCCATTTCTTGTAAAAAGTATTATTTCTAATATCTCGTAAATCACACGTTGTGTTTCTAAACTCATAAATGAAGATATCCGCTCATTGCCTGTTAAATGTGTCGTCGCAGATCAATGACAACTTTGGTAAGATTGATTCAGTTCTTTATGTTTTAGATGTGAAACCGTCCGTTGCATTTTCAGTGCCTATCAGTGTCCGACAAATTATTCTTGACATATTAAATACATTTAAAATGCTTTTTATTTTCCTTTCAATACATGACAAAGTATAGGGAAAATATTGGAGTCATGTCGAAACGCACATCTCGAGTTTTCGACATATCTACACGTCTAGGAACTTCTAGAACACGAAACAAAAATTCTAATGTGGGCAACACATGACTTTCCTTATTTAATGCAATGAATTTACTACTTTTACGTATTATACAAAAACGTATTATACAAATTTTAGTATTACACAAAAGTATTACTAAAAATTTTTTTATTCTTATAGCAGATACTTATATTCTTACCAAGATATTGAATAATCTTCAATGAGTCGCCATTTTAATTGATTTAGCGTCATATTTATCCATTTGGCGAGATTTTTGTTAATTTGGCATCAATTGAAAATGTCGCTAAGTTGGCGACATTCCGCCCAATTCGTCGCCAAAATCTCGCCAAGCGTTATGGACAGAGAAATAAGTTATTCTTACAGCAGATAAATGATTATTGGCGTTCAAATACAAAAGTATTACTCAAAGTATCATTTTTCCTGAATGGAAGGAGCTAGTTCCACGAGAATGATGTCACCCAATTTATCGCATGGTATTACATATGAAAAGTGAACATGTTTCTCAATAGGAAATATTTTTTTTTTAATTTATATGACTTTTTAATAATTTTTTTGAGAAATGTGCAATATCTCGAGAACGGTTCATGTTAGCGTTCTAAAATTTGTCAATCGTTTTCTTATGAAAAATTACATAAGAAATGTCTATTTGCGTAACTTTATTAGCGGTTTTGATTTTTTAACGATTTTTTTCAAATTTCACTCAAAAATTTAGGGGGTTTCAGAACATTCGATTGCGTATGAAAACAATAGGCTTCCAGTGTTTATGGATTGTGATTTTTGTACCAAATTTCGTTCGAATCGGTCCATTCGTTCGTCAGTTATCGCCTCCACAGGCTCACTGACACACACACACACACACACACACACACACATACACACATACTTTCACACACACACACATACTTTCATACACACATACTCACAGACATCACTTGAAAAATGTTTGATTCGTGGTCAGGGATGCTTGAAACGTGATCTCTCGTCGAAAACTCGAATTCGAATTTTTGACCCGTCACAATACTTTTCTTATACATTATGTAGATCAAGAAAGTAATATGTATAGTGTTGTTGATGAAACCCAGACCGTCCGACCTACCAGAAAGGTGTAAGGTAACTGTTTGGACGGTCGGGAAGTGCCACCCAATTTAGACCGGAACCCAGTGGGGGAGGCATCCACAGGGACCGTACCCTTCTTCCCCTACCACCAACCTCTCGGAAGGACTTTCGGACCCACATGTTTAACGTGATCGTATTCCGCATGAACACGGCGGCAGTTTTGGCAGTGGCTGGAATCGAACCCGGGCCTACCGAGTGCAACTCCAGCGCGCTAACCAATGGGCTACCGCGCCCCAATATGTATAGTGTGACTTATCTCTCTCTCTCTCTGTGTGTGTCTGTGTGTGCGCGCGCAACGTATGCATCTACTCAAATTCGAAAACTAAGTGATCCAATTTCATGAAATACTTTAGGTAAGCCATTTGAAGGTAACTCTTGTGCTGATTCGATTTTGGAACGATTCAGAAAGAAATAACTTGCCTTTTGCCTTTACTTGCAAAACGGCCCCCAAGAATTGCCAAAATCTACAATAAAATACAGCGTAAGCCCAAATATATGAATTAAGATTAAAATGTTATGATAAAAACGGATGGTCATTCTGTGATAAAATGTTTGATCATTAAGGAACCGATTTGTATTAAAATCGTCAAAATCCTGCTAAAACGTAACTAAATATCTAATTCGAATTTTTAGAAGTCTTGCCGAGGCGCATTGCTCAGAGGTCTAAAGTACTTATGACCTCAACTTCATAGCCATTCTAAGCACTCAACTTCATAGTGCTTAGAATTTCCGTTCCGACACACCCAGACACACACACTTACACACTCAACTGTATTCTAGATTTGATTTTAGGTCTATATAATAAATAGGTTAACTTTGGTCTAGTACTTTAGCTGAAGTAGATATATGCATTTTGTACGGACCTTTGTTCAGAAATAGGTAGATTCTTGTATTCCGAATTATAATCAAATTTCATCAGCACCAGGATAACCCACAAGCGAGTTACATGTAAAGTCTTATGTAATGGGGTCTATTAGCTTTTGAGTTAGTGTGGATACACACACACACATAGACATGCACACATACATACACACATACAAAAGGACACACACATACATACATGCACACACATCCGCATAAACATATACACACAGACACACATACATACGCATATAAACATACATACTTACAAACACACATACATTACGCTAAAAATGATTTATTCGTGTTCTAGAAGTCCCAAAACATATAGTTTGGTCGTGAACTCGAGTTCAGGTTTTCGATACAATTTCAATATTTTCCCAATATAGTAGCATGTATTGCAGGGAAAGTAAAAATATCACACCCAAAAATAATTTCTTCTTAAGTCTGCTGAACATTGGAGGTCGTTTACAATCGAGATAAAAAAAAGCAGTCATAATAAAAAAGAAAATTTGTTTGTAGCAACCCATTATTTCAAATTTATATTATCACTATTAATCCGCATCTCATTGATCTTTCCATCAAGCACAGGAAACGCCAATGCGGTCCTCCACCCCGCACTTCCACCACAATCTCTGTTCTTTTTTTTAGATAAGGCAATTAACGGGTACAGCTCTAATCAACCACAACGAAGAAAATAATCCTATTAAAATTTCCTCGATAGTCTGTATATCGGCAAAATGAATTATTATTGAACGTCCATGCATAGAGTTGTGTTGGTGGGAAACTAATTTACTCAAGAACATATTTTACATCATTCGTGATTTAATTTTAGAAATACATATTTTTGTTTCATTTTATCTTTTTCTGTCTGTTGTCAGCACATTGTTTCTCCCTTCACTTTCCTCGCATTTTGACGTCTCCATGTAACACATTGTTTTCGGATAGTCTATCACTTTTAAGAAAGGGAAATTTACTTGAGTAAATTTTTATTACTTTCCTCACAATGGCAATGTTATATCTTCCCAGTTTCTCTGTTTTATGGATCTAGTCTCATAGAATGTTATAGGTAAGTCTCTTGCAGGTGACCCTGGCGCTGATTAGGTTTTGGTTTAATTCGAAATAAAATAACCTGCTTTTTATTGCGAAATGGCCTGCAAAATTGGAATGTATCCACTCTAGTTAAAAGAATAATTGACCAAATTTCTAAAACTGGATAAATAAATCACTTGTTACTTTAGAGTTGATTAGACTTTGGTACGATTCGGAAAAAACCCCGCCTTTTTATTTTCCTTATATACATAATATATAAGGAAATTATTGTGAGGAAATTATTGTAAGGAAATTAATGTGAGGAGTCGAAAGTTCGAATTCGAGTTTTCGACGAGAGAGGACGTTTCCAGCATTCCTGATCAGGAATATACATTTTTGAGGTGATGCCTATGTGTGTGTGTGTGTTTCAGTGAGACTGTGGAGACGATATCTCACGAACGAATGGTGCGATTCGAACGGGATTCGGTACAAAAATCCCAATCCGTGAATACTGGAAGTCTATTGCTTATAAATGTAGTCCAATGTTCAGAACCCTCCTAACTTTTCGAGTGAAATTTTGAAAAAACCATCAAAAAAACAAAACCTTTAATAAAGTTAAGCAAATAAACATTTCTTAAGTAATTTTCATTAGAATATGATTGACGTAAACTTTAGAACGCTAGCATGAACCGTTTCGAGAGATTGCACATTTTTCAAATAAATTTATCAAAAATTCCATAAATTAAAAAATATATATTAACTGTTGAGAAACATATTCACTTTTCATATGTAATATCATGCGATCAATTAGGTGACATCATTCTTGTGGATTTAGCTCGTTCCATTCATGACAAAAGATACTTTCAGCAATATTTTGTATTTGAAAGCCAATAATCATTTTTCTACTATAAGAATAACTTATTTCTCCGTCCATAAAGCTTGGCGAGATTTTGGCAACGAATTTGGCGAAATGTCGCCAACATGGCGACTTTTTAAATGTTGCAAAATTATTGAAAATCTCGCCAAATGGATAAAAATGACGCTAAATCAATGTAAATGATGACTAATTGAAGAAAATTCAATATCTTGGAAAGAATACAAGTATTTACTATAAGAATAACCTATTTTTTTTACTGTAAAAGTAGTAAATTTATTGCATTATATAAGAAAAGTCATGTGCTGCCCACATCAGATGTTTTACGTAATGGGCAGCAAAAATCATTAAAATTTAAATAGTAAAATAAAAGACTACGTATCTCAGATCTATTCTTTAAATGTTTGTTTTATACATAATTTTTGAAGATGAAATTAATAAAATTTATCCCATCACCCTAAGACTAATCTTCCTCCTGATAGATTATTTATTTAACATTTTTAAAAGATCACCTTTTAAAAAAATCTGATGTGGGCAGCTGACTTTCCTTATATAATGCAATGAATTTACTACTTTTACAGTTAAAAAATTGCATTCTTATAGTAGACACTTATATTCCTTCCAGGATATTGAATTTTCTTCAATAAGTCATCATTTTCATTGATTTAGCGTCATTTTTATCCATTTGGCGAGATTTTCGTTAATGTGGCAACATTTAAAATTGTCGATAAGTTGGCGACATTCCGCTAAATTCGTCGCCAAAATCTCGCCAAGCGTTATGGATGGATAAATAAATTATTCTTACAGCCCTATAAATGACTATTGGCGTTCAAATACAAAATTATTTCTCAAATTATCTTTTCTCGTAAATGGAACGAGTTAGATCGACGAGAATGATGTCACCAAATCTATCGCATGATATTACATATGAAAAGTGAACATGTTTCGTAACAGTTAACATATATTTTCAATTTATGGAATTTTTTGATAAATTTATTAGAAAAATGTGCAATATCTCGAGAGCGGTTCGTGCTAGCGTTCTAAAGTTTATGTCAATCGTTTCCTAAGGAAAAATTACATAAGAAATGTCTATTTCCGTAACTTTACTAAAGGTTTTGATTTTTTGATGATTTTTTCAAAATTTCACTCGAAAATTTAGGGGGGTTTTGAACATTCGATTGTTTTTTAAAACAATAGGCTTCCAGTATTCACGGATTATGGTTTTTGTACCAAATTTCATTCATATCGGTCCATTCGTTCGTCAGTTATCGTCTCCACAGACTCACTGACACACACACACAAACACACATACTTTCACACACCACACACACACACACGCACACACCCACACAGACAGGACAGACATCACTTCAAAAATATTCGATTCGTGATCAGGGATGCTTTAAACGTTTTCTCCCGTCGAAAACTCGAATTCGAATTTTCGACCCCGTCACAATACTTTCCTTATACATTATGTATATAAGGAAAGTAATAAGCCCAGTTACCAACTAAACGAAAATTGAATGAAAATTTCAAATTTAGCGTCAGTTCGAATTATTATACCAGTCATGTTTTACAATGAAACTCAATTTCATGAAAAAGAATTTGAATTTATAACGAAAGTCCCGTGCAATATACATCAGATTTCTACACTTCTGGCAGTTACAATAATATTTTACTTAAATATATTCACGAGTCATCTTATTCTACGTCCACTTGAGTATTTCTTCCATATATATGTACAATCCCAAATAGGTAGAGGAATTTTATTTGTGAAAGTGAATTTGAGAAAATTAATTTAGATCAGTAGAGAAAGTCATGTGCTGATCACATTCGCTTTCTATTCCTTTTCTATGTAAAAATGTTACTTATCCTTCAGCGTGATATCGGTCCCTTTTCTCGAGCTATAAAAATTGTTAATGGTCTACCAGAAGGTGTAAAGTTTAAACCAGATGTGTTAATACACCGCCCAATCTGGGAAACCCGTCACGAGTGTTCAAACATGGCAACCCTGCCTTGGCGTTGTAAGAAAGGATGCTTGTAAAAGTGTTTTTCCCTTTTGATTCTCAACAGACCATGCAGTGAAAGTAATTTATATGTTTATAACAATAGATTCAACTATACTAATTGTGACTTTTAGGAATGCATTTGAATTCTATGTTTGTTTAGATCGCATTATGGCATGCAGATTTTAATAACATGTATCTTTACAATAAATCCAGAACGAAATTTGAAATTCTAGCTGATATCTACATAATATTTGTCGCGTAGTGTTTAGCGAGAACGATATTTATATTTAGCAATTTATACCTGATAGTTCCGAATATATTAAAATGGATGATTTTAAAAGAAGGAGTTATTGTTCTATGTTTGCTTAAATCAGGTTACTACATGCCTATTTGAATAAAATGTATCCCTGCTACAATAATATCTATATAAATATTTCAGCGTGGTGTTTGGCGAGAGAGACGAAAGAATGAAAACTATTGCAACACTATTCGTATTCATAGTTTAATAATTTAAACTATAATTTTGTAGCATAGAAACCAATTGTTTCGGGAATGACCATTATTATTATTTCCCGTGAAGTAATAACGCTATGGAAATTAGAAATTTAGAACCGTCCGGTTTTGAGCCATTAAAATTACAAAAAATTAACTGAAGTGTGGTTCTACTTGAATTTTTCATAATAGAATCAATAGTTAAGTATCTTGTGGGTGGGTGTTATTTATTTTATTTTTTTATTTTGCAGGAAATATTTTATGAAATCGTTATCTTGGATCCAAATGATTACAATTATAACGTGCTATCCCTCACTTTAAAGAACTTGACAAAATCTTTCATTTTGTGCCATTCTTGACAATGTACCCCCGGGAGTGAACTTTCCATGGAGGGGGGATAATGATGTCAAGAACACAAAAATGTATTTTTTAAAACAATGGTTGAAACTCTAAAGTCTCTTGATCATTGATCTATAAATGAACGGTTTTATGCACAATTATGTCCAATTTTGTTCTACGCCTCTATGTTAAAAAATCTGATGTGGGCAACACATGACTTTCCTTATATAATGTAATGAATTTACTACTTTTACAGTAACAAAAATAGGTTTTTCTTATAGTAGATACTAATATTTTTTCCAAGATATTGAATTTTCGATAATGAGTCGTCATTTTCATTGATTTAGCGTCATTTTTATCCATTTGGCGAGATTTTCGTTAATTTGGCAGCATTTCAAAAAGTCGCCAAGTAGGCGACTTTCCGCCAAATTCGTCGCCAAAATCTCGCCAAGCGTTATGGACGAAGAAATAAATTGTTCTTACAGCAGATAAATGATTATTGGCGTTCAAACACAAAAGTATTACTCAAAGTATCTTTTTTCATGAATGGAACGAGCCAGATTCACGAAAATGATGTCACCCAATTTATATCATGGTATTACATATGAAAAGTGAACATGTTTCTCAATAGGAAATATATTTTTTTTCATTTTATATGACTTTTTAATAATTTTTTTTAAAAATGTGCAATATCTCGAGAACGGTTCTTGTTAGCGTTCTAAAATTTATGTCAATCGTTTTCTCATGAAAAATTACATAAGAAATGTATATTTGCGTAACTTTATTAGTGGTTTTGATTTTTTGATGATTTTTTCAAAATTTTATTCAAAAATTTAGGGGGGTTCTGAACATTCGATTACGAATAAAAACAATAGGCTTCCAGTGTTTACGGATTGTGATTTTTGTACCAAATTTGGTTCGAATCGGTCCATTCGTTCTTCAGTTATCGTCTCCACAGACTCACTGACACACACACACACACACAACGACATCACTTCAAAAATGTTTGATTCGTGATCAGGGATGCTTGAAACGTGCTTTCCCGTCGAAAACTCGAATTCGAATTTTCGACCCCATCACAATACTTTCCTTATACATTATGTATATAAGGAAAGTGAAAATTATAGAAAATTTCGCATTCATT
Source organism: Amaurobius ferox (assembly GCA_951213105.1). NCBI lineage: Eukaryota > Metazoa > Arthropoda > Arachnida > Araneae > Amaurobiidae > Amaurobius > Amaurobius ferox. The sequence goes on along the minus strand of OX578154.1, from coordinate 108,416,711 downwards.
TCGAAGTTTTCGCTCGAATTTAAAATAAAATTCTATCTAGTTCTAGAACTTCTTATAATGAAGCCGGATATAAAATGTTGTTGAAATCGATTAATATGCGTGGCAGTTGTGTACACAAGGGAACGACCACAGACATCGGACACCATTCCAAAAATAGTTAAAACCTGTTGTGGAACGCCTAAAACATAGTTTGACTTTCGAATCTCGAATTAAAGGAATTTCACGAGAACAATATTTTATCTATAATATATTACATAGTTTCAGAAAGTAATAGAATCATAGTATCAGAAAATAGTATGAGTTACCCATTACTATTGTGAGTTACTCTATTACACATTATACATTAATGTGGAAAATCACACCTTAGATATTATTATATAGATTTTTTTCGACTCGGTAAGAAAAATCTGATGTGGACAGTACATGACTCTCCCTACAAACCCACTATCATTTTCTCTTTATTTCTTTAAATAAAATGATACGCTTCATTATTGGATATGACACTGAATAGGCTTTTGTAATTCAATTTTTCTTTTCATTGAGTAACAAAATTTATTTTAAAAATCAGCGTAGAAAAATGTGAAAAAATAAAACTGAAATATCTCGAGAACGGCTAGTCTTAGTAGTGGGGTGGGTCTTACTATCTTTATCGTCGAAATTTACATATAAAACAAGCATTTAATAGATGTATTTGAGCATACGTAGTCCTTTATTTTAGATTTTGACGAATTTTGCGGGCCATTGCGCAAAACAAAGACAGGTTCTTGCTCTACGGATCATACCAAAATCGAATCACTACTAGGGTGTGCAGAAGGAGCTTACCTGCAAGATTTTGTGAAATTGGACCCATTACTTTGTCAGCCAGAGTGGATAGATACATGGAAATGTTGCGGGCCATTTCGCAAAAAAAGGCGGGTTCATTTCGATCCGAATTCCCCTGTTCGAAAAAAATATATGTTTCATTCTAGCCATCAGAAAAGTCGAATTCTTTGATAAACGGCGTTTATTCGGAACAAACTATGAACTTAGAATGTTGAGCGAATAAATATTCATACTACGCATTCGGGATTGCAAATATGCATGGGAGGTATGTTAAAGTGGAGGTACAGCAGAATTTCTCGTACGTATATTTATGCAAAATATTATTATAACGGCCGGAAGTGGAATAATCTTTTGTGTGCAGCACATGATTTTAACTACAGATTACATTTCGGTTTCTTTTTATTTCTATATAAAATCATTGAGCTTAATGGCACGAAATAACACGTATAATTATTCGATACGATACTGAATTCGAGCTTTTAATTCAATTTTCGTTTTCATTGGGAAACGGGGCGTATTTTTAAAAGCAACGTGGATTTTATTTGTTTCACAGTAAAAAATTACGTATAAAACAAATATTGAATGAATATATTTAAGCATACGTAGTCTTTTATTATAGATTTTAACAATTTTTGAGAGCCATTTCGCAGAAAAAGCAAGTTCTTTTTCCCGAATCATATCAAAATATAATCAGAATGAGGGTCACCCCTAATTGTCTTATCTACTCAATTTTGTGAAATTGAGTCAACTAGTTTTAAATTAGAGTGGACACACATAAACACACATACATACACACACAAACATGCAAATACTCACACAAACACGCAAGCACACATGTAAACATACACACACATACAAACACACAATGAATCTATCAATCACCATGTGCGAGAGGCAAAAAGGCAAGTTATTTTTTCACGAATAGTACCAAAATATAATGAGCACCAGGGTTCCCCACAAATGACTTATCTATTTTGTGAAATTGAGTCAACTAGTTTAAGTTAGAGGAGGTATACACAAATACACACTAACATACATATATACACACAGACACACATACATACACACATACATAACATACATACACAAACACGCATACACACACAAACACATATATAAATACACATACAAACACAAACACATATATAAACACACATTTAAACAAGCATATATACAAACACACAATCAATCAATCACCTTGAGCGAGTGACCGACTCATTGAGTTTACAACCTGACTGTGCCTCGCCACGGAATTTGCTTTCATCCACCCACAGTGCAATATACAAAAACATACTAAGCATGTCTATACAAAATAACTTTAAATGGTAAATATAGTGTTATACATATTTTAACAAGCATGATCAAACTCAAAGACAACTTGTTTTCAGAGCAACGTATATACACAATACACACAAAACTTCACATTACTCAATCTAAAAGAACTCTGAAGTGAGTAATGCCACCTAGTGATAATGCATGAGATATACAGGGTGCCCCAAAAACATTGACATCGGCTTTAATTCCTTAAATATTGATCTTAGACATATATAATAAATTACAATGTTGCGTAAAAAAAAGTACAAAATTTTATGAATCCATTAAAATTTTCAAGGGAATTATATTTAAAGAAATACAAAATATAAATTTTATACGGGCTCCGTACAAAAACATTTCCAATGAGTGAAATGTACCTCATACTCTAATAAGTCTAATCAAGTTTTTGTTCGATGATGTCACAATACCCATCTTGAATTCGTTGTTGCAACTCTGCTTTATTTAAGAGACGTGACAGATAAACAGTTGTGCGTAAACGACCCCAAAAATTAAAATCCATAGCCGTTAAATTAGACGATCTAGGGGGAAATTCGACTGGTCTATGCAAGCCAATCCACTTCTCTGGAAACTCACTATTTAACCAGTGTTTCACAGCTGTAGTATGGTGAGTTTCCGTCCTGTTGAAACCATACTTTTGGAAGTTCTGTTAGGGGCAGTTCATCCATAAAATCAGGAATAACCGCATTCAGAATATCATTGACTTATATGACACCCGTCAACGTACCATCATACAGTATGGGTCCAAGCAAATGGTTTTTGAAAATAATACACCACACATTCACAGAAAATGGATTTCATAAACTTATGTATCTGTTTTTACGCAACTTTGTAATTTATTATATATGTCTAGGATCAATATTTAAGGTATGTGCAATATTTAAGGTGTGCATAAGATATGTGCAAAAATCAAATTATGTATCATGTATTAAAATTACATCATATGATGCAATTAATACATGTTATCCTAGTGAACAAGTATCTAAGTAATCCTGTAATCAGTCTAAGCAATATAGGATGTATATTCAGCCATATAAAAAGTATATTTTCTTCTAAATATGTAAAATAATTTTGAATACGGCTTCGTGGTCAATTATTCGTGGTAATGGTATTCGGCCACTTTTCAAAAAGTACTGTGGGTGGTCTGGCGAGATCTCATTTCTTCGTTAATGAACACCCCCCCCACACACACACACACATGCATACACACACATATACACACGCACACACACATAAACACATGCATATACATATGCACACATGAACACGCACATATAGACACACCAATAAACACACACACACTCACCAAGGAAAAAAAGCATACCCAGAAGTCACGCTAAAAATAATATTTTCGCGTTCTAAAGGTCCCAAAACGTATCGACCGTTTTGATTTTCCAAATTATTCCAGGGCTTTCCCTATACATTGCTATGAAATGAACGCCGGAGTAAAAATGATATGAACGCCGGAGAAAGTCGTCTGCCGCTCCTTCAATGTGTTAAAAAAGGGTACGCTCTGTTCTACCACACAAATGAAAACTCAAATGAATTTTCCTTTTTTTGTCATCTCAAAGCACTCTTTACAGAAAATGGCTCGCATTAAGTTTTCAGAAAATTAATTAAAATGCCAGAAAAATTCTCAAACGCGGATAAGCCATTTGAAGAGTTTTTAAAATGTTTTCTATGACATTCTTTCTTTTCACAACTTATTTCGCGCACGCGTCATGTCTCGATGTAAAAAACCGTTGGACCTGTGTCTCAAGAAGAAAAGCAATGAAGGTGTGGAACCATTTCTCACTTAAAATTAATTATACTTCAGAATTCTGAACTTAACGAAGGAGCATTTAAAATGTTAAGCGCCAGGTTTCTGCTCGAGAATTTAGATCGCAAAATGAATTACATTTTAAAGTTTGAACAGTTAAGCTGGCAGTACTTCTTTTCTCTGCGTAATATAATTTGCATGTAAGAAATGGATGTAAAAGAAGTTTAATGTGAGCGGCACATGACTTTTGCTACAAGCAGAAATTCATTCTTCTTTCCTTTTTCAAAATTATTTAAATTGAGTTCTATTTCACAAAATAATATGGACCCTTATTTGGCATTTTTATTGGGTTATTGGACATATTTCAACGGCTACGCCTAAAAATTCGAAAAACTAAATTATCTCGAGAACGCTTAGCCCTACAGTTATAGAGTCAGTTTTCTTTCCTTCGTTGTCAAACATCATGTATAAAACAAGCATTTAATGTATACATTTATACGTAGTCTTATATTTATGACTTTTCCGCCATTTCGCAAAACAGGCAGGGAAAACAAAAAAGGCAAATCATACCAAATCTAATCAGCATCAAAGTAACATACGAGTGACTTATCTACGAAATTCTGTGAAATTCGTTCTATTAGTTTTTATCTAGACTGGATATAATGAGACTAGAAATCGATCTCACACCAGTTTATTGCGAGACAACTTTATGTACTTTATTTATTGTGTCTGAAACGTCAGACAGTAACTTCAGTCTCAATGACGCCAGTTTTTACAACCCGCTGACCCGAAGGTCAGAAAAAACTACAAATTTAGGGGCATCAAGACAAGTGGGTTGAAGGATTCTAAGGATAAGGTGAAGCAACGACATTGGGTAAAAATAATGACCAATTATGGAAGATGTTTGGCCGAAGTGACCAAGACTGGCCAATCAGAGCAAAAAGAAGGTGTGTCAGACCTCAGGCAAAAAAGAAGCGGCAACCAAGAGAGGAAATTGCACAACTTCTACGATAATAATCAGTTAAGTGAGTTGAGTTAAGTGAGTAGAGTTGAGAGAGCAGTTATGAAGAGTGATGAAGTAGTTGGTAAAGTCCTAAGCAAGAAGTCAGAATGCCATGACGAGTCCCGAGTATTTACACCAGACCGCGCAGTAGAAATATCCAACAGAGAAGTGTTGTTGAGTGTTCCGTAGAGATTCCAAAAGAATGGCTAGATCAATTGCAGTACAATTAGCAGTACGAGTTGGAGCCAAACACGTACATTTACTGCCCTTACAATATGCTGATGCAAGAATTGTGGTCTATGGCCAAACCCGAAAGTGAGGATATGTTCCCATTAAATATTGTAGAAGGTCTTAAATACATTTTAGGCATGCATGTTTAACTAATGGGCTCACATTGCTTCTCTCCGGCGCGAATAAGAAGAATAACTGTTGTAATTGAGTAATTAAGTGATCTATGTTATTAATTAATGATTTATTGTAAAGTTAAAATGGTGCAATTAATGCAGTAGCATTATGTTAATTAATATTCCTTTACAGAACTCGCGCTAAAGATAAAATTGGAAGGTTATCACCGGCACAACGCATAATTTAATGAGTTCCACGAATACGATAATTTAAGGCCATGTCAATTATGTATAATTTAATAATTAAAAATCCCAACGTTAAGTATTTTTTGTTTTACTGCACCACAGATACATACAATTTTTGTGGGGTATTTCGCAAAAAAGGCTGCTTTCTACATTTCGAATCGCACAAAGTTGTAATCAACACCGGGGTCCCTCATAATCAATATTATTTTCAATATTTTTACTTTCTCTGCAATACATAATAATATGTAGGGAAAGTATTACAATCGTGCTGAAATCTCAACTCGAGTTTTCGACGAATTTACACGTTCTGGGATCTCTAGAAAATGAAAAAAAATATTATTTTCAGTGTGGATTCTGTGGTCTGTTTGCCTGTGGTGTAGCGTCTTTCTATTTGTGTGTCTGTCTGTGCAATGTATGTATCCACTCTAATTCAAAAGCTAATGGACCAAATTTTATAAAATTTGTTAGGTAAGATACTTGTGTATGACCCTGGTACTGATTCAATTTTGGTATGATTCGGAATTAAAAAGTCCATTTTGTCTGCGAAATGGCTGAAAGAATTTCCTGTATTCACTCTAGATAAAATATTAATAGACCAAATTTCACAAAATTTGGTAGTTAAATCACTTGTAAGCTAGTCTGGTGCTGATTAAATTTTGGTACGATTCAGGATAAAAACACTGCATTTAATTGCGAAAGGGCTCGCAAAAATCGTTTAATCTAAAAGTAAAAGACTACGCATGCTCAAATATATCAATTAAATGCTTGTTTTATACCTAATTTTGTCAAGCAAAAGAATAAGATCAATCCCATTACTCTAGGAGTAGCCGTTCTCCAGATATTTTAGTTTTTCTCATTTTCGCTTCTCCACCGTTGAGATAAAGTCCAGTTACCAACTGAGAACGAAATTTGAATTAAAAGTGCAAATTCAGTGTCATTTTAAATAATTATGACTGTTATTTTGTGCAATTAAACTCAATGAATTATTAAGGAATTAAAGTGAACGTGATTTTGAGTCTGAAGTGAAAGTAATGTGCTTGCTGCTCACATCATATTTTTTTTAATGTGAAAGCACAGAACAAAATTGGACATATTCGTGCATAAATCTGTTTATCAAAGTCTCAATGATCTTTAGAATTTACAGTTTCAAACATTGTTTTAAAATACAGTCACGATACACTTTTGTGTTGGTGACGTCATAATCCCCCCTAGGGGGCGAGTTTACTCCAGCAGGGTACAGTATCAAGTATGGCACCAAATGAAATATTTTGGTAATTCTTTTAAAGTGAAGGATAACACTCTATAATTGTAATGATTTGGATATCAAATAAATAACACACAAATACATAAAATCAAATAACTTAACACTAAATAAAGGAAACACACACACAAGGTACTTAAAAATGGATTATATTATGAAACAGTCCAGTCATTTTTTGTAATTTTAAAGGTTTAAACACTGACTTTTCTGAATTTCTAATTTCCGCAGCGTTTCACTTCATGGGAAATATTAATAATGACCATTCCCGAAACAATTGATTTATATACTACAAGATAATAGTCCAAACTATTAAGCTATGAATACGAATAGTGTTGCAATATATTTTATTCTTTCATCTATCTCGCCAAACACCACGACGAAATGTTATATAGATATGATTATAACAGAGATAAATGTCCTTTAAATGAGCATATAGTAATGTGATTTAAACAAACATAGAATGATAATTCCTTCTTTAAAGTCACCCATTTTAATATACTCGAAACTATCAATTACAAATTACTAAATATAAATATCGTTCTCGCCAAATACTGCGCGACAAATGGTATATAGATATCAGCTAGAATTCCAACTTCGTTCAGGATTATTGTAGTGATACATGTTATTAACATCTGTATGCAATAATGCGATCTAAATAAACATAGAAGTCAAATAGATCCTTAAAAGTCGCCATTAATATAGTTGAATCTATTGTTATAAACATGTAAAGTACTTTCACTGAATGGTCTGTTGAGAACCAAAAGAGAAAAACCCTTTTAGAAGCAGCTATTCTTACTAAGCCAGTGCAGGATTGCCATGCGTGAACACTCGTGACGAAGTTGCCAGATTGGACTAGGTGTCAACAAATCTGGTTTAAACATTACACATTCAGGTAAATCATTAACGATTTTTTACTGAACGATATTTTACCGATCCAGGAAAGGGGTCGATTTCTTTAGAATGGTCTTTTGATAAGCAAACAGGAAAAACACTTTTACAGGCAGCCTTTCTTACAGCGGCAATGCCGGGTTGTCATTCTTGAACATTCGTGGCAAGGTTACCCGAATGGACGATTTATCAACACATCTGGTTTAAACCTTACATCTTCTGGTAAATCATTAAAATGAACGATTTTTTTCCACTCGAGAAAAGGAAGCAATTTCACGCTGAAGGATAAGTAATATTTTTACATAGAAATGTAATAAAAACCGAATGTGATCCCATGACTTTTTCTACAGACTTAAATTAATCTTCTCAAATTCATTTATTTTCACAAATAAAAGTCATCAATGTATTTGGGTTTGCAAATATGTAGGGGAGGAATGCTGAAGTGAAAGTAGAATAAGATGACTCGCCCGCATATTTATGTAAAATATTATTGTGACGGTCAGAAGTGAAATAACATCTGATGTGGACAAAATATGACTTTCGCTATAGACTCAAATTCGGTTTCATTAAATTGAGTTCCATTGTGCGAAATAACGCTAATAATAATTTGAAATGACGCTGAATTCGAAATTTTCATTCAATTTCCTTTCAATTGGTAACTGGGCGTATTTTAAAAAGCGACATTTCAAAAAATGACAAAAAAATAATCTATCTGGAGAACGGTTAGTCCTAGAGCGATGGGACAGATTTTATCATTTTCATCTTCAAAAATGACGTATAAAACAATCATTTAATGGATACATTTGAGGATGCGTAGTCTTTTATTTTAGGTTTTAATGGTTTTTACGGACCATTTCGTAAAAATGTCAGGGCATTTATCGTATCAAAATCTGTTCAACAAACAACAGGGCAAGCTACAAGTGATTTATCTATCAAAAACTATGAAATTTGGTAAATTATTTTTTTAACTAGAGTGGAAACATGCCAATTTTGTTGGCCATTTCGCAATAAAAGACTGGTTCTTTTGTCTCGAATCGCACCAAAATCTAATCAGCAACAGAGCCCCACTCACAATAAACTTATCTTTAAAATAGTATGCAGTTTGATTAGTTTTTAAATTAGGGTGAATACATACATTGCACAGACCCACAAACACAGAGAGAGGTACAGATGCACACACACACACACTTACAAATTATATATATATATATATATATATATATATATATATATATGTATATTCTGTTCATCCTGTATTACGCATATGGTAGATTGTTCTGCCACGTATTCATTGGGCGTGTTTTTTGGAATGTCACTGCAACCGACTGTTCTACCACCCTTGATCTATTTCGTCATTATTTTTCTGTATGATTCTGGACCTTCTGCGTTCAGTTACTGCTTCTCGCACTTACACAGCAGTATTCTTTCCTGCCTTATAGATAATGGTAATACTTGATTTCCTGTTATTTCTTTTTTCCAATGCTTCCTCTTTTAATGCTTGTAGTCGGTTGCATTGGTATTCATACTAACTTATTATCAATTCTGAAACAAGCATGTGTTTGGATTATTAGAGTTAGGTGCACAGACTTGAAAATGAATCTAGACGAATTAATCTTCAAAATTAAGACAGTGCTGCATATTTATTTTTTCGCCATTGTGGCCGTAATTTATCTGCTTTACTGATTTTAATATTCCGGTATTACTTGATTTGATTATTATATCTTTGTAATAATTATATATATATATATATATATATATATATATATATATATATATATATATATATATATACGTACATACACAAAGAGACACACATACACACAGTACACACACACACACACACTGAGACGTCACGCTAAAAATAGTGTTTTCGTGTTCTATAGGTTTCAAATAATGTACATCTGTCGAAAAATCGAGTCTCGATTTTCGACAATATTCCAATCCTTTCCCTATGTATTGTAGGGAACATAAAAATGGATTTTAATAGATCTTTTTACCAACCTGTAATATTAATGAACAATTTTTCCAATGTTTGCTTTCGAATATCTGTCTAACAAAGTGAGCAATTTAAATTAAATTATTTGAAAGGGTAAAAGTAATCCTTTTCAAACGGGTTTCAAATATTTTCCCGGAAACTGATGACAAAATAAAAGAATTGTGCTAAAAATCTCCAAACAAACAGTCATTTTCAAAGTAACTTCTTATTTAACAGTAAACGACATCATTTATTAAACGCTGACAAGCTTTGCCCTAAACCTATTACCTGGTTTGGTTCAAAAATATTTTTAAAAAATCGGAGGTGGTTTCTGTTCGATGGAGCCGAAAAGGTCTTGCATGAGTAGTATTTTGAAAATAAAAACAGCGATGTTTAATGACTTTATTCGATGGGTTTTAGACTCCTTTGTTTCGTTTACAGGTTTTATATGCACTTCAAGTTACTGGCTATCTATATATAGACCCCCCGCCCCACCTTCCTAGCGCTTCCAATTTTCACACCGATTTCATCTCGATACTCTGACCGTACACTAGACGTGAAAATGATTAACTTGCTTAGAGGTATACGAGTCGAAGTTATACATTATATCTGACGCGATTTTATATTCAAGTGAATCTATAAACTTGATGGAAGCGCATGAATACGTATATTTCCATCTATTCTTATCATATCTTATCAATCATTAAGCATTTCTGAAATCTTCAAATCCATTTAATTTCTTATTTTTTTTAAACAAAACGAAATATCTTGTGTTTATGCACCTATATTACTTTCCCTGCAATACACGATAGTGTATAGGAAAAGTATTGGAATCATGTCGAAAATCGCAATTCCAATTTTCGACGGATCGACACTTTTGGAGCCCTCTAGAACACGAAATTACTTTATTTAGAGTGACGTCTGTGAGTGTGTGTGTGTGTTCCTGTGTCTCTCTGTATGTTTGTGAAATGTATTTATCCACACTGACTCTAAACTAATGGACCAAATTTCGTAAAATTTGGTAGGTAAGACCCTTGTGTGTGACCCTGGTGCTGATTAGATTTTGGTACGATTCGGGATCAAAGAGTATGCCTTTTTTTGCGCAATGGCCCGCAAAAATTACCTGTACCCACTCTAGCTGTAAATCTAATAGACCAAATTTGGTATCTAAATCACTTTTAGGCTAAACGGGTGCTGATTAGAATTTGGTACGATTTGGAAAAAATGCTGCCTGTTTTTCGAAAAGGCCCGCAAAATTCGTTAAATCTAAAAATACAGGAATACGTATGCTTAAATATATCAATTAAATTATTATTTTATACGTAATTTTTACGTAGAATAACACCAATCCCATTACTCTAAGATTAGCGGTTGTATTTGAGTTTAAAGATATTTTAGTTTTTCCACATTGTCCCTAGCTTGAGGTGAGTCCCTAGCTAAAAGGTGAGGATTCCCTACGCCACCTTTGTAAATTAATCCAATTACCAAATGAAAATAAAATGGAATTAAAATTGCGAATTCATAGGAAGTTAAGGCAATTATGGCTGTTATTTTGTGCAATTAAACTCAATTTGATGAATTAGTGAATAAATAAAGAGAGCGTGAATATAAGTTTGCAGAAAAAGTCATGTGCTGCCTACATCAGCTTTTTTCATCAAGGAGTCGGTAAATGGATTGATCTGCAACACTTGTGATGTATACACACTGTTTCTCACCTTATGAAATAACTTCCATAATTTGTTTTTAAAAATATTTTGAAAATACTGTTTTGAAACGTTTTAATACACTGCTGGCCATCCAAAATGCACAACCATGAAGGAAGCATCCAATAAGCATGAAATATGCACCATACGTAGACCTCTATAGGAAATACAAATGATTAGAATTTTAGCTCATATGCGAATCATGTGCGCCACCTACAAGCACTATATAAGGGGAGAAGAGAAGGCTGTTTTTAAGTACAGGAATGTTGTTTTCACCCTGTGTTTTTGTGTGGGAAGTTTCAGTATGCTTCGTCAAAGAATACGCCAGCCATAACAGCACGTTTCTGAGTTTGACAGAGGAATAATTGTGCCTTATAGAGATTGCGGATTATCCTTCCAAGAAATCGGTGCTCGTGTTGGACGAAATCAAGTCACAGTGATGCAAATATGGAATCAGTGGGTGCAGGAAAGACGGACCAACCGACAGGAATGATCGCCCCAGCCTCGTAGCACCTGCGAACATGAAGACAGGCATGTTGTGCCCATGGCAATGATGTATCATACTGCACCATCAATAATCCTAGCGCAAGAATTAAGGTCTGTTGCACAACAATCTGTGTCAGCACGTACCATTCGACGTCGTCTGCAGCAATGGGCAATTTCAGCAAGGCGTCCATTACTGCGATTACCTTTGACTCCAGACCATGGGCGTATGCGGCTGCAGTGGTGCGTTGAACGCCGGACATGGACAAACGAATGGCATGACATTATGTTTTCAGTCGAATCACGATTCTGCCTACAACACCACGATGGCCGTATGCGGGTTTGACGGCACCGTGGCGAGAGAGTGCATAACTCGCCATACCGGTCATTCACCTGGCGTTATGGTTTGGGATGGCATTGGATTTTACTCCCGCATCCCCCTAATACGCATTGCTGGTACACACAGCAGCCACCGCTCATTTCTGAAGTTTTGGAGCCTGTTGTCTTACCTTATTTTCAAGGCTTGCCTGCGGCCAAGTTTCAACAGGGCAATGCGAGACCACACGTGGCACATATCGTTCAGCATTCCTTTAGTGCCCACCTAGTTCCACTGCTCCCTTGGTCCGTCCGTTCTCCAGATCTGTCGCCCATTGAACACGTCTGGTCGATGATTGGTAAGCGACTGGACCAGCAAACACCACAAGCTGCTACGACAGATGAAGTTTGGCAACGTGTGGAATCAGTATGGACTGACATACCCCAAGAACACATCCAAAGTCTCTTTCTTTCAATGTCGAGGCGTGCAGCAGCAGTTATTTTCAGCCAGGGCGGCTGCACAAAGTACTGATTTCTTCGTGTTCGGCAAGTCGAACGAGGCTGTATCAATCAATTCATCCTTGTACTTTATGTTCTTTGTCCAATAAATTTGGCTTTGATATCTCTTGTCTTTTATGGAGTTGCATTTTGGATGGCCAGCAGTGTATTTGTCAATTTCTTGATAATTTGAAACCATATCATTAATTAACAAACTATAAATAAATTTATATGATTTAACACTATTCAAAGAGATAAGAAAATATCAAATTTCATAATCAGTTATAGTATACCGAAAATTAATCTATTAATTCCGATATTGTTAAAGCTAATAAGAATGATGAAGAATTTGTCATTAATAAAATAATTTTTAGGAATTGATTCCAGTCTTAAATGAAAATACAAAATATTATATATTAGTATTTCATTTATTATAGTCCTTTTAAGAATGAGATAACATTATAGAACATAAAAAGATCTTAAATTATATTGTGAGAATATTTTTTACAGCTTACTTCCTTTTGTAAATCCTCATATTAGCTTCCTTAAATGAAGCATTGCAGAAAATAATCCTTTTTTCAAGTTAAAAGAGCTCATCAAATTCCTTCGTAAACATTTGTTAAATTTGATTTACAACTTAGACCTCAATTGATCTGTCGGTAGTTTTTAAAATAACAGCAAATATGGATTAAAATATTGCACAAGGTTTAGTATTCAGTAAGTCTGTTTCTATCTGTTAAGTCTATTAATAATTCATATTTTATCCCTAATTCAAAACTAAGAGATGCTACAGAATGTTTTCTGTGGTAAAAAAAAAAAAATGGCTGATGTGAGCAGCATAAAACTTTCCCTACAGACTCAAATTAATTTTCTTTTAATAATGTATTAAATTGAGTTTAATTAGACAAAATAACAGGCATATTTATTTTAAATGATGTTGAATTGGGACTTTTAATTTCAATTCTCGAATTCATTGGGCAATGTTACGTATTTTCAAACTCCGCGTAGCAAAATATGTCGAGAAAGGCTTGCTCCAGAGCAATGGGGTTGGACTCATTCTTTTCATTGTCAAAAATGACGTATAAAACAAGCATTTAGATATATTTGATCATACATAGTCTTTGATATTTTGATGACTTTCGCTGGTCATTTCGCAAACAAAATGCAGGTTCTGTTATCGGAAATAGTACCCAAATTTAATCGGCCCCAGGGAGTCTCTAAAGTGACCTAAATAAAAGACCTAAATAAAAAATAGTGTGAAAATACGTTAACTAATAATTATTTTAAAATTAAAAACAACCAAAGCATAGGCTTAAAAGTATTTTACAACTCTTCTTTTTACAACGTACTAAAATCACACTCCTTTTCTCGCTTTGTTATGCCCTTCATCAATGGAGAAGTGAAAATAAGTCAATCCTATTGGTTACCATTTAATTTATGAACATTTTTCTTTTATTTTAATTTGTATTTTGGAATTAAATTATACTTTAAATGCCTCGTATTTAAAAATGCTAAAAAATGTAAATTTAATTGTATGTAAATTTTGTCTGGCAGTTATGGCCTATATTTAAGCACATGTTCGCCACTGATGAAGGGCATATTAGTGCCCGAAAGGGATATAGTCGTGTGGTTTTAGTACGTCGTGAAAAGGAGATTTTAATAAAATACTTTTAAACCTATTTTCTGGTTGTCTTTAATTTTAAAGTATTACCTGTATAATGTAAGGGAATCGGGACCCACGGACAGAGATACACATGCCCTGACTTTAAGCTAAAATTAGTTTTTATGTGTTGTAAAGGTCCCAAAACGTGTCGATCTGTCGAAAACTGAAGTTGCTATTTTCGATACGGTTTCCACTCATTACCATGCATTGCAGGGAAAGAAATAAATCCCAATCTGATGCCTGATCAAGGAATTTAGAAAACATTTTTATGTTTAGCCAGAGTCTCTACATTTTCGAATTCTAAAACCGTAAAAAAGCCTCAACGACTATATAATGAATGTGATAATTGAGTGAAAAATATAATTCGGGATATGTATTTTTGAAAATATTTCATAATTTTCAAAATGATTTTAATCCGTCTCCAATTATAATTTTTAGAGTATATAATAAAATGTTATCGTGATTTTGTAATACACTGTTACGAAAGTATAATATTCTCTCACTGGGGTCCCTCGTCTTGTCTTTCGTTTCTATCGCAGACCTACCGGTGCCATGGCAATGTTTTCTTCAGAAGGCAGCGGTACGAACATTCATTCCCTGACGTCACTCTTTGGTAGCCAGAATGTCGAGTCAAAAAAAGGTTTTCCAGATTTGGCGATGTATCTCCAATTCGGCGACATTTGGCGACTTCTCATAACTTCGCGAAACATCGCCAAATAACGATTACTCTACGGTATATTAGATAATTCTACAAATTTCTACAGAGAGATTTCTTGAAGTTCCTATAGAGAGACAATAAAAAGGACTCATCACTCCGTTAGAGTTCAGTGGACGAGTTGACGCTATACGAGCTACAGTGAACTGTGAGTTATGTCAATATTTTGGGAATAGTAGCGAAACACACGTTTTTTTCGTGAGTATTTAGAGAATATCATTGCTTATTGTGTGTAATCAGTGGAGCATGTAAGTGCTGTTTGATTGTATAGTGGTCCTGTTTACTTTGTGCTTGTGATTAAACGTAAGTTATCCAGAAACTTGGACTTGTTCTTGTATCCTGCATACACATCCACTCATCTTGAGGATACATTTCGTAACAATACATTGTAACAATATCTTACACATACGCAATCATAAAATGGGAATCAGAATGGGAATCTGCGGTTCAATTGATTAAAAAATATGAATAACCAAATTATCTGCTTTAATAGTAATTTATTGGTAATATAGTAGTTTATAACTTTGCTAATATCTTAATATGACTTATTATTTTACTACTCTATAATATCTTAATATCCTATTATCTATAGCAGTTGATATAATTTCAATTAAAAACGGATTGTCTAGTAAAAATAATGAATGTTATTCAAATATACAGGGTGTACCAAAAGGATTGAAACGAGCTTTAATTCTTTACCTGTTGGATATAAGTGGAATTGTTTATTTTAAAAATTTTCTGACTGACCAAATTTGTCTAAGGGAGTTGTATAAAAATTTAAAACCTATTTTTAGAATTCAATCAGAATTCAATCAGAATTCAATCAGAATTGGAGGGTTCTGAACATTCGATTGCATATAAAAATAATAGGCTTCCAGTGTTTACGGATCGTGATTTTTGTACCAAAGTACCAAATTTCTTTCGAATCGGTCCATTCGTTTGCCAGTTATCGTCTCCACAGGCTCACTGACACACACACACACACACACACACGTTCACTCACACACACACACATACTTTCACACACACACACACTTTCACACACACACACACACACAGACATAATTCCAAAAATGTTTGATTCGTGATCAGGGATGCTTGAAACGTGCTCTCCCGTCGAAAACTCGAATTCGAATGTTCGACCCCGTCACAATACTTTCCTTATACATTATGTATATAAGGAAAGTAAAAATAGCTGTTTCTAAATGGAATAACTTAAAAAAAAATCCCGATAGATGATGCCACTTAAAATGCCTTTGATAATTTCACCATTCATTCGCCCGATTATTTTGTAATACACTCAATCATAATTAACAAAGTCATAAACACTTTTCAACTTTGTTGTAAAGTGTTAAAAACGTACCTTTAATTGTGCATTCATTTAGAAAATATTGTGCAATACACTGAATCCTGAATCCAAAATTCCCCTTGAAATATTGAATGCTCCGTTGTGGTAAGTTTTAAAAGTCACTTTCTTGTTTATTTAATAATTGTTTTGTCATGCGGATCATTAAATTAAACTTAAATTAAAAAAAATATGTTTCATTAAAACTTTGGAATATTGTATTCTCTGCGATCCAACATTGACCAATGCTATACAATCCTCTACAATAAGTGTGTTAAGCCCCTTGTCACATTAAAAAACATACCCTTAATATTCATTTGCAACACTTTAGCCATTCAAATATTTTCTCATTGCGTTATCACTACCTCTTCAAACACCCTCCCCGTGACTCATCAGCAGATGCAGTCGCTGCACTGCTGCACCTGCGGATGTTGAACTGTCAATTCTCTTCTACTATTATATTTTAATCTATGTATTTTGTATCGTATTTTATCTTGCACTCTGTTACTGGGACATTGACCTTTTGCTAGTATTCTTTCTAAAAAATGAAAAAAAGTTTTGGGAAATGTTATTCACGCAAAACCATTTTGACTTCTTCGGACGGCAGCCACTGCCGATTTTTCTGCGGTTTATTGAGTGTAGCAATTGTATAAGTTAATCATAAAATATTTTCAATTTTATACTGCGTTTATATGTAACAAGTGAGATGCGAGGGTATTCATATGTCCCACTGACTGTCTCAACAGCAAACTAAAATTTCATTTTGATAAAGCCATTTTTACGGCAGTTATCTTGTGAACGGACAGACAGACAGGATGACCAAAGTCATAAACACTTTTGAACTATGTTAGAAAGTGAGAAAATCCCTCTAACATAACATAACTGCAATAATACCGTGTAAATCCTTAATTTATAATACCGAAACGGTTAGAGATCAACTTTCATAATATATATATATATATATATATATATATATATAATCTGCATAGGTAAATCCGTATCAGAGTCAATCACTATGAGCTCATTCTTCATTGTAACTCCTGAACTCCTGATCTTGAATTTAATGAATGAGCGTTACATTTAGTAAATGGACATTACTTTACTACGAGCGTCCACTATTATCCTGCATTTTATTGTGCACGGAGTCGTATGTACACTAAAAGGTCTATTCCTCAAATCCCGAATTCCGACATGTTTTAAATGGGATAGCCTCCATTATGTCATTTAATAAGTATTGTTCAATATATCGAATGGGACCAGCCGTTCCCAGAATAGGACGGCTGAGTATAAACAGAGCCCAGAGTCATGTTTGTGTTTGTAATTAACTTGCAGAAGATATTTAGGAGATTAATACTAATATATTCTAATGGGATTAGCAGGAGTTGATACCAGATACACGCTGAGTCACTTGCTTTTTGAAATACACCTATGGACAATAAAAGTGGCGCACCAAGAAGAAAACATGGTACAATCGCGAAATGATATAAATAGCCAGCAGCGATAAAGTCTAACAAGATTCATTTTTAACTATATTTGTAAGATAATGAAAGAACAAATAACCCATGAAAAGAGTAAAGTTCCCATTTTACATGCGCAGCCGTAAGCCCATCAATACATTGTGAAGGCGTCGAAATGAGCACGCAGGCATATTTTTTTATAAGAACAAGTGTATTCTTAAACTTTATAAATTATAAAAATAACTCCATTAACGTAATTTACGCGTGATACATCAGAAGATACAGGGTCCACCAATTTTTTTGTCGTCCGTATCCACCCGTCCGTCCGTATCATCTCATACCCATCATTTCTATCTCTCGTGCGCCTTTTTATAACCTGGTTTCCAGCTTCCCTACAGTCCGCAATCTGCACTACTATTATTTAAGTTTAGGCCCTTCTTTCCGCGGGGAAGACACTGTTTGAAAATTAAAAAGTCGAGAATTAAAATTGTTAACACTTAGAACATAATCATTTTCGTACTATTTATATTTCTCAAGCACGCTCTCGATCAGCAATTGCCATTGAAATGTACAGGATTAAAGTCAGGAGAAAACGGGTGGGCAGGAAATTCGTCCTGAAAGCAGCTGCCTTAATCTTTGTTGCAGATTGTAACTCCTAAGCTCCCTCTATTATAATACTATCTCGATGGAGGCAAGTCGGGGACTGTGATAGGCCCACCTATTCATTTTGCAGGAAATGTCGCATTGAGATAATCCTGGCCGAAACATGCACAGCTGAGGATGGCAAGAACTTACTTTGAGCACCTACTTTAATACCATGCTAAACAATTGAAATTAATTTCTGTAATGGTTATGGCTAATAAACCAGTGTTGTATTATCGGTGTTCCTTTCTTTTTGTTTCTTCCTGCATCTGAAATACACCACGGTGGCGTTTAAGGCCACATGTTTCTATGATTATTTTTGTATGCCTGACCTACACTTAAAGTTTATTTACGACTTTTTGGGCCACCCTGTATATTGTGAATTCATATCCAGAAAAAGTACTTTTTTATTTATCTAAATTTAAAATCAGATTTCCATTTCAAATTTAGAAAACATAAATAAAAGTCTAATTCAAATGAATATAAATATACTAGAATATAAGATATATTAACATATTTATATTATTTCAATATTCTGAGAATAAGAAGTATTAAAATTTCTAGAAAACGCAAGTATTTGACTTCGCACTTAGCAAAATTATGTCTGTACATCTGATAAACGGATTTATAAGACAGATCGTTATCTAAACGGCTTCAAAATCCAGTGACGTTATCACAGACATACATATTTATGTAATGTTTTATTCACAATGCTCGACGTTTCCATCTCAGTTAGACCTAACCCATTCAGAGCAATGGATGCTAATTATTCCATAATCGTAATTCATTATGATAAACTCGCCAAATTCAAGAGAATTACAGTCATGAAAAATTCATGAGGAATATTAATGAGTATTAAATCCATTTTCAGTGAACATGGGCTTGTTCGTGGACATCGCTAGGGATTTCTGTAAATATTAGAGTTTGATATCCTCATTATGTCATATTAAGCAGGTGTGCGTGCATTTGGTTTGCAAGACAGTCGCAGCTATCTTGCGAATGGTAATGCATATATATTTCTCGGGAACTTTTTCTCAAAAGTTTATAAAGACGGAAATTTAATATTTATTATCATAGTCATTAATTATCTATCTATATATACTAATTGCCAAGTGTCATCCGTCTGTCAGTTACGTTATTTTAGATACTTCCCAAATAGATAGAAACTTGCAATTTGGTACACAGGTCAATCGTTCTGTAAACCTCGCTGGAAAACTTGAATGTTTCAAAACTGTTCCGTAGAGGGGGGGGGGCGCCACACCAAAACGTTTGAAAAGTGAAATGGTAAGAAAACATAATTTAGGATGAGATAGAGACTTTAAATTTAGTGTATGGGTAAAGCATTCGAAAGGAAGAATGTGTGCAATTTCAGATTTACAATATTTGTAATTCTAGGATGTGCCGTGTACCGAAATGTTGAGATAGATTTGCCAAACAAATGAGAAACGCCTACTTTAAAATTTCATAGAGGCTTCGAATTTGATATATGAGCGAATTATTTAATGTAAATATCCAAGACAAAAGAATTTTTTAAAAAATGTTCGTTTAAGGGGGTGCTCCTGAGAAAAACGTTCGAAAGGCGAAAGGGCCAAAAACCATGCTTCGAGATGCGATAGAGTTTTCACATTTGGTGTACGGGTAGATAGTTCGAAAAGAAGAGCATGTGCAATTTCAGTTTTCGAAAATTTTCTACTGTAAGGGGTGCCGCAAACCCAAATGTTCGATTTTCTGAATAGAGAAAAGCATCCATTAAAACATGTAATAGGGGCTATATATTTGGTATATGGGGTAATTATCTGTTACAAAACAATTGGATATAGTTTTTAAAAAATGTTCATTTAAAGGGATGACTGCTCCAAACGACAACTTTCGAAAAGTGAAATGATAGAAAAAATACGCTTTGCAATGGAAAATAAAACTTCAAAATTTGATATATAGGTAGATAGTTCGAAAGAAAGAAAGTGTGCAATAGAAAATTTCCAATATTTGTAATTTTGAGGGATTCCACATACCAAAACTTTCGAAAAGGGAAGTGATAGAAAAACATGTTTTGCAATGTGATAGAGACTTCCAATTTGGTGTATGGGGATATAGTTCGATAGGAAGAATGTAAGAAAATTCGGATTTCCAGTATTTGTACTTTAGGCGGTGCCACACATCAAAATATTAGATTTGCTTTTTAAATGAAAAACGCTTACTTTAAAATGTGACAGAGGCTTGAAATGTGGTATATAGGCTAATCATTTGATAAAAACCCCGAAGAGTTGGGAAAATGGAATGATAAAATTTGCATGCTTCGGTATGAGATAGAGACTTCAAATTTGGTGTGCTGGTAGATAGTTCGAAAGGAAGGAAATGATCAATTTCAGTTCCCCAACATTTTGACTTTCCGGGATTCCTTATACCAACATTTTTGATTTTTCAAATCAATGTGAAACGCGAATTACTTAAAAATTTACGTTATTTGAGAGTTGTTTATTGTAGAATCGTAGATTTTCAACGGGTATTCGAGTAGTATATACTAATTGCCAAATGTCCATCTGTCTATTTTTCTGTCTGTCACGCTTTTTAGGTATTTTCGGAATAGATAGAGACTTGCAATCTGGTACACGAGTCAATTGTTCGATAAAACCCCCTGAAAAAAATCGAATTTTTCGAAAGTGTTCTCTAGAGAGTGTGATCCATGCCAAAACGTTCGAAAAGTGAAATAATAGGATATCATGCTTTGCGTTGAGATCGAGATTTCAAATTCGGTGTATGGGCAAAGAGTTCTAAAGGAAGAAAGTGAGCAATTTCAGATTTCCAATATTTTCTTCCTAAGGGGGTATCGCACACAAAAATGCTCGATTTGCCAAATAAATGAGAAATGGCTCCTTTAAAATTTCATAGAGGATTAAAATTTGGTATATGCGCTAATAATTTGATAAAAAAATCAAGATGAATACAGTTTTTCAAAAATGTTCTTTTAAAGAGGTACTACACAGAAAAAGTTTGAAAGGTGAAATGATAGAAAAAGCGTACTTCGCAATAGAGACAGATATATTTGGAGAACAAATTTGGTGTATAAGACAGAGCAAACTGCCGAACACATGTGGTGTACGGGTAGATAGTTTGAAAGAATGAAAATGTGCATTTCAAATTTTCCATATTTGCTACTTTAGACGGTGCCAATAGAATTTTTCAAATATATACATTTATGGGTGTGCTACACAGAAAAAGTTCGAAAGGTGAAATGATGAAATAGCATGCTTCTGGATGAGATAGAATCTTTAATTTGATGTATGCGTAGATAGTGTGTTGTAACATATAGCTTTATTGGAATCTAATCTATAGAGATCTCATCACATACAAAATAAAAATATCGAGAACAGACAAAGCAGCAAACAGGGGAACACAGAGAACATAGTCAGTGCAAAAGAAAAGAGTCCAAGGAAGAACACGGCGAAGAGGTGGCAGACATTCTTTATCATTCCATAAGATTCCTAGCATCCCAATAAAGTTTAATGACATCTCCCTGGCGCTGGGCATCCCTATCCAGTCCTGGACACCCAAGAAGATGTTCTGAGTTCATTCTGCCAACATTACATATTGGGCAAATGTTCGTGGGGAGAACACCTATTCTATTTAGGTGCTCTGCTAAATAATCATGTACGGTTTTCAATCTAAAATTGGTAACCGCTTCTTAACGTGGTCTAGCGTTGAAAGTTTTCCAATGATCCTGGATATCAAGCCATTTTTTATCTTTGAATTTAGTCATAAGATTATCTTTATAAGTGTTTATTATGTCTCTATGTACGAACTTTTTAAAGGATTGCGGTGGGACAAGTATTTGGTTAATGTTTACATTATTTCCCTTCATGGCAAGCAGAATGGGTAAATAGTATAAAAGGAAGATGTGTGCAGTTTAAATTTTCCAATATTTTCTTCTTTACGGGGTGCTACACACCAAAATGATTGAAACTATTAAATCTTGTGATCCTTGAGACCTAAATAAACCCTTTTAGGAATGACTATGTCCCATTTTGTCCTACGCTGCTATGTTGAAATATTATAAAACTTCCAATAATTTTCAAATTTTCGCTGGAATTTAAACAAATTCTATCTAGTTTTAAATGTTGGATAACAAAGTCGGATATAAAGTTTCGTGAAAATTAATTAATTAAATAACTAACTAAATAACTTACTATCGAACTAACTAAATACATACATATATAAATAAATAAATAAATACATAAACAGATAGATAGATATATAGATAATTCAATAAATACATACATAAATACATATATAGATACATATATATATATATAGATAATTCAATAAATACATAGATGCTTAAATAAATACTTAAAAATAAATACATATATAAATAACTGCATTCAAATATATATATGCATGCATACAAAAACAAACAAACAAACAAGCGAGCAAGCAAACAAACAGACAAACAAAAACACAAGCAAGCAAGCAAGCAAATAAATAAATAAATGCATACATGCATAAACTACCAGACACAGAAAATGCAATACCATGAAAGAGCGAATAAAGTGCGATGATTTTCTCTTTCATTAGAAAACGATTGGCATAAATTTTAGAACGCTAACATGAACCGTTCTCGAGATATTGCACATTTTTCAAAAAAAATTATCAAAAAGTTATATAAAATAAAAAAAATACTTCCTATTGAGAAACATGTTCACTTTTCATATGTAATACCATGCGATAAATTGGGTGACATCATTCTCGTGGATCTAGCTCGTTCCATTCATGAAAAAATATACTTTCTCAAGTACTTTTGTATTTGAACGCCAATAGTCATTTACCTGCTGAATACAACCTGTAAGAATAACGTATTTCTCCGTCCATAACGCTTGGCGAGATTTTGGCGATGGATTTGGCGGAATGTCGCCAACTTGGCGTCATTTTTAATTGTTGTCAAATTAACGAAAATCTCGCCAAATGGATAAAAATGACGCTAAATCAATGAAAATGACGACTAATTGTCGAAAATTTAATATCTTGGAAAGAATATTAGTATCTACTATAAGAAAAACCTATTTTTTTACTGTAAAAGTAGTAAATTCATTACATTATATAAGGAAAGTCATGTGTTGCCCACATCAGATTTTTTTAACTGTAAATGTAGTAAATTCATTGCATTATATAAGGAAAGTCATGTGTTGCCCACATCAGATTTTTTTAATTGTTTAACTAAATAATCCTATTAACAGAAACAAAATCATGAAATGTGTCTGAATGTCATGAATGTGTCAAAATCGTGTCTTTTCAAACCTATCACAACTTTACATTCGATATTCCAACGAGTTTAAGACTGTAAAATGTCATTACTTTAGTAAATTGCATGATATGTACTGTATGCTTACGGAATTAAAAGTGTGTTTTTAATGTTACAGCGAACGTTCGATGAAGTATCGGGGCATGTTCCAGAGGGTTAAAATGTAATGATAATGCAGTAAATTAATCGATACTGAATGAATTTTTCGAAGATTTTAATTGTTTTAATGAAGCAGTTACGATTGAATGTGGAAATATGAATATTAAATAAACCCGAAAGTGATTTTTCAAACTTGACAGAACTGGATATTCCATGGGACTTCTAAAATTTCATTACTTTACTGAAATACACGATATTTTCTGAATGAATGTGAAATTAAAAGTAAGTTTTTAATTATAATTGAGTGTATTACACAATATTTATTGAATGAAGGGGAGGGGGAGATTATCAAAGAAATTGTCAGTGACACCATCTATCCGGATTTGTTTAAAGTTCTTCCATTTAGAAGCAATTATTTTCTTAATTTCTTAACTAAATAATCCTATTAACAAAAAAACAAATATATAAAATAAACAAGGATATCACTTCTTGAACCTATCGCAACTCACTATTCCATATTCTATGAGCCTTCTAAAATTTTATTATTTTATTGAAATGCACTATATTTTATATAAGAATGCGAAATTAAAGGTACGTTTTTAATGTTGCAAGGAGCCTAAGACCCTACAAATTTATTATTGCAGTGGATTGGAGTGAATTGTGTGAATGTTGATACCATAGAAAATGCAATACTGTATGGTGTTCAATATTATTTTAATGAAAGATTTATTTTTTTAATTGTTTAACTAAAGAATTTCATTAACAAAAAATCTGAAATAAACTTAGCACAACGTGTTATTCCAAGTCGAATCCTCCAATTTTACGATTGACCGTACGCACGATATCTACTGAACAAATTTTTGGGAAAACTATTCAATATTTAAATGCATTTAGCAAATTACACGAGTATGTTTTCCATTAGAAATTGCATGTTGTCCATTAGAATTTGTGTGTTATACATTAATAAGAAGTGTTAAAAAAGGAAGGAAATTATTAGTGCAAGAAAAAGTGTATGAGAATTCCAAAAGGCAGAAGTGATTCCGCACTCTATCGTGACACTCGCACTTGTGCAAATTTTAGACATTTTTTTTTACAAAAACGTGTTTTCTACTAACGACGTTTCACAAATGTGTGTTTTCTACTTCCAAAATTTCGCAAATGTAAGTTTTGGAGAAGACACACAAATGGGATTTTTTATGAGCTTAAAAACTGCATATGTGTTATTTTTCCTATGGAAAATAACATACGTTTTCGCACATATGCAAATTTTTGGCAATTTTTCACAACAAAAAAACAAAGTGTTTTCTACTAACGAAATTTCACAAATGTGTGTTTTCTACATCTAAAATTTCGCAAACGTAAGTTTTCAACGCTTCAAAAACAAAGAAAAATGGGATTTTCATGCTTTAAAAATAGCATATGAGTTAATTTCCCTATGGGAAATAACATACGTTTTCAGACTTGTGTAAATTTTAGCTAAATTTTCACAAACGCATGTTTTCTACTAGCGAAATTTCACAAATACTTGTGTTCGACTTTTAAAAATTTAACTATTACACGTTTTCAACTTTTCAAAATCTAACAAATGTGATTTTCGAAGTTTAAAAAACATCATGTGTGCTATTTTTCCTATGGAAAATAATATACATTTTCACAAGTGAGCTATTGTCGATCAAAATTTAACAAATGTATATTTTCAGAACTTCAAAAACCAACAAATGTGGGTTTTGAACACTTCAAACAACTACTTACATACCCAATCTTGTTTAAAGATGTAACAGTAGTTAGGTATAGCATCATCAGCAATGCTAGATGTCGCACTTACAATAATACTAGTTAAAGTAACATATTAATACACAAATAGGAGAGACCAATAACACCGCAACCTAACGACATTAAATCCTCGTCTAGAATGATCAAATTACTGTTTGAAAACTCCTCACACACCTCAGTACCCATCTCTAAAGAAAAAAAAAGTTCTTGCAATATCGCTAAGCCAAGTTTGTGACAAGGTGACCCATTCAACTCTCCCAACTCTAAAGATAATATAGTTCTTGGAATATCCCTCCTCCAAGATTATTTCATGGTTACCGTTAAACTGATATTTAAACAAAGTGTGGAAAAATGCTAGGACGAAACTGTAATCTACGACAACATTTTACGCTTCCTACAGAATAAATCCCAACTTTTGTAGATTTTTAGAAAATTAAGGTTAAATTCTCAGCGAATCTTAAAGTTTCAAAGGCCACATCCTTTATGAATCTTCATACCTTTTAGAGAATGGAACATATCTTAGCATTTATTTTTAATGAATAAGGGTATATAATTTCTCTATAAAGTGTAAATATATTTCATTACGAAACTCACACTGTATGTATTTGAAATGATTCGAATAAATTTATATATTATTTTTAACACTTTACAAAAAATTTGAAAAGTGTTTATGACTTTGTTCATTCTGTCTGTCTGTCTGTCTGTCCGTTAGGACGATAACTGCCGTAAAAATGACTTAATCAAAATGAAATTTTAGTATGTTGTTCAGACGGTCTGTAGGACCTATGGGAATATAAATGAATAATATCACCCAATTAGTTTTGAATTGAACCCGGGTTGAAAAAATGAAATACATTGAGCCCTATGAGACCTAATTTTTTAAGCATTTTTAAGCGGATTTAAAATTCACAAATTGCTTCAAAAATTTTAGGCAATATTCAAATTGTTCCATAAAATATATAAAAAAAATTCAACGAAATATATTCAGTAGTTTTTTAAATAATAATAACACCTCTTATATGAAGCGATCACGTGACCATGATATGAAACGATCATGTGACATACTTCAAAATGATATATGGCATCCATCTTGTCTCAAAATCATGATTTTTAAAGTTCTTTTTAATTCATATTGAGTGTTGTATCAGTCCTAAAACTACTTTATTTTTGCCTAAATTCTGTGCATCTACATACTGAAACAACGCAATGACAATATATTTGTGTTTAAATACTCATCCCAAATTTTATTATTTCTACAAGGAAGCCTATATTTCACCTATGTAAAATGTAAACAGCAAAATATGTAGAATGAGTTGTATTAGAATTGCTGTAATTCTTTAACACAAAATCATTTAGTCCATGGAGTCTGCTTAGCTGATATGAATGAAATATTCATTGATTTTAGAAAGAGAAGGACGATATTTTTCGATGAAGTTTTACGCATATAGTTTAATTACTTGTAGTTCCATGGTCTTAATTTTTAAATAAAATATATTATTATAGTATTGTGATGAATGACATGAATGGGGGAATTATTTATGAATGAAATGTTGCTTTTATAGAAAGAGCCAGGCGTGTTATTTTTTCTACGACGTCATTTGAATGGATTTCAGCTGTTTGCGATGAAGTTTTCAAATATAATAAATTATCGTAGTATTATGACAATTCCAAAATTATTACCGAGGAATGTATCACATTTTAGAGATGTTTCAACCAGGCAATTTATACTTTAATGCCGTCATTTGAATGAAGTTAAGTCCGACCTACCAGAAAGGTGTAAGGTAAAGTTGGAAAGTGTGTCATAATCAATGCTTTAAGCATGATTGATCTTTCTTGTTTATATATATATTTATTTTTTTCAAAGCGATATTACTAAATGCATTACATTTGAATGTATTGATACATAACCCACGACCACATAGCATTTTTAAATAGCAAAACTTATAAATGTGTCGATAAATGAAATAAGGAGTTCAGTTTGAAAGATAGAAAACATTTAATGAATATATTCTTCATATAATACTCATTAACCATTATTTGTTGTACCTTTCATCAAATAACTTAAAATAGTTTTCATATCGCACATTCATAGTCCTCTAATTTGAATGACTTAAAATTTTTTCGATCTTACCAGTAAAAGACTCCTTCCCCACGTAGCAAACCTTTCTTTGCTATGTTAGTAATGGCAAGATTTAGAAGTACTTGTCCATGCACACTGTTGTACATTTCTAATGGAGTACTGTGAAGACAATCATGGTAACTTTGATCTTCAATTTGAGTAACACAACCAACATATTAAAAAAGTTTTTTCACATGACATATTGCACTGTCATGAATGCACGTAATTACATGATCTAATGCACACTTTTTGTCACAGATAGCTGATGGTAGAAATGTTAGTGACCTTTATTTTCAATATTTGAGTAGGAAGCCAGTCTATGAATGTACTTCCACGAAGTTTATTACTAATGCTGTGAACACAATTTTTTAAACATTTTATTTGAATTTTGTCTAAGACAATATGACACTGCGTTGGGTAAACTTTTGAATCATACAAATGAATTATTTTCTGTAAATGAAGTTTAACATTGTCATTGAAAATGAACAACTCATTGCGATTGACGAAAGAGGTATCTACATATAGAGCATTGAACGACCACACTTTTTGAGAAAATTCACTCCAAGTAGTAGATGCCAATGCAACACCTTCTCGAGTAGACAGTAGTTCATTTTCTTCATCAGGGAGATATTTCTAAATATGCAATTTCAGCTTCCCAAGACGAAGTTTCAAATATGCATTCACACCAGAACCTAAAAGCCACCAACGAAGTATATCTTGCACTGAATCTGAAGAAGTAGATTCAGTCGAAACATATTCTGTAGTGGCGGATAAAACTTCGCTGTGTGCTAAAGCACAAGAAAGCAGATCTTGAATCGAGTTTCCGTCCTCGGCAAGGACTTGTGAATTGGCTGTGGTTTGTGTTTCTTCTGGGGCTATGGAAAGCATAAGATAGGTGTCTAACGAATCCGCCGCAAACTTTTGTGATGAGGATTTTAACATATCTGAGACAATATCCATGGATCTTGCCTCATCATGGGCAGAAACTGACAAGTCCACACTATTTCCACTAAGAATTAGCTATTTGAGGGATGGTATACTTTGAATTTTAGACATTATTTGCAGGTAGTAACATTCAAGTATCACATTTGCAGTATAAGATTTATTTCTAAAACACTAATATCTTAAAACACTATAAACGTATCTTTAATTTTGCATTCATTTAAAAAATATTTTGCAATACACTGAATCCTAAAATTGCAGGATTTTCCTTGTAATATTGATTGTTCCGTTGTGGAAAGTTTTAAAAGTCACTTTCTTCTTTATTTAATAAATTTTTGTTATGCGGATCATTTAATTAAATTTCAATTAAAAAAAGTAACTGTTTCATTAACATATTGGAATCTTGTATTCTCTGCGATCCAACATTCACCCAATGCTACACATTTTACTACAATAATAAAATTGTAGGATGTTAAGCCCCTTGCCACATTAAAAACATACCTTTAATTTTCCAAACATTCGCTAAATATCATGAAACTTGCTAAATTTTATTTAAATATTAAGTTGATTCGCGAAAATTCACTCGGTTTCGATCCTTTCACTAAAAATAATAAAGTAACGAAATGTTAGAAGCCTCATGGAATATCCAGTTTCGCCGATTTTGAAAAGTCTCATTCATATGTTAGTTATGCAGATCATTTAGTTAAATTTTAATTAAAATAGTAATTAACTGTTTCATTATATTTTAATCAATACAATTAAAAAAATTGAATGATTAGCCGTGATAGCTTTGAAAAGAGTCGTACTGTTTTATTGAATATTTTTGTTATGCAGATTATTTAATATTCATATTTTCCCATTCAATCATAACTGCTTCATTAAAACAATTAACATCTTCGAAAAATTCACTCAGTATCTATCCATTCATTCGCATCATTCAATTTTAGTCTCCCGTAGCACACTCCAAAATCCATCAAACATTCTCTAAAATGAATATATTAACGTCGTTTTTACAAAATACTGATTATTTTCAGAACACTCTTTAAAATTTATTCCAATGCATTTTAATCCATTCCACCATTCATGTTACCGAAAAACATTGGCCTATTCATGACACCGAAAAACATTGGCCCATTTAGAATCCCACTAAAGGTATCCTCCGATGTTACAATCTCATTCACTCACTATCGCCTGCTGGATATCGTACTACGCTAGCAACCAACTGGTTGCAGGTTCGATCCCCTGCCGTTATCAGCTAAACTTATCCTTTTAAATTCGAACTAAAAAAATCTCCATAGATAGCGCCACTCCAATCTTCAAGCATCCCAATATTCTTTCAGATCCCTCATGACACTTCAAGGTCACCTCATTGTCCAAAGTTCAAGTGTCCTCATGACGTCATCCTCCAAAGTTCAACTCACTTGGCCAAAAGATCCCACAATCAGATTAACTATCCAAATATTGCCTCATTACGACACCAGTTAAAAGTCTAACTCCCTCGATTCTCAATCTATTTATCAGATTAACTATATTCAGATATAACTATATTAACAAGTATTTCCTCATTACGTTATCACTTCTTCCTCAAACATCCCCCTTATAACTTATCGACCGCACCTGCGGATATTGAACTGTCCATTCTCTTCTACTTATAGTAACATATAGTAACATGCAAACTATTGACATCACTATTGATTTTCGAAAGCACCTGTAAATGAATAATTATATTAAAATATAAAATATTTGCAACAAATGATTTTAAAAGCCATTTCTGATGAATAAAAAACATCGAGATTATAGGGTAAGCTGTTGTATAGTTTACAAAAACTTTTAATCGAACAATAACAACCAATATTAATGCAAAAATAATTTTTAGTTTCTGTCATATCGACCAACACTTTCACAGAGCTATACATTCTTGTTTATTGCTTAAAGTTATCGTTTTAATTTTTTAAAATATAAGCCACTTCGAAGATATTTTGAGTAAATGTAAGAAAAATAAAAAAAAATACGTACAAACAGACACTAACGATTTTGTAAAAAAATAGAAGTCGATCCAAAATCTAATTCTATACACAGGTAAGGCTTTCAATGAGATGAATATTCATGCTTATTGTTCAATGTTACCTCTGAGATTTTATCTCTGAGGTTCCGAATATTAGAGTTCCAAGCGTTTACATGTTACGAAACGCTATGTTTCCATTGACAGACAAAACACCAACTATAGATGTTATTTACATTAAAAGTATGCACATTTTTAAGCTATTCTAAAGTTATAAATTGTCATGATGAATCGGGTTAGATGAATCAGATAAAACATGTTATCTATTCTAGTTATTCTACAATGGTAACGTAATCCACCTCGAAAATGAAAGAAAATTCATTTGAAGCTGTGATGAATGAAAAAAGGAGAGAAGAAGCTAGACATTCAGGGCATATTTGAATTTACCTCAACAACCCACCATTATTTCTTTGTACGAGTTCCTAAAGTATAATCATTAATTTATATACTGCATATTGAATTTCACGATTTCAACTTTAAACATTATTTATTAACACAAATTATTTCACCTTTAAGCTTACAGTAATTTTATATACACTCTTCAGAAGAAGAAAATGCAGGTGTGAGCCAAGATTTTATATTTCGCCTAAAATCATATATCTGACTTTATAATATACAGATTTACACATACCTCTGTTTGTCGTTCTGTTGCTCATCATGCTTGGAATATTGGCTATTGCCTTTTCTAGCATTTTGAGGTCATATTGTCTCGAATACACTTTTCGAAATCCATTGCCTCAATATTATTTACGCTACAGGACAGTCATTGCTTATGAAGCCCACACTTGGACATTCTGAACTCCAATTTACTTAAAGTACACTCTTGGATATTCTGGACTGCAATTCTACCGAATACAACACTTGGACATGCCTAGCCTCCAATTGAGATTGAAAAACATTACACCGCCTAAGACGGACGGTCATAGATTCCGATTGATTATTACCCACACTTTTGGACTGTCTTTGGCTCTCAGTTCTTAATTGATTATATCTTAAATTCTCTCCTTGTTGCCACATCATTTCGCCTGATGTTCAGATAAACCCTCTGTATCTCTATTGGTTGCTCCTCAGTGCAACGTAGCGACACTTCTTGGTTGGCTAATTTATCATCCAATGCCGTTTGGTTTAATTCTTGGTCTCGAGGAGATTTTCTTGCCCCAACCCCAACTGCGATGTATGTGAACTGGATTTAATGGGATCATGACAGGCCAAGACTGCCATAAAATGGCGATTACGAGTCTGTGCTTTGTTTTGTTGTACATATGGTATTAACCTCAAAACTACATAAATGTATCTTGGTCTCACAGAAACATCATTGAAATTTGAAATTTATAAGTTTCAGAATTTATGCAGCTAGTGAGATTCTACGTGGGACGCAAAATCAAGACACTACACTTGGGTCGTATAAAGGGATTCAAGAATTGTGTTTCAAGAAGAAGATAAGCATTCACTATATCAAAAGAGATAAAAAAACTCAGAAGTTTATAAATGAACCACCTATACGAAAGTTTACACTATTTACTGATAATGGTGGAACCTAAAACCAGGAAATAAAATACAATGCCATGATAAGAGTAATAAAGGGATTCAAGAATTGTGTTTCAAGAAGAAGATGAGCATTCACTATATCAAAAGAGATAAAAAAACTCAGAAGCTTATAAATGAACCACCTATACGAAAGTTTACACTATTTACTGATAATGGTGGAACCTAAAACCAGGAAATAAAATACAATGCCATGATAAGAGTAATAAATAAATAAAATAACTCTATACTAAAATGTTTATCCATACTAAATGAAGTTGAATTGTATAAATAGACTGCAATTACCCGTACGTATGCAAAATTTCATCATTCTTCCTATTTAATTTTGAAGTCAAAGGGGTCACTAAAATCAAGCAAATTTTATTTCGCTTCGTTAGAAATGGAGAATGGATTTCGCTAATCTCGTCCATAAATAGAAGCTGCAACTATTTTAAATACAAGCATCTTAGCAACTATCATTTGCAATACACTTCATTAGAATGTATTAGCATTAAAGTTTTGATTATCTTAAGCAGGTAGTTACAAATACAAACTGCATTATGCAAGTGTAACATTTAGCATTCTGCAACAAATATATACTCAACCATCCTATTCTGAGAACGTTTGAATGCCCGGCTGTCCCATTCTAAATAATGAACAAGCCTTATTAAATGACATTTGAAGACCACCCCATTCGAAACATGTTGGATCAGTGAATTTGAAGAATCGATGACTCAGGATACACCCAACCCCGTCTTGACTGCAGAGTAAGATACAGGATGATTGTGGATGCTGTTAGTAATGTTCCTTCATTAGATGCAACGTTCATTAGTGACATTTAGGAACAGGAGTTAATATAAAGAATACTCATATACGAGCTAACTTTGATTTGGATTCAGCTATGCAGCATATATATATGTATGTATGTATGTATGTATGTATGTATGTATGTATGTATGTATGTATGTATGTATGTATGTATGTATGTATGTATGTATGTATGTATGTATGTATGTATGTATGTATGTATGTATGTATGTATGTATGTATGTATGTATGTATGTATGTATGTATGTATGTATGTATGTATGTATGTATGTATGTATGTATGTATGTATGTATGTATGTATGTATGTATGTATGTATGTATGTATGTATGTATGTATGTATGTATGTATGTATGTATGTATGTATGTATGTATGTATGTATGTATGTATGTATGTATGTATGTATGTATGTATGTATGTATGTATGTATGTATGTATGTATGTATGTATGTATGTATGTATGTATGTATGTATGTATGTATGTATGTATGTATGTATGTATGTATGTATGTATGTATGTATGTATGTATGTATGTATGTATGTATGTATGTATGTATGTATGTATGTATGTATGTATGTATGTATGTATGTATGTATGTATGTATGTATGTATGTATGTATGTATGTATGTATGTATGTATGTATGTATGTATGTATGTATGTATGTATGTATGTATGTATGTATGTATGTATGTATGTATGTATGTATGTATGTATGTATGTATGTATGTATGTATGTATGTATGTATGTATGTATGTATGTATGTATGTATGTATGTATGTATGTATGTATGTATGTATGTATGTATGTATGTATGTATGTATGTATGTATGTATGTATGTATGTATGTATGTATGTATGTATGTATGTATGTATGTATGTATGTATGTATGTATGTATGTATGTATGTATGTATGTATGTATGTATGTATGTATGTATGTATGTATGTATGTATGTATGTATGTATGTATGTATGTATGTATGTATGTATGTATGTATGTATGTATGTATGTATGTATGTATGTATGTATGTATGTATGTATGTATGTATGTATGTATGTATGTATGTATGTATGTATGTATGTATGTATGTATGTATGTATGTATGTATGTATGTATGTATGTATGTATGTATGTATGTATGTATGTATGTATGTATGTATGTATGTATGTATGTATGTATGTATGTATGTATGTATGTATGTATGTATGTATGTATGTATGTATGTATGTATGTATGTATGTATGTATGTATGTATGTATGTATGTATGTATGTATGTATGTATGTATGTATGTATGTATGTATGTATGTATGTATGTATGTATGTATGTATGTATGTATGTATGTATGTATGTATGTATGTATGTATGTATGTATGTATGTATGTATGTATGTATGTATGTATGTATGTATGTATGTATGTATGTATGTATGTATGTATGTATGTATGTATGTATGTATGTATGTATGTATGTATGTATGTATGTATGTATGTATGTATGTATGTATGTATGTATGTATGTATGTATGTATGTATGTATGTATGTATGTATGTATGTATGTATGTATGTATGTATGTATGTATGTATGTATGTATGTATGTATGTATGTATGTATGTATGTATGTATGTATGTATGTATGTATGTATGTATGTATGTATGTATGTATGTATGTATGTATGTATGTATGTATGTATGTATGTATGTATGTATGTATGTATGTATGTATGTATGTATGTATGTATGTATGTATGTATGTATGTATGTATGTATGTATGTATGTATGTATGTATGTATGTATGTATGTATGTATGTATGTATGTATGTATGTATGTATTCCACTTCACTTGTAAAAAGTTCTACGTGGATACACTAAACAAAAGTTACAGGGACAGTGAAATGTATGCTTTAATACCCAGTAACGCATTGATACTGACAAAAAGAATAGAGGCACTTTACAAAAGAATAGGAATTGATATTAAAACAATAAAATATCCATATTTG